>CM077453.1:4895000-5217500 GCA_039654765.1 Mylopharyngodon piceus | reverse complement strand
TATCTGCTTTCTAACAAGGTATCAAAGGTAAAATAGGTGAAAAGTGACTAGACATTAGTCATACACTACATACTGAGACATCATGCCAGGCCTTTACCAAACAACAAATGATGTTCAAAAAGAATATGGCATGCATTATTAGACAATATTAATAAAAAATCTGATGCAAATTGATGTGATGAATAATTATAGTGATGAACTGTAGGATTTTTCCTTTTAAGATGCAAACCATTGTAAAAGTCTTGCCATAGGCAGCTCTTGTTGATTAACATTGCAGCAAAGTAATTGTATTTCTCATATTCCACTACCACATATGTTGTAATAGAGAATGACCACTAGAGGGAAGCCTTTATTAACTTTAATTCCATAATAAAGGCCCATACCACTATTAAAGAAAATAAAAGTTGTCTAGAGAAAATAATGAATGTCTCTATATAGTTTTTTTTTTTGTTTGTTTGTTTGTTTTAACAAAGAGAGTGAAGATGTGGGGAGTGGAACAGGAAGAAAAGGAACATGGCATGGATTGGACTCCTATCGAAGCATATGCATCCTCCACAATATGCATCCTCTACAACTGTATTTTTAATTAAATAAATGCAGCCTTGGTGAGCAAATGAAACTTCTTTTAAAAATCTTACCGATCCCAAACTTTTGAACGGTAGTGTGTATATTTATATATTTATATATATAACTTTCTATATATGTATAAATATATATATATATATATATATATATATATATACACACACACACAATACCATTCAAAAGTCTGGGATCGGTAAGATTTTTAATGTTTTTAAAAGAAGTTTCATCTGCTCACCAAGGCTGCATTTATTTAATTAAAAATACAGTAAAAACAGTAATATTGTGAAATATTATTACAATTTAAAATAACTGTTTTCTATTTGAATATATTTTACAAAGTAATTTATTCCTGTGATCAAACCTGAATTTTAGCATCATTACTCCAGTCTTCAGTGTCACATGATCCTTCAGAAATCATTCTAATATGTTGATTTGCTGCTCAAGAAACATTTCTTATTATTATCAATGTTGAAAATATATATATATATATATTGTAGAGGATTCATTTCGATTATGCAGCAAAAAATTATGACTGCATTTGGTGCAAGAAACCAAAAAAAACTGCCTGAAATCCTCTTACAATGTTAGTCCAATGTTGCATAAACCGCTAAGACTAGACTTACAAGTTAGACAAAAAAAAAATTTATTTAATACTGTTCATAACTTCAGTTAAAATCAGTTACATAAAAACATAGATTGGCCTAATTTGGTACTGAAAAGTAAGACTGAATGCCCCTTGACTAACTTCTAGTGTGTCATAGATCTTAAGACACTGTCTTAACATAATGGCCAAATACAGCCATAATTTATTTTGGGTAGAACATTTTCTACCCTCTGTCTGGTCATTAGTATTAAACAGGCTATTTTGGTGCTGTACCTTTAAGATTTCTACATGCAATTGATCTCTGTTATGAATGGCGTGCCGTTGTGTACCGCTCTAGTACACAGTGTTGTTCTCCAGGCGGGATAGAAAATCCTGTTTCCCATTTTATGCCCCCCCTTAATATGACACACGCTTGGATCATTAGTTGGTGATGCTTGTTGTGTCATAATTCGTGTAAATCTCACTGTGTTGAAGCTAGTTGAAACTTAGAACTGAACATTATGTCCAGAGTCCACAGGAAGCAGCAGCTCTGGCATGCCTTTAATCTTGTGTGGTGTACTGAACAAGATGTTCATGATCACCGTTCAAATATGTTTTATGAGTATTATGACAGTGATGATAATGCTGTGTATGAATGTAACAAAACATGTTCTCAAGAACCTGCTTAATTTTCTCAGATTTTGCTTCAAAAAAAGAAACAGATTTACCTAAATAACATTTTTCAGTTTCTCACTGACTATTTTGTTCATTTGGATTTTATTGGTTTATATTATTTATATTATTTATTTGGCTTACTGGGTTTATAATCACTATTAGTTGAACACATAGGACAAGATGGTTATTGTCCCTTTTAAACTTAGACTTAAGGGTGTTTTGCACTGCACTAATACTGAAATGCGCCAACCACTACATGCCAGGGGTCATCAGTGGTGTACCTTCGCACCATCAGGTTTTTCGGTCTTTTAAACACAGTACACCCTCTGCGAAGGCAGGCCCACCCTACACTCTAAAACACGCTGGGTTGTTTTTTTTTTCTACCCAAATGCTGGGTTGAGCCTGTTGGGTCATTTTGTTGTGTTATTTTTTCCATGGTTGGGTAGTTTTTGTGTTACCCAGCCTTTGGGTTACACTAGATGCTGGTCAATCTCACTGACAGTTGAAACAATACACCCCTTCCTCACCCGCCCTCCGAGGCAACAACCCAGCTAATGGGTTACACAGAGCGTGGGCTTTTTGCATCCTTGTCAGGAGAGAGCAGATCGCAACGCCACCAAATTGGTGCAATACATCGGTAAAATAAAGGTTTGTATACATTTTATTTAGTCTATAAAATCATTTTATTTAATGCAAAGCAACATACAGGGATGAGATGTCAGTCAGCTGAATGTGTCAGTCAGCATCAGTTGTCTCGCATGATGGAAACTAGGGCTGTGACAATACATCAATTCTCGATTCGCAATACAAAGTATCTGGATCGATTCTGATATTTTCCTATGTATCACGATTCTCCCTGGCTTGTACTGACAATTTCGGGCAGGACTATGAGTTGTTTGCCCACATCAGCCAACATTTTCCAGTATTGGGCTCCTTTGAGATGTACAGCCCTGGTTGATAAAGGAAGCCTTCCCTGTACCTTCTGCCCTTCCCAAATGAATGGCACTGCCAGAGTTGTGCTTGGTGTTCTGAAGGGCAGGGCTTTGGTGGCTATTTTTTTGGTCTCAATCGCTGCAGCCAACACATAGTTTTGTCTCCATGTGTACCTCTCCTGAGACAGGCTTACCTTGCAGCCGGTAAGGATGTGTCTGAGAGAAGCAGGAGATGAACATAGGGGACATGATGGATCTTCCCCCAGCCACTGCTGGAGGTTATTGGGTGAAAGCAGGACATCGTAGCGTTAGTCGGTGTGACCATTTATAGTACACCTTTTAACCCTAGGATTATTCAGGTAGGGTAAGGAAAGTCAAATCTAGTCTAAACCATAAGATACTCACCCGCCCGCAGATTGAAGTCCTTCAGGAATGACGAAGAAGACTACCTTGTGGTTGTTCTTTATCGAGACTCAGTTTGTAGTTTGTCACGGAAGGCAATCGTAACAATAAAATATCTCTTTTATTGGTTACAATACAAAGCAGTTAATGCAAAATCAAACTTAAATCAGCTTAAGCTAAAAAGCTCTATAACCTAGCTTTATCCAGCAATATTGGAGATGCTATTAAGCGCCTCTTGTTAGGGTATCAGGTATCCTTCTACGCTTAATGCAGGCAGCATCTGAGGAGGCCTTTTACTCCTCAGACTTTTATACTACTTTTTGGGACATTCCAACTTCATATTACTCATCAATTGATCAATGATCCGATCGTCCTGTTGTAGGACGTATCTCCTGCTTACTAAGCCGGATGTCCTTCCTCTTCCTCCGCTGTTGTCTTCTTCTAGCACTCTTCCTCTTCTTCACTGAAGCCTTCGTCTGGCTCACCTGCTCTCTTCACCCTTATTGTTAACCTTTGTGGTTAGTTACAAACATCAAATTCAGAAACCTAACTTTCACAACTGTTGCTTTGTCATCTTATCTTATAACAAACAAAGGAAGTATTGTAGTTACGTAATTTCATAATCATTCAAGCATTCAAGTGTATATGGCCTTAACCTAAAAGCAAGCTAATAACAACACTGAAACAGGTAAATAGCAATATCAATATCAATTTCCAAAACAGTAGGTTGCCCTGAGCATGAAGCTGATTCTATTTGCCTCCATCTCCCACAATTCCCTCCAGCTAATTCCTCTTCTCTGTTCTCTTCAAGTTTGTCCACTGTCCCTGCTGAGCTTGAGTGACTGCTTTAGCATGCCTTGCTGCCTCCTCCTGATGCCGGACTTCCAGGATTACCAGTTTTTGCTGCTCTGAAGGTGTAGCCTTTTTCCACCGGGGTCTGCCCTGACACAGACCCGAACCTCCTCTTCCCTGTTGTACATGTCCCACAATGTCGGCATGCTGGAGTGCTGATTTTGCCTGTTGTACGGCTTCATTCTGAGTCCATTTCCATCCTGATGTTAGATGTGGTCCTGCAGTCTGTATTGATCTATCTCAGGACTCTGAGAGGGACATTTCTAGCCTTACTTTAGTGCATTTGAACTCCTCTACCAGACTTGAGATGGGCAACTTGAGAATTCTGTGTCCATACAGAATAATGCTACTCAAGCATAGTGGAACACCTAACCATTTCCTCACATAAGAGCTTATCATTCTCTCCATCTTCTCCACTTTTGTGAGGGTGATGTCAACCATGGTTAGTATTATTACTGATTATAGTTGATTATATGTGCTGCTTAATATTCTTGTGGTAACCTTTTTTTCAGGAGTCTTTGATGAACAGAAAGTTCAAACGTGTCCACCTTCATGTTTCTATTGGTCTCCAGATATGACTGATTCCTCCTTTGATACTTTTCGTGACTTTTTTTTTAATTTTTAGTCAATCCAGTTAGTAGTGCTGATGTTTATCACTTGATCATTGATACAGAAAATACTTAGTGCCAAAACTGAAACCAATATTTTGAGTCCATTTCAAGGCAGGAGATGCTGTTTACAGGAAATATAATTATAGAAATGTCTGGAAAGGTCAGATTGAAACTTATAATAGAAGTGAAAAGTTGTTCCTGTGAAAGTCTGCTAGTAAACAATCTTGCGCTGTAGGATAAATGAACCTCTATGCTGTTCAGGGCGTGACCGTATGGCTGTGAATGGTCGTATTGATTTTTGTGCCAGTCCTTATCTGTGGTATACTAAACTTGTGACCTAAATAGGACCTAAATGCTGTTTACTTTTATAAAGTAACACATTGAACTACAGCCAATAAAGTGGGCACTGCACTGCAATTGCAAAATGATTTGACCCTTTGATGCAAATGAGTCTTTGACTAGTTGTAAATATGTCTGATGTGATATGCGTGTTTTGATATCCTCATTAACTAACTTTAACCCGCATTGTCTCAATGCCTGCGTGAATATGTGAATGGTCAGCTTTCTACATTGCCACTATTTTTGTTTGTCCGGCAGGTCTGACATGTTGTGACATGTGATTTCCCAGACGTGTCGTGAGAATTAGTCATACAGAGAAATCCTCCAAGATCATCCATATACACTACAATTCAAAAGTTTTGGGTCAGTTAGATTTTTATGTTTTTGAAAGAAGTCTCAGCATTTATTTGATTAAAAAAAATTTTTTAAAAACAGTAATATTGTGAAATGTTCAGCATCATTACTCCAGTCTTCAGTGTCACATGAGCCTTTAGAAATCATTCTAATATGCTGATTTGCTGTTAAAAAAACATTTCTTATAATTATCAATGTTAAAAAAAAAAAAGTTGTGCTGCTTAAAGGGATAGTTCACCCAAAAATGAAAATTCTGTCATTTACTCACACTCAAGTTGTTCCAAACCTGTATGAATTTCTTTCTTCTGCTGAAAATAAAAGAAGATATTTTAAAGAATGTTGGTATAAAAAAAAACAGTTGATGGGCTTCATTGACTTCCATAGTATTTTTTTCCATACTATGGAAGTCAATTGGGCCCATCAACTGTTTGGTTACCCATATTCTTCAATATCTTCTTAATATATCTTAATCAATATCTTCAGCAGAAGAAAGAAATTCATACAGGTTTGGAACAACTT
The DNA here is from genome assembly GCA_039654765.1 of Mylopharyngodon piceus. Lineage (NCBI taxonomy): Eukaryota > Metazoa > Chordata > Actinopteri > Cypriniformes > Xenocyprididae > Mylopharyngodon > Mylopharyngodon piceus. The sequence continues at coordinate 5,211,648 of CM077453.1, read as the reverse complement.
GAGGGTGAGTAAATGATAACAGAATTTTCATTTTTGGGTGAACTATCCCTTTAATATTTTTGTGGAAATCATGACATTTTTTCAGTAGTCTTTGATAAATAGAAAGTTTAAAAGAACAACATTTATTAGATTTATTAATCTTTTGTAACCATATAAATGTCTTTACTGTCATTATTGAATATATCCTTGCTGAATAAATGTATTAATTTCTTTCAAGAAAGAAAGAGGAATATTACTGACCCTAAACTTTTGAATGGCTGTGTATGGGATTAAACATTTGTCATGGTTGAAATGTTGGATGATTATTCCAGCAGTATCAACATACTCTGCACTGTTTAATCAGCGTGTATGTCAAAGTCTGAGCTGGTAAGGCTGTGGGGGTGATGGTTATGCTTGGGTTATGACTCCACGCAGCTGCTATTTCTAAGGCGCTATAAAAAAGGGCCATAACCTTTGCAATGCAGCTGCTCCTGAAGTCACGGGGTCTATTCTAAACTAAACTTAGAGAGATAGAAACGTGAAAGTGCAATCGTAGTAGTGCTCGCCCGTGCCTGGAGGCCCTGAACCAGGTTAGCTTACTCCGTTCAGCTTTAACAAAGACTTCTGCACACATGAAGAGGGCTCCAATGTGCAGGCCATATGTTTTTCCATGCAGGAAATTTTCTGATATAGAACCCAGTGCATCTGCATAAATGTTAAGCCTAGTTCTGTCTGATTTATATTGCACCATAGTCAAGTCTGCTTGAAAAGGCGGTGTGTTGAACAGTTCATTTATTTGCAGTTGGTATAAATGCAGTCTTTCCTAAATTGTGGAAGTGAACAACTATTGATGCAATGTGGTCGTATTTTTACGTAAAGTGTGATTCTACTACACGTAGGGTCACATGGGGGGAAGAACAATGTGGATTTACATTTAAACTGTAACATATTTACATATAAGTCTAGCATGTGCAGGATGATGATGCATCAGCCAATGTGTTATTATAGGAAAGAAACAGAAACATTTGCTCATTTCCCTGTTGAAAAAAACAGCCTATGCTGGTTAGGTATGTTTTGAAGCATGGAAGCTGGTTTGAGCTGGTATATGCTGGTCCTTAGCTGGTTTATGCTGGTCTTTAGCTGGTTTAAGCTGGTCCTAAGCAACTAGCTCAAGCTTAGGAGCAGCACTTGACCAGCTTAAACCAGCTCAAACCAACTTCCATGCTTCAAAACATACCTAACCAGCATATGCTGTTTTTTTCAACAAGGTTAGTTGTTATAGCACAATTTGTAAAATATTAAAAAAGGGGTAAGATGGCCCCTACTGGGGTAAGAAGCCCCTCCCCCCGAATAAACTTTTACAGAATGTATAAATCTGGACCGTCTGGACCCGGGGGCATCTTACCCCATGCGTACCCCAAACGATATACAATATTAACATTTTGACAGCATCTAAACGTACAATATTGACGTATTGACAGGATCTAAAACTTAAACGTATGAACGTATGTTATATAAATGGCATAATGTTTTCTACAGCACTACAGCTACATACTGAAGCTTCGAAGCACGCAACGAGCACGCAACAAAATCTCCAGTGAAGCCCCGTATCTGGGCGTGTATTCGTTTCACAGAGTCACGTGAACATGGACAAACGAAGCCTCACTTTCTATCCAATCCTATTCGCGTTGCGTGTCGTAATGTTCGAACCTCAGATCTTATTTTACGAGTAAAACCTATTCACTTACATTTTAAAATACCCAGTCATGCAATAATATGAAGATTACAAATTATTTCAGGAAAATAAAATATTATTACATCATATTTATATTCACACTGGCATTTATTGCTACACTTTACTGGGTAAATGAATTTATCCGAGCGAGAAATTCAACACACACACACGTGTTAGACTTTTATTTTTCCACATAACATTGAAACTATGGAGTGTGTGGTGGCTGCTTCATCCGGCGGAGCTTCTTCCACAGGCTTTTGGCTGCTTTATTTATTACTAACCACCAGATGTCGCTGTTTTTGACACTCTCGAAGCTTTGAATCTTTTCCTGGAACAGCCTCAGTACGTTATGAGGCTTCATTTCCCCATCCCTAGTGACTGACAATACAACTTCTTGTTATTCTTCTGGTTATTTTTTTCTTCTGGTTATTTACCTACAATATAGCACCTAATGAATCAGAAGTTTTGCACATTCACAGAAAATAGCCTACTTCTGCCTCTAAATATTATGGCCAAATAAATGAACAGCCTAGCCAAATATTATGGCCAAATAATGAACAGCCTAGGTAAGGAAGAAGAAAGATGGCAGGAAGAAGCTATTTTAAAGTTTACAGAGAGCAAAGCTGTCGAATTTTAATGTATGTGGGGCTTGTGTTTCACTTGACGTGTGAGTAAACATGAAAACTGCAAGTTATAGCCTACTTTTACTTCTCCATTTCTTTAAATCTGCATTTTTAGCTGCTACCATGACAGCGACATGTCGCAAAGTGGAAGGAACATAGCTGCTTTGATTCTGTTTGCTTTCCATTTTCCAGCTGCAACGCTGTTATATTGTGTAACTTCAAGGCAACACTAATATAAATCTATACATTATGGGTTGCATAATAATTTCCTGGAATTGTATGAGTTGAGTTATTAGCCTTGGGATGTCATGAATGCAGTACAATAATATGGGTCAAGTTGATTTATGCACAGTTAAGTCTGCAACATAAACATACTATATACGTGAAAAATATTTCCCTATCATCCATATGCTCTGGTGCCAATCTATGACTGTGCAACAATGTTGGCTTATTTATGAAGAAGAAAAAAGGGTACTGAATTGTAATCCCCAATGGCTCACTCATCGCAGAGATAAGATGTGGAGTTTTCTTTGAACCATCACAGGGGAACAACCACACACATTTCGCAGAATACACCTATGTAATTTGCAACAGTTTTAGGGTGAATATGATCCAGAGATGTTTACAGTATGACTCACTCAAACTGTAAGTAGTTTTCATATATACATGTGTGGTTTTCTTAGAATTTGGGTTTCAAGAATCTTATAATCTGCCCAAAAAAAAGTGTTTTGAACATTTTAGGGTTGTCATTAGACGAATCTGACCTCAGTTTAATTTTATAGTACCACAAGGACAAACTGTTCCCACCTTTAACAGCCTCAGGAAAAACAACACAGACATACTGCACTACTGCACTCAATACCTGCTACTGACTTTAGTAGAAATAGCCTTTACAAAAATTACCATGGTTTCCAGTTCCCACCAAAATACCATAGTAATTCACTATAGTTATTGTTACTAATGTTAAAGGTAGGGTAGGCAATTTTTTAAATAAACACTTTTTGTTATACTGGTTGAAACTCTCTTCACATCCTGATAGCAAACAATAATAGAAGTGGTCTAGATATTAAAACATGTACATATATCTTCTGTGGAAGTCTCAGGAGCAAAAAATGTTCGTCCAATCATTGCATTTGGATACAATGTCATACCTGCCAGTCATCATATGTATTTCTATACCTCCGCGCACCCAGACATCACGTGTCTTCAGCGCGTTCGATAAGGCTATGCAAAGTTGTAGACAGACAGTCTCCGAGTGCCACAAACAAACAGCAGTTGCCTTTTATAGTTCCACCAAAACAACGAGCTTATGCTGAATTTACGCCATGTCGTAACTGTAATTATGTTCTACTCGGAGCTGTTCATGTCCTCACACTCGGATTTATGCGTTTCTTTGTCAACACTATCGATGCCGAAATGAATCTGCAGCAGTCAGGTGGTACAAGTAAGAGCTCTGTAAGTTGTTTACGTTCATTATTATTGTAATATTATGTGCTTTCTTTGAGACATGAGGTAATTTAACGCCGTATCTCGTGGCGCTTTGCAGACTCTGCACTAGCTGTGTGCGTGCATGTGTTTTGGAGGAGGCGTGGCTTTGGAGACGCTCTGAAGGGAGAGTGGGATCTCATGCTTTCAAAGCTATCTTGCTATTGCTAGCCTCTCCGAAATTGCCTTCCCTACCTTTAATCCATTATAAATTAACATGGATCGCATTCAAACAGTGTAAGAAACTTCTAATTACTAATTGTGAATACCAAGTTACCATAGTTTTCTTGCAGTAACAATAACTATATGTATATATATATATATTTATATATAATTTTTTCCCCCCTCTTGGCAGAGCATTTCAAATCAATAAAAAAGTGGAAGTTTGTAATTTTCCAGATAGGACAACAGGATCTCCTGTGGTCAGACTGAGGTTTATGTACTTTGAAATGCAAAAAAAGCGTTGGGTGTAGGCTACCCAATGACTAATAGTCCTCACGGCACTACGTAGCCTGTGGGTATGTTTGGAATGTCATATCATACTACATCTGCTGACATCCTGCCCGCATGTGCTAAAAGTCCCTTCCCACTTCTGCTGGTAGCTGTCTTTCTAGTCTCAAATGACAATCAAAAAATTATATTAAATTTAAAATATATACATATGTATTTTACAATTAAAATTATATTTATATTATTCATATTAGCATTTCTTTTTATTTAATGTTGATGGATAAGCATAGTTTGTGTGAAAAGTAGTGGTAAAAGAATTCTAAATTAATTTATAATTAATTTTTACAGATTTTTGATGACCGTGGGTCATGGTCTTTTGCGCCCCCAAAATCTTTACACTTATTTAACTTTTTTTTTTTTTTTTTTTTTTTTTTTTAAATTTTATCTGTTATCTAATTCATTTGATAATTCACTTTTTATTTGCTTATTTTTTTGTGGTTCTCATTTAAATTTTTTATTTTTACTTCAAAATCAAAAGAAAGAATATATATATATATATACACATACACACACACATTTAAGAAGTACATTTTGTTATAAATAAAAGTATTTATACATCACAAATTCACTGCCCTTAATTTATGCTGCTTACAATTTTTAAAAATGCATTGTGCTTTTATAAGTCGATCAAACTGCAATGAAAATCTTTCATATCTGACCTCGCGCAGCGCACCAGTGAGCTAGAATCGCACTTGCTGCGTAGTATGCAGTATACAGTATGTAGTGTGCGGCGTACGTGAGCTTTCCATTCCCTGTTTTCCATAAGCGGGGCAGAGGGGGAGGGTTGAGCTTCAAATGACGTTACCGAGCCCGTTAAAACACCGAGCGGCTTCGCGCGGACACATCAGATAGTCCGTCCACACGCACGCACAGAGGGACAGCAGCAGCCGCACCTCCTGTAGACACCGAATCGCGTCTCATTTATACATTCTGGGTGTTTTAATACCGATGAGAACGATGGTCTGAAAAGATTTAGGCGATCAATTTGTGAATGTAATTCCATTACATTCATCTGATCAGCGCGCGTAAAGGGCCGCTTTGGTTTTGCCGTCTCCTCAGTCGTCTTCTCTCTGAGAGATTCACGTGCCCATGCGATTCTTCAGACTCACCTTTAAGTGTTTCGTGGATTGTTTTTGAAGGTGCTGTTTCAAATCGGTGTCTTTTTTCTTTTAAGGTCTATTATTTATTTTACAAACGCGCTTTTTGATAAAACAAACCAACCAATTTCGCCGAGAAAATCAAACTGCCAACGGAAAAATACATTCGTTAAGAATATCACTGCTGATTTTATTAAATAAAAGGATAAAGGACCAGATCCTGTGCACCTGAAGAGGAACAAAAGGGACATCTTGCTGTGAAAAGAAAACTGAAACTGTCCAAAAACAATAAGAGATCAAATATTTATTTTTGACTGCTGATTTAAGCCCTTCTCGACTCTTGTGAGGAGGTTGATTTGCTTTGTTTACACGAGAGATGGAGAAATCATCTCTAGACGCAGACTGCTGCGCCCTGAACATGGTCCTGGTGGAGGAGAAGAAGGGCCATCTCATTCCCAATGGAAACGCGCATCAAGGCGTCAATGGGACCCTTAACGGGGGACCCATATCAGCGGCCACTGGAGCCATATCTGCGGTGGAGAAGAGGCAGGGCTACCCTGAGCGAGAGACGTGGACCAGACAGATGGACTTCATCATGTCCTGCGTGGGGTTCGCCGTGGGTCTAGGGAACGTCTGGCGCTTCCCGTACCTGTGCTACAAAAATGGTGGAGGTAAGACACTCTGCAGCACATTCAGATCCCTTTAGATGACAGCCCACCCCCCCACTCCCCTCCTGTGACGTCACTTGCACGGTGGAAGACACCTCCTGTGTCTGACCTGACTCATTCATTCATTCATTCATTGCCTTTGCCAAGCATATCCTCTTATTTACGGGTGAAATTACTTTTTAAATCATTAATAATGATTTAAAAATGCTGTAATAGTGTGTGTGTGTGTGTGTGTATACACACACACACAGAGCCTCAAAAATGCATTTGAACGCTTAAGAGGCATTCAAAAATATAAAATGATATATTGCTTTACATGTCGTATGGATGCAGATTATGGATGCAGATCATAAATGCATGAAATATTAATACACAATAACTTAATCATTACACTACAACAGTATTTTTTAAAATTGTATATAAGTTTTCATTTTCAAATTGCATATGCAAACAATACCTTAAAATGGTAGGTTATCACCTGAGCACACTGTTATTTCCTGCTTAAGGTCCAGTGATGTAATATTGAGTGCCATCAATGTTGCCATTATTTAGTAGTCATGTATAAAAAAATCAATAAGCGATTAAGTGAAGACATGAATATTGGTAGGCAACATTGGTCTGTCTCTGTTAATAATCTGAATGTCAATGTATTAGATAAAATATCAAATCAAATGGCATTTATTTAAAAGAAAATGTAGCACAAACACACTTTTCCAACAAAGTTTTGGTTTTAAAGTGGATTAGTTGGGTTTTAATGATAAAACAATAGATATACTGTTAAAATGTATTCATTTTGATGTACGATTCAAACTGTGTGACTGTACAGTATAAATTAAAGTTTAATGACATTTCTAACTATTTGAATTTGCTTTAATGACCTGTTAAACACTGTATAAGTTTGTTCATAATAATTATAAAGCTGGTGTATTTGTCAAACGTGTCAGTACACCATGACTCCCATGACTTTGCTATAGACATTAGGAGTGCGCATTGTACGTGCTGGATCACATGTTTGTAAGATGATCCAGTTCTTTGGCTTTTTTTCCCCCTTTTGACTAGTGTCTTAAATCAGCTCTCATTTATTGCTGCACACTGAGCACACACCCTGTGCACACTCCTGTTGTATTTCAGAGCATCAAATGCAGCTATAAATGGATACTGAAGGTGAAAATGCTCTATATAGAATATATGACACTGAATGCAATGCATGAAATCACAAGTAGAGGTCATACATTTCTATGCAACCATTAGAGGTCACACATGCTTTGACAAAAATAGCTCAAGATCAAATTCAAGGTTTTATCTGATAAATCTCGGCTGTGTCTTAAAAATTTAAATATATATAATTGAGAAAATATATTTTTGGGGGTTTTTAAGCGTGTATAAATAATTTCATTTGGCTTTAGTGCAATTATTTTAATTTGGCTAACAACATGTCTTTACTAACAAAGGTGACAAATGATGCCCAAAATGCTGTCAGCTCATTAGGCTTTGGGACACAGCCGTTGTTTAATGACGGATTCGAGTAGCATTAGTAGTCATGGTGCGCCTCTTCATCGTCACTGTTTCGCCATTGATTCTCTCTTTTTTGCTCTATGAGTCATCTTCTGATGGCTATAGAATGTGAAGTCCAAGTCTGCGTAACACTTTAAGACCCCATTAGAAAGAGATCCATTGTTTTTGCCTGAATGACGAAGCTGTCTCCCCGTGTCCCCAGCGCTCTGGATGCAGTCCAGCGTTTGCTGAATGAATGGCCATACTTTTTTTGTCTTGATGTATGGGGATGTTATGGGAGCTTATTTATGGCACGGATTTTTAAAAAAAAATTAAAAGATAATTGCGAGTTCATATCTCGCAATTCTGACGTCTTGTTTCAGAATTGTGAGGTATAAATTAGCAATTGCAAGCTATAAAGTCCAATTCCGAGGAAAAAAATGAGTGACTTTTTTCTCAGAATTGCAAATTTGTACCTCGCAATTCCAAGAAAAAGTCAGAATTGTGAGATATAAAGTCGCAATTCCCTTTTTTACTTTTTATTCAGTGGCGGTAACAAGCTTCCATACGATCTACTCTAGGAGAATGAAAATGTATGTTATATAAAACATCAGATAATAATAGATAATTATACAGCCAACTTTATAATAGATGCATTACACAGGGTTACTAAAGAGTTTTGAAAGTTTGTAAAAAATACTTGATTTTAATCTTTATGTTTTCCAGGTTTGAAATGTGATTGAATTGTATATATCTTCCTTGAAAATGCCTGATATTTTTAGGACTTGTGCTTTTTTACATTATCAACTTTCTTTAGTGTGTAATGTTGCTGTTTGAGCATGAAAATTGAATGGCAGTTATTCTCTAAATCAATAAGCACTGTTTCTGAACGCCCTGAAACGCCTTAATTATTGTCTTGAAATTTTTTTTCTGGGAACAATCGTGTCACAATATTTCTCAATTAAATAATTCCTGCCTAAGGCATATGCAGAAAAATGGGTGAGGCCTGGTTGAGTTGAGTTAGTAGTGTGCTGAAACTTGCAGTTATGGTAAAGATGTGACTTTTCCGAAACGATCAAAGCTGTTGACCAATCACAACACACTGGTCCAGTCGTCCAATCAGAGAGTTACTGACAGACTGGGAAGAGAGGTCAAAAATAAAAATCAAGACTCTGTAAAAGAGCATAATATAATAACTTTTATTAAAGATCAAGTCGTGGGTCATTTGCACATCATTAGCCTCATTGGCGAACCCTGATTACAGTACAGTACACCTATGGGATAGTTGCAATTCACTTTACAGAATAACTTACATAATAGCGGAATCCTCGCTAGATCTTAATTAGATAGAATGATGAGAAATGCCAATAATGGAATTATTCACTTAAAACATCTCGTCAAGATGTATAACGTTATGCTGAATATGTGAACTGTAACAGTGATCTTTGGCACTGCCCTGAATCCCTGTAGTGAGCTAAATGTCAAGACTAGGTCAATGTTGTGTTAGCACTTGGGTTGCAATTCTATTCGGTCTTGACGTTAACTTGATTTCATTATCTTCTGGTTATTTAGATAGAGAAGATGTCAGTGTGTTTTGGATCTGAAATCTCAACCACCTGTGGTAGAGGGGAAAGGTGATGGAAACCGACTGCTGGGAACATTTCACGAAAGACCATCAATTCTTCTGAAAACAATAAGTGATTCAAATAAGATGTGCCAGCTTGAGAAATATGAGATGCATAAGTGTCTCGTGAGAATTGGCTGACTCTTCTTGCTCAAATACTTTCTTTACCCCCAACAAGGAGCTCTAAGGTAACAGAATTACACTGCCCTGGTACAGGTCGCCAAACACAATGTGTCGTCTTTGTGTGTAAACTTGACAGGCTCCTGAATTGTTTTGCCAAATCAAATCAAGCCTCTCAAAGACCAAAAAGGTCCTGCTGGCAAGAGGAGAGTAAATACGGATCATGTCTCACATTCTTGACTTTTACTCAGTGTTCACAGGTTGAGGCTGTGAGATACTTGTGATATTTACTTTTCTCACTCTCAGAAGACAAATTTAGCCACAGGTCAAATTTAAACCCATGGAATCTTTTATTTAAGTATAAAGGGGTGTTGTTCTTTCTTAAAAGGAATAGCTCACCCAAAAAAAAAAAAAAAATGTAATGGCCCTCGTGCAGGGCTCCAGAATAATATTTGAGAACAGGTATCACTAAATTCTACAGATGGTGGGGTCAGCACCTGATTTGGTAGCGCTGGGGGGATTTTTAATCATAAAGTTAATTTAATAATAAAATTACTGTTGTTTTGCATTGATAAGTACAGTTACTGATAATATTACGTGTTTGTTTATTGGAAATTTGATGGTAAAGCAATTGAGATGTAGATAAAATCAACTTTTATTAACAAGAGTAACATGCAAAAACCTAATTTTTATAGGGAAAATGTAAATATTCTACTCTTATTAAATGTACCATTGTTTTTCTATAGTATCATACTGCACTGACCGACAGCTTCAGTGATTATAAAAGGAGCACTCTTTACTTGTTTTCTGTGTAATTCCGTCACAGTTTCTCACAATAATAATAATTCAGTCAACTTTTTTCTATATATTAGGGAGTGAAGATGCAGATAAAATCAACTTTTATTAACAACAGTAACATGCAAAAATCAAATTTTTATAAGGAAACTTTAAATATTATAAAAGCAGTGCTCTTTACTTGCTTTGTGTAATTCAGTCGCAATTTGAAGAAAAGTTTTAGTTTTTCGTGAGACTTCCTACTTTTTTTCCATATATTAGGGAGTGGAAATGGCTAATAAGTACTCCTCTGCCGCCATCTACTGGTTATAGTGGTAATTTCATGTCATTTTTCTTAAATAAAAGTGTTTGTTTGCCACGAAGTGTTAGTTTATGATGTTAGTTCCTACATCTTTAAACTTTTAGATTTAGAAATCAACACATCTAAAATAACATTAAAATTGCATAATATTTAGAGATTTGAAGTGCTGGAAAAAGTGTGAAGCACTTGAAAGCCCTTGAAAAGTGCTCGAATTTCACCACCAAAAGGTTGTACGACCCTGAGATGAATAATGTAAAAAAACATTCAGCTGTCTCTGCCACAATACCATGGTTACAGTTAGCTTTGCTACATTAAATCCATGGTGAATGTTGGTGATTTGTGGACTGAAAAGCCTTCTATAACGTATTCCTTCATGGCACTATGTTTCTCCTGGTTTTCACGTCAGTGCTGTTTGATCTGATATCTGTGTTTAACAGAGAATTATGCACGGAATTTGAATGCTTCCCACTAGATGAATCTAGTTGGATCTCCCAGCGCTGTGTAATGGTGTCGCATGCTCGAGATTGGCCCCTGTTCTGAGCTCAAACGAGTAGTGCAGTTTTGTTCTACTTTTGTTTCGTTTGCCGTTTAATGTTTCTCGTATGCAACAGAAATGGCAACTCTTATCAGTTGGGTACTGTGGTGCTGGCATCAGTGCAACCTCTAACAAAATGTAGTCACGCCAGCAGGAAAAAGGTGGCAGTCTGGAGCCCTGCCATCATGTGTTTAAGAAAACCTGTATCACTAGTCAAGTCAAGTCAGGTCACCTTTATTTATATAGCGCTTTTTACAATGCAGATTGTGTCAAAGCAGCTCTACAGTGATAACTGGAATATAATTTTGGCTGCACAGCAGCTCTTAAAGAAAATGGTGTCATTGTCCATCTTAAGTAAATTCAGTATTGATTCATTCGGTTGTAAGAATCAATAGTTATTAATTTAGTTAATTTATCTATATCAGCACTGGAGTGAACAGTGATGTCATCAGTTCAGTTCGCATACAATGGTGTCAATGCAGGCAGATCAAAACACTGTTGAATATCAAATGTCAAGTGTCCCCAACTAAGCAAGCCAAAGGCGACAGCGGCAAGGAACCCAAACTCCAAGAGGTAACATCAGGTGGCAAACAGGTGTTAAAATGGAGAAAAAAAACCTTGGGAGAAACCAGGCTCAGTCGCGGGGCCAGTTCTCCTCTGGCCAACAGCGAACAGTGCATGATTATGATTCAGGTAGCTATCATATGTCCGATTGGGATCACAACAGTCAAAGTATTTATTCCAGTTCCATCCAGTTGAGGATCGTATTCATCACGCCGGTATGGACGGTTTGTTGAGGATCTGTGCCACTGGCTGTCGTGTCGATGAGGCCTTCACAATGGATGATCTAGTTGACTCAATCTCTGCTGACACTTCAGGGCTGCGTTGTGTGGTCGTTGTGGAAGGAGATATTAATAGCAGAATGTCCAAGTTGCTCTTTTTGGTACAATGAAAGTAAATGGTGACCACGACACGGCAAGACTTTTAAGGCCATATTTTCATTAATAATGACTTGCGTTTCAGTCTGTTCCTCACAAAAAAAAAAAAAAGGAAGACCTGAGATAGAGCGCATGAGTTTTATGTACTACTTTTATGATGCTTTTATGCATTTCCTTCTTTTATTTAGATCTACTTTCATTTTTTTGTATGGAAGAAATCAGCTTTGACCTTCTACTTAACATCCTCTTTTGTGCTCCATGCAAGATAGTGCTACATTTCGAATTTCTAAAAAAATTTTAAGTTTACGTTTTTTTTTTCTCATCTAATATTTAATTTTATTTCAGCTTTATTTCTATAAAGGAAAATGATTTTTAATAGTTTTAGATTATATCAACACTGATGCAAGAAACAAAGTCATACAGGTTTGGAACGACACAAGGATTGATAAATAGTAAATTTTCATTGTTGGGTGAACACTTCATCTAAAATATCGCAGTAATTGCTAAAGCCTCAAAGACAGTGTTTCTCCGTGTCCCTCTATAACTTGAGGTGTTTGTATCTGGAGACTTTGCAGTTTTGATACAGTGTTGCTAATCCGTTTCTAGACAAATCACTCGTGAGCTAATTGATTTCCCATAGACCTCACAAGAGGATTCTCCGCACCTGTAGTGAAGGTTTGCTAATTTTCCTAATTCCCAGTAGAGAACTCAGATTCTATTAAAACAGTCTAAAGTTCTTGATGTGAACCACTTAAAGTTAAGAGACCCCCTGTTGTGTTAATCTGTAGGTCAGATCTCTAACCTTAAGTATTAAACTTCTGCATGTTTGCAGTTTGTTACCATGCATTAATTTAAGAGCATGTTACCTGATAACACACAGCCACATGCTGTACTGTAAGATTTTATGGTAGATGTCAGAGGTCACATTAGTGCTGCCTTATCTGTTTCTTTATACAGCTCTGCAGTAAATTCAGCGAGTTGCTCACTCTTCTGCCTGTGCTATCCGAGGGCACAAATCTTTCATTGAGCTGCTCAGATTGACACTGTGGCGTCGCTAACTCGTATACAGTATTTACTGAGATGCAGTAACGTCCAGTCTTTCTGTTGCCAGGTTACTGGCTGTTTTGCAGCATTATGTAGCAATGCATCAGAGTTAAGAGAGGCCAAGCTGAACAGAATGGTGGCCACATAGTCAGTAGATTTATGATCTCTGCAGTAAAGCCCTCTACCTGTCCTTGGCTGCTGGGTCTGCAATACGGTATCACAGCCGTGCTAAAATCTCCCTGATCTGAAATATTAGTGCTGTGACACTCTTTAATAACAATCTGGCATTGTTATTGTGCTTCAGCTCACAAACAAAGCAGATTGTTTTATCTTCATGGAATTAAAGGAAGGAAATATCACGTTTTAAGAAACATGACACCGTATTGTTTGTATATGCATTGCATTAAATTTGACCTTCTTTTCCAGTTTTATATTCTTTTATATATATATATATTTTTTTTTTTAAATTTATTTAAAATGTAGATTCTTATATATAATGAGGTCATGTTATTCAGCTGTAGCAATATCTGGATGCCTTTGCCCATATAAGGGATTTTCTGGAAGGTCATAATTTTTATTACTCCTGTGAGTCTCACTTGTGGACTTTCTGCACAAGGGCGCCCTCTGGCTACAAGTATGAATGAAACATAAATTACATGTGAGCATTTTGGAGCGCTAAACTCTCACATTGGATTATTTATGTCATATAATCATTTGTGTACTATTCATTTTTAAATATCATGATCATCGCCACACCCCTAATTAACACAATAACGATATTTAATTTTTTTAATATCACAATTATCGTCAATACTGATAAATCGCGACACCCCTACTCATAAGGCACATAAACATTGGCCAAACTTTGACAAAATTTAATTTCCAACATTACTAAGCCTACAAAGTGGATTAGTTTCAAATTCCTGTATTGCAAATGACATTTTAAAATGCGCACTGTTTAAATGTGTCTGTTTCTCAATGGTTAGGCATAAGAAGGCCAGAGATGCCAGCACAGCAGGACATGTTGGCGTCTTGCCTGACTGACATCAGTTCCTCGCTCCACGTGGACGGGCGATTAAGAAGAGCGTCTGTTAATCTTTTAATCCCCTTTTTCTGACTGGGGCCTAACCATGGGTGCTTTAGGGTTCATACATTGTGTATTATATTCTCCGTAAATTCATCTTCATGTTATTTCAATATGCTGAAAATGTAGTTGTTGCTTAGCAGTTTTAATAGCCTAGTAGCAATATTCTTGTTTTTAGAGCATTTATTAGGGAGGCACCATCACTCTTGCTCATATTTAACAATTAGGGATTTGAATAAACATTGATTGAAGTATGAAACCTGAAGTATGAAGTATAACTTTTCTTCTTTTTGCAAAAAATTTTTGCGTAAGGACATGATTAATACCTCAAAACAGACAAAACTATTTACATTTTCATCTTGTTTTCCCTCACATGAGCTACACCTTATAGAACAAGTATTATCAGTTGAGATTGTGAAATCACTGTTGTTTTTGTAGTATCTTCAACAAGGTGAATAAATTTCCTCATCCATTGGTATGCATTGTGACAAAATGTTAGGGCTGCCCATGGCCAACAATTTTTCTAGTTGACTAGTAGTCATTAATTTAACCCATTATTCAACTAGTCGCACATTTATGATATTAATTTAATTACCTAAATATATGCTGGGGGGGTGGCATCGAAAATGGTTTGAGTTCGATTTAGCAGCAATTGAATGGTGTGTTCATTATTATTCTTAATAAAAAACACAAACACAACAACAAAACTGTTCAATGACAAACTCGCTTATATTAAGTAGAACTTTTATTAACAAAAAGAATAAGCACGGCATACCCCATGCTATAGGCCTAATATAAAACAACAAATAACTTACACAAAGTTTAAATAAAAATCTGAAAATCAGCAAACACTGTGGAACCAAAAAAATAAATGAATATAGACTCGCTTATATTAAACAGAACGTTTATTAACAAAACGAATACGATGAATATATATATATATTTTTTTCAAATGTTATATTTTTAATCATTTTAATGATTTGTTACTCATTGTCATGGATCACAAGATGTTACAGGCCATAGCAACATAATATTTTCTGTAAAAAGTGTCTTCTATAGCATTTCCTGTTGTCTGAATTAGTCAGTGTCAGTTCTGTTACTGTCAAACTCTGTTACCAAGGTAGAGTAACAGTGTTGACAGTGTGTAACAGAATTGACAGTCATACACAGAGAAACACACACTCTCTCTTCCTCTGTCTCACACACACATACATGACTGTAAACACTGTACCTTGGTAACAGAGTTTGACGGTAACAGAATTGACACTAATTCGGACAACAGGAAATCATGATACAGTATATATAGATATTCTACTGGCAACTAATACTACATTACTAGAATAATGCTTTGCTTCCATTGATTGCATGTGGTTCTAGCTAGCTGACAGTACATACTGTTGCTGGAGGCAAGTTAATTTCCACCTGGTAATACATGAAAACAATATCATTGGCTTCTGACTGGACTGGCCATATGTGTTGATAGAGCGTCCATATCCATCTGTTCTGTAAGGGGGAGGTGTGGGAATCTATATTTATAGCTTCCCCTCATTACCAAAGAATCAATTCAGTTCTGCCTGTGTTTTAAGGCCTGCTTGTTAGAAAGGAGTGAAAACACTTCTCGGGTGCGCTTTACAGGATGATGTGAACTGCTCACCTGGGCTTCACACTGCAATTTCGCTAACTGGCAAACAGGATTCAGCACCGCTGTGATCGCTAACTCTCAATGCATTTTTAGCCCATCCAGAATAGAAAGCTTAACATATTTTCACCACACCTGATGTGGCTGCCGTGAGCTGGTGAAAGTTAAGTAAGGGATAATGTACAGTCAGTGTTCAGTCATTATCACAAAATACTCTGACAGGGTTTATTTTGTGAAAATGAGCAGCTAATAGAACATGATCCAGAATTATTATGTGGCTACTCAGCAAATAAGTAAATAAATGGACATAAAATATTGATTATATTTTATTAGCAAATGTGTAGACGCTGCAGAGAGACAGAACACCACAACTATGTATGAAACATAAGTAGGCAGCCACTTAATAACAAAGTCCCTTTAAGACAAGCCATTTCACTCGGCGGCCATCTTTGAAACGTCTCTTGGGCATGCAAGTGCAGCTCCTATCTCTTTGAATGGGGAAACATCAAATTCTCCAAAACTGTTCGCCAAGCTTTCGATTAAATTTCATATTTGAAATCACCAATGAAATCTGACAACAGCTGTCTCATAAATTTTGTTTCTAAACCGTCGAATCATGACAAAAACGACATTTTTCAGGCTGGATCAAGCTAATGCGCATGCGCAGTCCTAAGTGCGTGTCTCTATAGGAAGCGCGCGTCTGACTGTTTCTATAGGAACTGGAGCTTCTAACGGCTGCTGCAGTGACGCGCTGACTTTACCAGTTGGCGATTGGCTCTTATTTAGATGGCGGGACTTATTCCGCCATATTGTGCGTTGCACTTTTTCCCATTCATAATAATACGAGTGCACCATCTTTCTGTATATAAAGTCTTTGTTAATACAGAATTTCTGTGGTCAATGGTCATTATTTAGACATATTTGAAAGTTGAATGTCGTTTCAGAATCAAGTATTCCATATAAAGCAAGATATTAGCTTTACAGCATGTTAGATGTATTCACAAGAGCTCTGCTAATGTTAGCATCATGATCAGTACATCATAAATCACGCTGCCACTTTTTATTAGTGTTAGTTTACCCAAAAATTAAAATTCTGCCATCATTTACTCACCCTTATGTCGTTCCACACCCGTAAGACTTTCATTCATGTTCAGAACACAAAGATATTTTTAATGAAATCTGAGTGATTTCTGTCCCTCCATTGACAGCTACGCAACTAGCACTTTGACGCTTCAAAAAGTTCATAAAGAGATCATAAAACTAATCCATATGAATTGAGCGGTTTAGTCCACATTTTCTGAAGAGATATGATCACTTTATATGGGAACAAATTGAATTTAGGCTTTTATTTACATATAAACATTCATCAACTCTCACATCAGTTATGGTAAACGGAAAACATGTTTGCTTGACGTGCGAGAACCAATGAGGTTCACTCTCGTGTGTAACTCAGCACGTTTGAGCTTCTGCGAGAACCAATTAGATTCATTCTCGTGTGTTATGCAGCACTTTTGAGCTTCTGTGAGAACCAATGAGGTTCATTCTCGTGCGTTAAGCATGTTCGGTTGAGCTTCTGCTTATGTTCGCTGATCAAAATACATCAAAATGGCAATGTGTGATTATCAATTAGTATTACATTTTGGGAAGATGTCAATCCCAATGTGGGATTATAATTATAAGCCACCTAATTTCTCTTGAATTATATCAGTAGACACCATTAGCAATGGAACACCTGGTCTAATGCATTAGAAGAGAAAGAGCTGAAAAGATTCCTCACTTTTCTGAGAGCATAATAATGAGCACACGCTGAAACAGAGTCAAGTGATCTATGCGCACAACGTCAGCTACTGCAGTACGCGCAAGACTGTGTGTGTGTGTGTGTGAGTCACGCTTGTTTTATTCCGCTCTAGCTGTGTACGTGTTCACGCATTGACCCGCAGTCACATTCTCATGCATCATCCGCTCATGGGGCATTGCCATGGTGTTCTCTTTTGTTTGCAAATCAACCCGACACTAGCCCACATATGCATATTTTCCTTCTTTTCACAGAGGAATACACTCACATAGCGGCTGCGGTCTGGAGATCTGTGCAGCACATTGTGTTCGGTGCTTCCTTCTGTAGGCAGTTCATCAAACGTTTCTTTCTGAGTCACGAGTCCAACAGAAGCTGTTGTTTTCTGAATGGAAACTGGGCAGTGCTCCCAAAGAAGCCTCTTCATTCATATCAGTGTTTTAAATTAGCAGCAGGAGTTGTTGTTATTTTATTGTTTTAGGTTATCTGGCTTGCATTCATTCTAAATTGGCTGTGTAGCCACTAGCCTGCAGAGTTAGCATTACGTAAGCGTGTCGTTTTGTATAACGGTGTCCCACTCTGCCTTTTTTTCCATCGCATCCTTTTTTTTCCCCTCTGTCTGTCACACGCACCCATCCTCCCCCGCAGTCACCTCGGCGATGAGTGGCAGGTGACATCATCAAGACTTTCACTGAGCATGCCAGCACGGTTTTCAGTGGATAATCTGCATCACACCGGCGACCAACCCCCCTCCCTAAGCCACTACTGTGGCTGTCGATCTCAGATCAGTTGAGCGAAGGTTTATTGCTGCCGACGCATCAGTGTGCTGCCGCACAGACCGCATGATGAATGCTAATGCGGCTAGCAGCAGTCAAATCCTAGCTGACGTGCCAACATGTGACGGTGTTGTGCACAAATAGCAGATAATTCCCTCAGTTAAAATGGTCACCTGTGTTGTAATACTTTGAAGATGTGTAAAATGCAATACTGCGTTGTTTTTTGGGGTTAATTGGCATTATGTGCATCATGAGACCTCGGTTTATGTTTCTAGGTATTATTTTATTGGTACATTATGACATCTTGTGACTAGAATGAATGGAAAATGCAATTCTTTGAATTTCATATCAAGTGTTTGACCTTCAAATCGAGCCTTTACTACACATTTCTTGTCTTATTGTGAACGATTCATCAATGCATGTTAATCTAACAATTATTCCTATTCTTTCATCAAAATGCAATAACTTACATGGGTTGTGAATGTCATTCCATGTTGTCTTTTTTTTTAAAGTTATATTTATGGGCTTTTTGTGCCTTTATTTGGAGAGGACAGTAAAGCATTGAGCAGAGAGAGGGGGGCAGGATTGGCAAAGGACCTCAAGACAGGAATCGAACTCGGGTCGCCGTGAACGCATTTGCGCCATATGTCGGCGCACTAACCACTAGGCTATCGGCGCCGACATTCCATGTTGTCTTTAACATTGCTCTCTGTTGCTGTGTGTTCACAGGAGTGTTCCTCATTCCCTACGTGTTGTTCATATTTCTGGGAGGCATTCCGATATTCTTCCTGGAGATAGCGCTGGGTCAGTTTATGAAGGCTGGAAGCATCAATGTGTGGAACATTGCCCCTCTTTTTAAAGGTTTGCTCTATCTTTATGCTTTACCTTACTTTTTAGTTATGATGCTATTTTAGGTTGTCCCTTAAAACATTGCACATGAATTCTTTATTTAATTTTATTTTATAATATTTGTTATAATTTTAATCCTATTATTATATTATATTATATTATATTTACTAATAAATTATTATTATATTATATTTAATTTATTAGTAGAATAAATTAAAAAATGCTTTTACATATAATAATATTTTGTATTTAATAATACATAAATAATAGTTTATACATAAATGTTATATATAATACAATATTTTATATTTATATATAAAATATTATAATATCTATTATATTAAAGTAGAATAAATTACAAAAATGATATTTTATATACAATAATATTTTGTATTTAATAATACATAAATAATTGTTTATACATAAATGTTATATGTAATACAATATGTTATATTTATATATAAAATATTAGAAAATCTATAATAATATTATTATATTATATTATATTAAAGTAGAATAAATTACAAAAATGCTATTTTATATATAATAATATTTTGTATTTAATAATACATAATTAATTGTTTATACATAAATGTTATATATAATACAATATTTTATATTTATATATAAAATATTACAATATCTATAATTAGTATTATTATAATATTAATAATACTATAATAATTATTATATAATATACTGTATATTATATAATAATTATTATATAATATACTGTATATTATTATATAATAATTATTATAATATATAATAATAATATCACCTAATATCATCAGTACAAAATATCTGTATCACATAATATCTAGACTTTGTATTCTGATATATTTCAAAATTATAAACATATTTTATCACGAAAAGGGTACAAATATATTATTACAATTATGGATGCTCTTAAGTATATTCTTGCCTCATTCTGTAGTTTAAAGACAACATGTAATCAAATTTATCTCTGTTTACTGCCTGAATGCATGATTCATCAGTACATGTTATGTAAGGGATACTGTTCAGCTGAAGGGTTTATTTTTAATTGATTTAAGTTAAATGCATTTTGAATGCTGTTTTATGCTGTGTTTTTTTTTTAGGACTTGGCTATGCCTCCATGGTGATTGTGTTCTTCTGTAACACGTACTACATCATGGTACTTGCCTGGGGTTTCTATTACTTCATAAAGTCCTTCAATTCCACGCTGCCCTGGTCCACCTGCGACAACCCATGGAACACAGAGAACTGCATCGAGATCTTCCGCCACGGCGAGTGCCTGAACGGCACCATTGTCAACTCCACATTTGGCAACCTGACGTGCGAAGAGCTTGCTAACGGGCGTTCCCCTATTATTGAATTCTGGGAGTGAGTGATTGTTTTTTTATGCCATTCATTCTCTCTGCAATATTCAAAATGCCTTTTATCTAAGAACCACTCTTGACAAGATTTATGTGTTGTTATTGTTGTTGTTAAAATTTAATTTGGATTTCTTACTTGGAAATGTTGTTTTACTGTTAATAAATCCCACATGTCAGAGCCGGTTAAACACGTTATTTATTTTCTGCCAATCATGAACCTGTGGCATTACATTTGGTCACATGGTGCTGCCTGTACAATCTGGATCTGTGTATGAGGTTTATGAATTTTATATTATTGGCTACGCAAGGTGAAATCTCAGATTTGGAAGGACATCTGTTTACAGAGCACATGGATTGACCGTTCAAAACGGTTCATGGTTAGTTTTCATATCATCAGTGACAGTAGACTATACAACTCTGGAAAGTCATCACTTTCAAGCTACATGTGAGTTAGGTAGTTATGAATTAAATAAATTAAAAATAAAAACTGCAATGAAGCAAAGCTTTGTGAGCGCTATACAGTGCTTTCATTTATGAACCTCTTTCTCCATCTCAGGAACAAGGTTCTGAACATCTCGGATGGGCTGGACCAGCCAGGCGCCATGAACTGGGAACTGACGCTGTGTCTGTTGGCCGTGTGGGTGATGGTTTACTTCTGTGTGTGGAAGGGGGTAAAGTCAACAGGAAAGGTGAGGACACTCTTTCTTTCTTTAGTGCTTCTCATTACATGTGTGAATCTTGTGTGGGTTGAAGAGAGGTAAAAGCAGTCACATGGACAGCAGAGAATCAGATACCTGCACTACATCTTAAGCTTGGTTACGTAACAGTCAGAGCTCATTGTTAACTAGTATTGGGGAAGCTACTAGCCACTTAAACTACAATCAAGCTACCTACTCTTTCGAAAAATTACTAGCTACATTACAAGCTACTAACAAAAAGTAGCTAACTGTTTTGAAAGGGGATGATATATTTTTAAATACACACTACCGTTCAAAAGTTTGGGGTCAGTAATGTTTTACTTTTGAAAGAAATTCATACTTTTATTCAGCAAGGATGCAGTAAAGGATTAGTTCACTTCAGAATGAAAATTTCCTGATAATTTACTCACCCCCATGTCATCCAAGATGTTTATTGTCTTTCTTTCTTCAGTCGAAAAGAAATTATGGTTTTTGAGGAAAACATTCCAGGATTTTTCTCCATATAGTGGACTTCAGCAGTTACCAATGGGTTGAAGGTCCAGTTTCAGTGCAGCTTTAAAGCGCTCTACATGATCCCAGACGAGGAACAAGGGTCTAATCTAGCGAAACAATCATTTTCTAAAAAAAATAAAAATAAAATTTAGATACTTTTTAACCACAAATGCTCATCTTGCACTGCTCTGCGATGCGCCACGCATTATGTAATCACGTATGTAATCTACGCGTGACGTAGGCGGAACTACCGCGGCAGGGCGAAAAACTCCATCTTATTTTCTCCTCCAACTTCAAAATCGCCCGACATCGTTGTTTTACCTTTTTTTGTAAAGGGCATTTAACTTAGTCTTTGCACATTTTACAGTGCTTGTTGCAGTTATGGGATTGCCTTCTTCACAAATGATCATTTTGGATCTTCTGTAACCGTTTTCACATCAGGAAGCACCTCACTATGTTTTGGAACAGAGCATATATTCCTAATAATTTCAGTGTTTTGTAGTTCAAACAGCCAGTTGAATCCAACATTTTTATCTAATCTGAAACTTTAATTAACTTTAATTCACTCTGCAGGACATTTCATATGTTCTTATGTAATCTTACCTTGTTATTATGCTGCACATAAATTCATAAAAATATGATGTCAAAGACTGCATCTTATGCATCTTATTTAATTTCCCAGGTTGTTTAGCTCAAATGCAATGTGACTTTCTTGTGTAACCTTGATACGCATAGCTCCACCCACTGCTGCTCTATCACAGTAGTGCTGAAGTAAGGCAGAAAGGTAGCCATAGTAACATTATTTGCCATGGGGGTGTGGCGGGAAATATTACAAAGCGCCTTGTCAGGGAGGCACTCTGAGATTGGTCGGTCACGAGCGGCTGTCTGCAGTGGGACGTGATAAGGTGCTCGTACAAATGGCCAACAGCCATATTCTCTCTCTGGGAGGCGGGATCATGTGAACCCTTAGTGATATAATAACTTCATTTTATTTCTGCTGCGTATTGCTGTGTAAAAGGTCATCCTCGTATTACAAACATGGTTTGTTTTGTTCTAAAGTCTGCTGTGTTACTCCTGTGTACTCAAAGCAGGACTTAGTGTTTCTAGTAAACAGTTAAAGAAGGTAAATAATGGAAAGTAGGTTATTTAAACTTGTTTATTTAGTTAAATATTTAGTTGCCAACTTGTGTTTTTCCTATTTCATTGATGGAAAGGACACTGTGAGTAAGCGTTGAGTCAAGCTCATTCAGATGACTGACGCACACGCACACACACACACACACACACACACACACACAATAAGCCAGTGTTACAGTGAGCTAATTGGCTATTTCAGAATCTGATTAATTATTACGGGGCACAAATACTAAGCGGCAGATTACCCCAGATTCACAGGCCTCATGGGAATTAGAACAGAGTTTGTTTACTGACAGTATTTTTAGTTCAGGTCTATTTCTGCATCTTTATAGACACTTGAAAGTGGCATGGACTGAATCTTAAAGTCAGAGCTGGTAACAGAGTTATGGTAGGAGTGTTTGATTTTGCATCAGACAGCTAATTCTTTGTAGTTCATTATTAAAATACAAAAGTATAGTTCTGTATTTACCAACCCTAAACTTTTGAATGGACGACTGCATTAGTTTGATCAAAAATACAGTAAAAACTGTTTTTGTGAAAAATAATTGCAATTTAAATAACTTTAATAATTTCTTTTAATATATTTTTTGATTTATTCCTATGATGGCAAAGTTGAATTTTCACAATTACTCCAGACATCAGTGTCACATGATCCTTTATAAATAATTGTAATAGGCTGATTTGATGCTCAAGAACCATTTCTTGTATTAATATTTTTGTGGAAACCGTGACACATTTTTTTTTTCAGGATTCTTTGATGAATAGAAAGTTTAAAAGAACAGCGTTTATTTGAAATAGAATTTTTTTGTAACAATATAAATATTTTTACTGACACTTTTGATCAAATTAATGCATCCTTGCTGAATAAAAGTTGTAATTTATGTAAAACATTATAATCTTACTGGCCCCAAACTTTAGTGAATAAATTATATTTATTTTTATGATAAATAAACAATATATATTTTAATTTTATTGTATTAAAATATATATTTGTAATATATATTTTAATATTATTATATTATTTTATCAAAAGAATATATATATAAATATATTTTAGGGATGTGACGGTGAGAAAATTTTCCCAGCGGTTAATCGGCATGTGACAACACCAGTAATACCGGTGTCACCGGGGGCCTCCACCTCCACCTTTTTTTTTTTTTTTTAAATCGCTTATGAATCCCGGTGTGCGGCCGTGTGAATTTTACTATCACTTTCAAATTAGCGGCAATTTTGAATGGTGGCTTATTATTCTTACTGAAAAACACAACAACAAAACAGTACAACGACAAACTCGCTTATATTAAGCATAGAACGTTTATTAACAAAACGAGTAAGAATACACCATGCTAGGCCAAATAAAATAACAAATAGCCAAGGCTAACTTAACATTTATATAAAAAAACTGAAAATCAAACCGTGGAAACTCTGGAACGAAATAAATAAAGAAAAGAATGTTTAAGTTCTTTAGTAAAGAGCAGTCAGTAATTCACTCTATTACCTTTGTTCTTTGATTAACATTAATGACACTTTAAGATCTGCCGCTGCTGCACACGACGCGGATCTGACACGTTTTCTCACAAATCTTTACGTTCATTCAAGACTTAATTTAACTCATTGAAGTCTGCTTTTATTAGGACACTCGACAAAACGGACATTTATGCATAATTTGTGTGTGTAATGGTTCGTTCAAGCGCGGAAGAGAACTCAATACTGGCGCGCGTTGTGTTTGTGTCACGTAGGCAGGACATTCACAGACAGCGTGTTCTCTTTTGTCGCGCTTTAATGGTTTAAAAGCATTTGCATGAATAAGAGCTTGATCATATAACGCAGAAAAACGGATACTGCTTTAATTGCATTAAATATTTTTAATGCGTTAAACTGAAAAAGAAAAAAAAATGCCTCGGTGCAACTGAACACCGGTAACACCGGTAACACCGACTACTGTAGCAAGCCTAATATATATATATATATATATATATATATACACACACACAGTCAAACCAAATTTGTTCAGACACCTTGAACATTTCATTCATTAATACAGTTTATTCACTATAGTTTAAAAAAATGGTAATAAAATATGACTATCTCAGAGATCAGCTGTGTCAGAAAAAATTAATCTTTATTATGTCAGATAACACTTAAGCAAAACATGGTCAGGTCAAAGTGTCTGAATAATGTTTGGTTCCAAATTTTTATCAATTTTACTGGTAGTCCACTGTATGAAGAATTTTTGGGTATAATATGTCACAGTTTACTTTATTTTGCTATCCTCACTTACATAAATGAACTAAAAAATATATCAAAAATATAAAAAATGTCTGAATAATTTTTGGTTTGACTGTATATATATATATATATATACATTTTAAGATAAATTAAAATAGAAAAAAGTTATTTTTAATTGTAATATTTCACAATACTACTGTTTTACTGTATTTTATATGGCCAGTGAATTTTCTCAATTCATCTATTATTGACCAATGTGTTTGAGGGTGTTTTTCATTTTCATGTCAGGATTTATTATTGTTCTTGTCAGGACTACTAGAGATGACATGGTGCTCTGGACTGTGGACAGACAAAGGTGTCAGAATGACGTGGAGAATTCAAAAAGCTCTTGCTATCCACAGCACGTCATAAACAGTGACCGTGTTTTTGCTGTAACTGGGCAGCAATGTACTTTATGAGTTGAGCTCGCCTTCCTGAGGGAATTCAGGAGAGAGTTTTGAAAGAACAATTGAAGTCTGTGAAGAGCTAGGGCTGAGCGGCGTGCTTTAATGTGATTGGGCTTGATCTAGAATGGCTGTCCTACTTTTATGTGTCTATGTGGAGCAATTACAGAAGGCTGCCAGCCTCGTAAGAACATACTGTGAGCCAAGTCCATAAACCAGCAACACTTGGAATGAGCAGGTCTCATTTAAATGCTCCCTGATAACAATCCGTCTCGTATCGTTGGAGTTCAAAGTTCACACCGTTTGGACCCATCCACTGAATCAATAAACCTCTCCTTGCTAAAGAAAATCAGCAATGATCTGATAACAGAAGGCAGTGAGACGTGTGGTACATGCTTCTCGGCTTTTTCACATGACAGAATGCTCAGCATGTGACTAACACTGTCCTTGCTGAGACCCACGAGAGATAAAAAGTATTTTAGAGATGCAATGCAAAAAATTCCCTGATATAAATCTACAGATAATATTGGCTTGTACTAGATTGTTATCTGGATTTTATGTGGCTTTCTACAATCAGTCTAGCAAATGCTCTTAAATGGACGTAAACGACTGCCAAAATCATTCAGCAAACAAGGACGTTTATTAATCACTGAAAATAACATATGATTGTCAAAAATGTGATTTTTACATTTTATGAAGAAAATATGAGTGGTGCTTTCTCATGCAACACCATGTTGTGGATGGTTGCCAGGATGTTGCAAGGTCATTGCTAGGGAGTTTTGGTCATTCTGATCATTTCGAGAAATAATAGCATATCTCTGCTCAACAAACACGATTTGAGATATCGGTTGCATATGCGACGCAGGATGAGTTTGTGGCAGAGTTTAATACTTATGCTTAATACCCCACTAAACTATTAGGCTAGAACCGTAAGCAGTTATAGGTAATGTTTTTTATTTCAACTTGGAAATAAAAGATTTTAGGATTTGAAAAAATATATAACAAATAAAAGTTTTGCAAAAAATGTACTTCATTTTGATAAAGGTTCTGCACTATTTTTAAGTCATTAGTCTAATAATCAAAATGAGACTAATCAAATAGGCTACTATGATGTTTTATGGCAAAGTTTAATGCTTATGCTTCAAATACCCCAATATTAGCAATATTATAGTAATAGCCTTAGCAAATGAAAATAAGTTAAAGGGTTAGTTCACCCTAAAATGAAATTTCTGTCACAAATTACTCACCCTCATGTTGTTCCAAACCTGTAAGACTTTCCTTCATCTTCAGAACACAAATGAAGATATTTTTGATGAAATCTGAGAGCTTTCTGTCCCTCCATAGACAGCTACGCAATTTACGCTTTGACATTTCAAAAAAAGTTATCATAAAACTAATCCATATGCGGTTTAGTCCAAATTTTCTGAAGAGAAAATCTGTTCATTTCAATCAAGTTTTCAATCTGTTCATCATATAAAGTGATCGAGTCTCTTCAGAAAATTTGGACTAAACCGCTCAATTCATATGGATTAGTTTTACGATCTCTTTAAGAAGTTTTGAAGCGTCAAAGTGGCAGTAAAGCTCTTAGACTTCACCAAATCATCTTCATTTCTGTTCTGAAGATGAGCGAAGGTCTTGCGGGTTTTGAACGATATGAAGGTGAGTATATAATGACAGAAATTTCATTTTTGCGTGAACTAACCCTTTAAAACCTAAGCTAAGCAGCGAGTTATATGTAATGAAATCAGTTAACTTGAGTACGTTTCTTGTTTTTGTCTTTCACAGATTGTGTATTTCACTGCCACGTTCCCGTATGTGGTCCTGATTATTCTCCTTGTGAGGGGCGTTACTCTTCCCGGAGCTTATGATGGGATCATGTACTATGTCAAACCTAATTGGTCTAAGCTAGGAGAGGCACAGGTGAGACTTGTAGTTTTCTCCTTTAGCTTCATACCTCTCTTTGGATGAAATCATCTGCTTTTATCCAAATCAATGTAAATGTAATTCAATATGCTTCCCTCTTTCTTAGTTTATTTACGTTTCTCCCTCTACTATACACAATACTTCAATACTGTTTCTAAGCACTTTTAAACTTGACTTTTATGTCTCTCTCCAGAGCACCTGGAGCCACTTTGAGCTCAATAATCATTTCAGAGGTGGATCTGTTTGTATGACTGTCATTACTCTTTTTGTCTTTCTCAGGTCTGGATCGATGCTGGTACTCAAATCTTTTTCTCCTACGCTATCGGGCTTGGAGCCCTCACTGCCCTCGGCAGCTATAACAGATTCAACAATGACTGCTATAAGTAAGCCTCCATCACAGCCTTGAAGAGACAAGGACACATTTTGTTATGCTGTCTTGCGATCTTTCTAAACCAACGTGTTTTCTTTTCGAAAGACGTTGTGTCTAGTACGTTCACCCAATCAGAGAGCCCTGACCTTGTTTTATAAGAAGCTAGATTGTGTGGCTAGAAAAGAGCAAACAGCCTCTCACTTTAATCGATCTCAAATGTCCTGCATACATGAGTAACCAGATGCACTGAATCAGCAGTTCTTTGCTTTGACTTTAATGTACAAAGCACTTAGGCTGGTTATATATACATTGAACATCTGGGATTTTTTTTATTTAAAGGTACAATATGTACGATTTTTGGATTAAAATATCCAAAAACCACTAAAACAATGTTATATATTTTGTTGGCTTGTGTACTTAAATTATCCCAGATGTTTCCAAGAATGTTTAAATCTAGAGAAATTATAACCAGGACACAGACCGTGTACGTGCGTCGCCTATCAATGACATCATACCTGCGTTACTCTCAATTTCCGGTATTATTTTGTATTATTTCTGCGAGTACCATGTTTTTATGCCTTATTATTATTTTGTCATTATTATTTTGGCTAACATAGCATCTTCTTCTTTATATTATTAATGTATAAAGTACATGATATCCCACATGAAATTATGTTATTTAATGCATTATACTCTGTAGAACCTTGAGTAGATATCTTAAAGTAGATATAATTGACTATAAGGTGGCATTATTATTATACATTATGAATGCATTTTAATGCATAAACATTATAACATTTATAATACATTGTATACAGTACATAGGCTTCATTAAGGCCACATCCACACGAAGCCAGAGCTTCTCAAGAAATATCTGCGTACAAACGAAACCACTGAAACCGACTCAAAACGATGTAGTATACATGCCAGACCAGTATGTGGTGCTGTAATTCTGCCACAGAGATACGCTAAAAACGGAAAATAAGACTTCGAGCATGCGCATAAACCTTGCGTGCTGTATACAAACTTTAGTAAAGCTTAGTAATAAAGCTTTACTTTAGTAAAGATAATAGGCTTCTGCAGTATGAACACAAGCATGTAGTCTGCCATTGTTGTCGTCGTTGACGTAGGTCGAGACGTGGGGTGATGACATTATCGTTTCACAAAATATATGGATTGGCTGTACACACAAAAACGAAAGGGTGTCGTTTTCAAATTTATCCACTCTGGGACCCGGTTTCAAAAAATAGCGGTTTCAGGCTCCCAAAACGCCAGATTCGTCTGGACGAAATGTCAATACGATACAAAATTTTTACGTATACAGCTAAATGCGTCTCCATGTGTATGGGCTCTAAATATGTTACACAACCACCTGACTGCATTAAAACACATGCCACAACTGAGCTGCAGTTAATGTTTTCTTCTTCTCTTCTCAGGGACGCTTTTGTTCTGGCTTTTATTAATAGTGGCACCAGTTTCTTTTCTGGTTTCGTGGTCTTCTCCATCTTGGGTTTCATGGCATCTGAGCAAGGTGTGGACATCTCTAAAGTGGCTGAATCGGGTAAGAGTCTACAGTCATTTACTTCAATACAGGTGACAGATTATGTACTATATTGGAAAGTAAGACAAACTAATGTATATTTTTGAAGCATATTTATGTGTGTGCCATCCAGCCCTGATCTTAGTACCAGGCCTGAAACAACATTCATCTTAATGCAGGTGTTCAATAATTCACTTTGACTTGTTTTTAGTGCACATAAGTGAATGCATTTCTGACCTGGGGCTGGTTCTTGTAAATCATTTATGAGATATATAATATTTAATGCAGGAATGATCTGCTGAAAATGAATGAAACATGCATTGTGTGAGTCATGAACATATGTGATATGATGATAATGATGATGATGATATTCTATTGTAAATGAATTTCAATGCAGTGTGATATGTGGCTTGTATTGTGTATTACTATAAATGTTTAATGTTGGTTTGACAATATCACTGAAAGCAGAATATAAATGACGATCATGTTTATATTTATATACAATGCTATTTGCTCTTAGTCATATTACTGTGAAAGGGAGCAGACAATTAGCAGTTTGTTTCATGTGTGTGTGTTTGTGTGTGTGTATGCATACTTTTTTGTGTGTGCAAGTTTATAATGGTAAATAACAGATAATGGTTTATGAATTAACACAGCTGTATGTCACTCATTATTTTTGTATTGGGTGGGATAGTGCGTGTGTGTTTGAGTGAGTGAATGTTAATGTGTCTGTTCTGAATGAAGGTGTGTGTGTGTGTGTGCGTATGTTTGTGAGCTTTTGCTATCACAATTAGTGCAGTCTTTTTCCTGTATGCTGTCCTCCATGAACACAAACACTTTATGAGGACTACATGATTTCTAAAATGCAATCCCTTGATTTGCACACATAAAAGCAAAGACATTTATTGCCATTTTAAGTCTAATTTTATGTTTATTTGACCTAGAGTGAAATACTGATCATTCATAATAGAAATGAACAGACATCACAGCCTAGACTAATACTATGCGGCATAAATTAACCCCCCGCATGCTCTTCTATGACGCTTACGCATGCAGACGTGGAGCTCATAACACATTGGCCTACATGTTTCACATTTAAAGTGTGAATACCAGGCATTCTGTCGCTTAGATTTCTGTGAAGTTATCACTAATAATCTGTATATAACATGACTATCCTCCAGAATTGGCACTAGATTCATGTCTTTTTACAAAAAAAGAAATATATACATGAATGTCTTTATAAAAGCTGTTGCATAAAGAATACATGTGCACAATTTCTCCCTTTGAAGATGTGGGAAACCACCAAATTTTCAGTACTGATTTCATCAAGAATAGTGACCATGAATCTACAGTAGACGGTTAGTTAAAGGTCGTTTATGTTTTATAGCCATCTTCATACACTGTAAAAAAAAACAAAAAAAACAAAGAAAACAAAGGTTATTGGAGTACGTTTTACTAGAAAATTCTGTTTCAGTCTTTCTACTTCAAAATTTCATGTTTAATTCAGTGTGTTTCTTGGTAATTATCAGGGGCCGTATTCACAAAACATTTTATCTTACCACTAAGAGTTCTCCTAAATGGCAGTAAAAGTTCTTAGCTAAGAGTTTTCTCTTAAAACCTATTCACAAAGCTGCTGAGACAAACTTTTACTAAGGAATAGACAGAAGTCTTAAGCTAAGAGAAAGGGCGGGGTTAACCTCGTTGCTATGGATGATGTCAACACGCTTACTAACTCTGCCCACAGTGATTGGCTGATGGGGGAGGAGTCTCTGTCAGCGATTTAATCATAGAAATATTGTAGAATGAGCTATCATGTTGCCATATTCAAATAAAGGTTTTAAAATAAAAATGTTGTCATATTCAAATAAAGATTTTAAAATAAAAATGTTGCCATATTCAATTAAAGGTTTTAAAATGTAGGCTAAGTGTCACTAATTAAACTAGTATATGTTCAGCTAATTGTCCACCTCTTACATGTTTGCATCTCGAGAGATTGCAGAATTCAAGTGACAAATTATGTTTTATAAACAAAGTTTTGGAGGAGCACATTCAAACGGTCTATCTAATCGGCTTGAGTGGAGGTATATATACACAGACGGGAGCCGACTCATAGTTATCTCGACAGTTTTCTGCATCCCTCCGCCAACCCGTTCCTCACTCTCGGCTGGCTGGGGATACGAGGAGAACTCTGGATTTGGGCAAAATTCCAAGCTCGGAGCCCTCGATCCCCTTGGACAGCACGCCAAATACGCAAATTTACTCTATTTGATCATTTGTAAGTGTGAACTAGTGAAAACAACTGCCACAGGCATTATCAGGCATTATTATTTATTTATTTATTTATTAAAGATTTATTTTTGGCGTTTTATCGTAGATTCAAATCTATAAATCAAATTATGTATTGCATTTATGAAGAAAAGGTTCAGCACCCAAGGCTCTATCGCTATTGCATCAGTGGTGTACAGTGTCTTGGATTGGCACCAACAATTATTTTAGGACTGTTTTTGATTTTGTCTTAGTGACTTAGGAGTCCTCTTGACTACTCTTAGCGTTTCACAGATTTAGGAGCTAGTTAAGCTAAAATGCTTTGTGAAATACTCTTAGAGCAAAAATTTAGGAGTCCTAAAATTAGGACTGAGTTTCCCCTAAATCGGCAAGTTAGGAGCTACTTTTAGCCTTAAGATGTTTTGTGAATACGGCCCCAGTTTCTGAGTGAAAATTGTTTCAAAGCAAACTATACATATATATATACTGTATATAACCTTTCTATAGACTCATGGACATTAGCATAATTAAGATTTAATTTCATTACATTTAAATTCTTTAAAGCTTTATTAAGAAATGACTCCTAAAGGCACAATATTTAAGATTTTTGGAATAAAATATTCAAAAACCACTAGAACAGGGTTATATATTTTGTTGACTTGTGTACTTACATTATCCCAAATGTTTCCAAGAATGTTTAAATCCAGAGAAAAAAAGCAATTTTAACCAGGACCGTGCGTCGCATATCAATGACATCATACCCGCGTTACCCTCGATTTCCAGTTTAATTTTTTGTAGAAACCATGGAAACACCAAAGACACTTTAATATATTATGTGTTTTATTAGACAGGTGAGCAACTGTTTGGATACATTCATCAACAGAAAACTAATCATGTTATATAGCTCAACATGTTTAGTCTTTAAATCTCGATTTACCGTGAGTACCATGTTTTACCATGACTAATATCGATCTAGCTTACTGCAGTGTGCAACAAGTGTCTCGTAGCAGCCGCCGAGCGAACGCAGAGCAGCACTATAACAACTTTCAACACACAAATGTATCTAATATGATAAAACAGTGCTGTGTTACCCCACATACTCATGACCGGAAGAAGCGGAAGCGCTTGTCTGTGGCATAATAAAAGCTCCAACGGCTTTCAGCCACACCCTGCTTCATACTACAGTAATGCTAATAAATCTTTAATACATTAGCTCATCCTTTAATATAATTTCTGCCCGACTCCCGTCGGACTCTTTTCCACCGACTGTAGACGTGAAGACAACACCTCCCATGATTCCACGAAATCAAGGCGTCATCAAGCTACGCCTTTGTTTTGAATAAGCGACCTCTAGTGGTGAAAAATTACATATTGTTCCTTTAATAAAGGCTTGCTAATACCATTATTTCTCGATTTAAAAAAAACACAACCTGGTCAGTTTAATAAGCAACATTTTACAATCTGGCTGTTAGAAATGTGTGAACATCACGTTATACTGTGAACAGTGTTTTCGGTAGAACTAAAGACGGTATTTGATAGAAATTTTAGATTTACTGACTCATCGACCCATCATTTGCATGCGTTTTAATCAGTAAAATGATTGAACTATATCATAATGAATCTTTTGGCATGAAATTTAAATTATGACATTGATGTGAACCAAAGTTAGCCCCAGAAATCAAAATTAAATAGTTTAAACTCCTAAGCATATGAATTGGGTATGAAAAAAATCCAATACATTTTCCCCTCTATATAAACCTCAATGGTTTGCTCCATTTTGTATTACTCTTTCTACTGCATGTTAAATTAGTACTGTCATATCAAAATCAGTTTCAGCTTGCGGCGGAACAGAAGCAGTGCACTGGTTTGTTGAGCCTCAGTAAAGGACAACATGTTCTTAGCCTGAAGGAGAGACTGTTCAGTAGACAGCTAGACTGTATAAAGTGATAATATTTTTAAATGACCTGGCAAGATGCCACTGACTTCATACAAAGTGACCCTCACGTCCTTGAATTTAATGAATTTTCATAGGATCGCGGCATGAACGTGTCTGTGATATCATACCAGTGTACTGCATGTTATAAAGGGGTCAAATCATAAGGGATCACATGTCCTTGCTCTTTTCACTAGGCTTTTCATGATGGCAAGTTAAGTTTAATGTTAATGTAAATATTAGCAAATTAAATTGAATGTAGCTTGTGATTTCTTCTCAGTGAAGTAAACACCGCTTCTAGTTTCGAAAGTCTCTTTTTCATGTTCATATTGATGTTTTGAATTCAACATAATAGATCTGACAGATCCGGCCACTGGGGTACCAAAATTAGTTGCTAATCTGTAATCCATACTAATTTTAGTACTTTTGTACTTGGTACTGGTACTGTCACAGTTGTGGCTGGTTTAAACACATCACATTTAAGCACGTCAAGTCACATAGCAGCAGCTGCACAATGTTTCCATCCACCTATTTTTAGTTAAATTGTGGGTTATCGAATAAAAAACGCTGGATGGAAACGGCAAGATGAGCATGAATTCTAAAAATGCTCAATTGAGGCGGATAATTTTTCATCTGAAAAGAAGACATGCGCATAAACTATGATGGAAACACGTTTACTCAATAAATCCCTCAATGTCACGACTTTGCCTCAACAGAGGATGTGATCAGATAACTGGACTAACCAGTTGCACAGCATCTCAAATGAGCATTCTAAAATGCCTGAGAAAAAGTTTGTCATCAAAATGATTTGGTTTAATTTCCTCCTCACACTTTTGCATTCACAAACACCAGTATCCGAACGCAAGATAACATGACAGTGTTTCATGTGTTTCGTCTATGCGCTCTGAGAAGCAAATCATTTATGATGTAAGACAAAAGAGCCACAGTTGCCACCCTGATTGGAGCAACTTCCATTTTTATTACTAATATTTTGCTCCAGTTTCCCAGGAAGTGATGATTTTGTTCTCTTGAACACATGAGATGGAAACGCTGCATTATTTGCAAATGTTTTATGTGATATTCCAAGTTTTTGGATGGAAACATTACTACTGTAATAAACTAGAAAATATTAATTAATAGAAAATGTTCTATTAATAATAATATTAATAGAAAATATTATATATATAATTAATGTTGCAAAGTTATTCATTTATGAAACAAATACAATTTCAGCTGTAAAGCAGCTCTAAAAAGATAATAATGTCATTATTCAGCTCAGTTTAGTTCAATGATTTTCAAATCAGAAACCCAAACTATGGCTACTGATAAAAAAAGATGAAACAAATAAATATAAACTGGGAAAAAAATGATATGACCCCTTTAAGAATACATCCAGAACACACATATGCACACACACACAGACATGTTTTGAATGTGTGTAAGAATGAGTGAGAGTGTGTGTGAAATCTCATCTGCGTGTGTGTTGGTCCTTGTCTTCTAGTGTGTTGTCTGTGTCAGTATGATGTTTAGAAACCGATCCTAAGGTCTAAATGAGCCTTTCTGTGTCAGTGGGCTTGTGTTGTGATGTCCGAGTGGGTTGTGATGTGCTGTTTTTTACAACTTTGAGAAGGAAACCCATTGACACATTGTTTGTGGCTTTTTCTTATTTTTCATTTTCCTGCAGCACACAATCGGATGACAGTTAAAGTTAGAAAGCGAACCAGATTCCCCATCATAAATTTGATGCTTTGACTAGTTTTCCTTGATTGTATTCAGTCCCGTTCTATATATATATCTTGTGATTCATATATATTCATTTATATCTCTATATCTATATTTTGGCTTTATTTAAGTATTAATTTAAGGATTATTTAACCAGGAACTTTGCCTCTTGAGATGTGCACATCTCGATTTCAAGAGGGGTCCTGGAGCAGTCTGCCAACGCAGGTAAACCTCTGATATCTAATGTTAGCATTTACACCTCTACTACAGCCCAGCCCTAAAGTCAGCACCTACGAGCGTCTGCCGACACAGGCAGGCCCGACATGCACAGCGTAGCCTAGCGTCATTCCACATTTAGGGTCATCCATCTTGAGAGACAAAGCCAAAGTGTGGAAAAGCTGTAAACTCAGTCTGTTTTAACCCCAACACAACAGAAACATGCTAATGTCTAGCACTAACATTCTCCAAACTTTTGTCAGCACAAAAACTTCAGTGCAGTTCAGTGTTGAATCTCATAGAACAGTCACTTGATGTTAATATAAGACACATCCTTCTTCTGGCTGTTCACCTTGTATTTCCATTAAATTTCCCTCTATCTTGCTAGATTTATCAGCCATCAAATAAAAAAGTAATATTTGTTGTTAGGCCATCCGCGATTATTGATTAATCATCCAATCGTGATTATTCGATCTAATCGCAGTTATTTGAAATAACCGCAATAATTGTGCAGTTTAAATTTCAATCACATTTTGCTAATGAATAAAAAAAACACTGTTAGGTCTTCCCTCATACTAAATGATGGTTTGTGAGTATTATATTATATTATATTATATTAATTTTAACATAATCAAAGTATATATAGGCCTATTTTATTATAATTTTATTATTATATTATATACGATTCCAAGTAAAACAATAACATATTAGGCTTACACTGTAAGTGACATGAACACAACAGAATTGAATTGTTAATCGCAATTATGTGAATGACAATTAAAGGGGCTATATGTAGAATTCAGAAACCCTTGTTATTAGCGACACTGGTGGACGTTAAGTGAACTGCAGCCAGCAACTATTGCTTGTGCTCGTAACGTACAAGAGACTGAACATGATCCAAGGCCCCGATATACTCACGGAAAAGTCCTTTTTTGTTTTTCGCTTAGAAGTAAAAAGTTGGAAATACCTTTGTAGCGATATACTGTTAATGAACATCCCAACGCCGTCCACTGAGAGCGACCTTTAAAGCCGGTTGGGCCAGTGGTTTAAATTTTTACTTGCTCTGCTAAAATTTTCACTGCCCCCGCCCAAAAAATTTTTTAAATAAAAAAAAAGTTTTGTTGTTGTTGTTTTGACCCATGTAACATTGTATTCTAATAAATAAGCCATCAAAATTTTAGATATCGTTGAAATTAATACATGAAATATAATTAAATATAGTATAAATTATATAAATTAATAGATTAATCCTTGTTAAAGCGACAAAAGTTATTCAATCAGGAGCAGTGAGTGACTTTCTCTTTATCTTTTGTTGTTTGATTAACATTAAAACACTGACAGCAGCAGGAATATTAGGCTGCTGTCACTTTAAGACCGAATGCATGGATCCAATATACTGTTACATATGTGTTTTCTTTCTCATCTGTTTACGTCAAGACATAATTGATAGTGTATAAACGAATACTCACCAAGAAGGGCATTTTGACATACTTTTTTTATTTTTCTGTTCAAGCGCAAGAAGACCCGAAAGAGAGCTCAATTCAGTACTCGTGAGCTGTTTTCGTCACACGAAAGTTCTCTTTCGTGGCTTTTTGCGTTTGAATCTGAATGGTTAAAAATCGCTTGAATGTTTAAATTGACGAGTCTTAAAAACATGTGTAAATGATAAACTTCCGTGATAACGCAGCACTGGCCCGATCGGGCAAGTGACAACTCCATCAACTGTCCCAAGCATCTTTCATGCTGGCCCTGTGCAATCGGGCAGTCTATATTGTCAAGCCTTGTAGTTCTGGCTATAGATTGAATGAATCCCTTTTCTTTGCTTGACACACTGACATTACAGTACAGAATGGTTCTTTTGGTATTATCCTGAACATTGTATAAGCATTCATTTCATGTGTCATTGAACGGAAGAGAGGCTCTCAGGAGTGCGCGTAACGTCACATCCTTTGGATTTTCCCCGCGAAACCGCCCAAGGCCTTCACATAAAAATCAGTCTACAGGCTTTCACAGACAACCTAGGAAGTCAGGGAAGGTCTCGTTTTTTAAGTTTCATTACAAGCTTTGGCAATTGCCAATGCAAAAAGCGATTAACATATGGAAATTCTTACATATAGCCCCTTTAATTGTCTGCACAGAATTCATGATCGTGACAGGCCTATTTGTTGTAAAGTCATGTAAAAACAGTGTGTCATTGGCAATATATCACTGGCAATGTATGAAAATCCCACCTCTGCAGTTCCTTAAAGGGGTCATATAATGAGAAATTTAGTTTTATTTTTAATGTTCTTGTTTTGTATAGCAGAAGAATCTCAACATTACCAATCAGTGATCATTTCTGAACAGTCTGAGTAGCACATTTCAGTGAAAAATGTTTTTACAAATCTGTCACTGTGTAATTCAAGCTTTGCAAAGAGGCTGTTTTTGATGGATGGTGAGTGCAGAAACTTTGTATCTCTTTTTACATAGAAGTCTTAAAAGCAAAAGCTAAAAACAACCCATAAAACATGATTGTGACCTTAACAATGACTATTTTGCTGCAAAAAAAAGAAAAGAAAAAAAAACCTTTACAAACAGTATCGGTGGAATTAATTAAATAATAAAAGTGTACGATATGACCCCTTTAAGTATTTAGTTTTGCCTGTTTTGATTAAAATAGTTAATAAGCAGCTAATTTTAGAAAAACAAGTTGATTATCAGTTTAGTTTACATTTACATTTATTCATTTTTTGTCTCTTTATATTTTAGGACACACAACAAATTACAAATGTTACAGATGACAAACTCAAGACTCAAATTTGTACTAAACCAGATTTTTAAATTTGTCTGACCATAAACTAACAATATTGTAAACACCCTCAATATTAACATGCACTTACAGGCCTCTAATGAGACACTGCCTACACATTACAGTTCATCTCCAGTGAAAAGCATTAGACTGAAATAAACAAATGCTAGACATTCATAACAACTAAATGGCTAATTGAAACCTGCCTTCGATATAGAGGAGCAGTAAAAAAAAAACAATAAAAAAAAAAAAAAATAGAAAAAAATGAAATGTCCCCGTCCCCTTTTTTCCACGAGCTATCACTTCGTTTCACCTCATCCAGGTGCTTCTATCTCTCATACTCTCTCTTTTATTCAGTTCTGTCTCTCTCTGTTCCGTTGGTGCTGTACGTGTGTATGTGTGTCTGAGTTGCGGGCGGCCTGTAGCCCGTGGTGACGCGTCTCTCATGTTTCTCTTCTCCCCGCAGGCCCCGGTTTGGCGTTCATAGCGTACCCTAAAGCCGTTTCTCTGATGCCCGTGGCTCCGGTGTGGGCTGCCCTGTTCTTCATCATGCTGCTACTGCTGGGACTGGACAGTCAGGTCAGTTCACATGAAACATTTGAAAGATAGAAACCCATAGACACCCATAGACACCAATAGAAATTTGATAAATTCTTCAATAAAATCTAAAATAAAAAAATAACATGATTATTAAAATGCTGATGGAGATGTATTTTGTTTACTGCTTTAAAATTTACGACAAAATGCTAAAAATTATTTGCATCAGATCAAGTAAAACATAACCACTGACTGAATATTTTTATTTATATTTGAATACTTATAAAAATATTTATCTATAAAGTAAAGCTATAATATTACCATAATTATTATTAATAATATTTTAATACCATCAAGAAAAATGTAACCACTGACTTTTTATTTATAAAGTAATATTTATAATATCTATTAAAATAATACTATTATAACCAGTGTTAATATCGTTGACGAATAATTTTCGTCATAATTTCGTCAACGACATTTTTTCACGGACGAAAATGAGACGAAGACTAAATAAAGAACAGTTTTAAATGACTAAAACTATGACGACAATTTACTTTCATTTTCGTCAACGAATAAAAACAAAACAATAATGATAGAGAGGGACGATTTGGGAAGATATCCAGTCAGGACTGCTGTCCTGTGTGGAAGATGCGCACATTTGAAGTGTAACGCGGGATCTAACCGCAGGAAAACGCGGCGCTGTTGTGCGCTCTACAGGCTCATGCAGCTGCACTTCAGACTGCTTCGCCAATTAATGAATGGCACACATTTATGCCAAGCGATTGCTTATAAGCTAATGTTGATGAATTATGACAATGTTTACTACACGATGTTTATATGGTAATATGTTTTAGACGGTTGTAAGAATGCATATTTTATCTCCCTCATCTGAGCTTAAATGAGCAGCCTGCTACAGTGCAGACCGCAGACATTTCAGAATAAGAGTCACGGTGTATTTCGGGATGGTTTATAATTATTTTTTCCCCTGGTCATTATTATTTTGTTTACACAATAAACTATTTAATTTAATTTAATTTCCATTTAATTCATAGTAAACTATTGTACTTCTGTCACAGGAAGGAAAGATTAACAACATTATTTGACACATTATTTTACATGTATCAGGGTTATTATAGTTAACTAAACCTAAAACCATAAACAATCTTCATTACTTGAAATTACTTGAAAGTGTTAACTAAAATAAAAAATAAATAAATATATATATAAAAAAATGTAAACATGTTTTATTTCATCTAGTTTCTAAGCTTTAGCTGAACCTGACGTAAAATAACTAAAACAGAAATAAAAACTATACAGACATTTAAAAGCAAAAACTAAAAGACATAAACACGCAAAAACGTTTAACTAAAATTACAATGAAAGCAGAAAAACTAAAAATCAAATCTAATCAAAATTTTAAACAAAAACTATAATAGTACCTCAATGATAAGTGTCAATCCCCGACAAGTACTGAATTGAGCTCTCTTTCGTGTCTTTTTGCACTTTTGAATGGTCAAAAACATCTGCTTTGGCGAGTAAAGTACAGTTGGTTGTCGAACATAAACAGTTTGGAGAATATCAGATGTATATCAGTGTATTGGATCTGTGTATTGTTAGAGAAATGCTTACTTAATGCATTACAATTTAATTAAACCCTTTAGATTTTACAGTAAATCTACTGTAGATTTAGTCGACTAAAATCTTATGATATTTAGTTGACTAAAACTAGACTAAAACTAAAACAATTTCTGATGACTAAAATATGACTAAAACTAAATGGCATTTTAGTCAAAAGACTGACTAAAACTAAATCAAAATTTGCTGTCAAAATTAACACTGATTATAACACTATAATTGATAAAAATATTAATAATAATAAAAATAATAAAATCTCAGCGGCAGTTGCTTTTTTTTTACTAAATATCTTCCATGAAAACATTTGTTACTTGAAATAAAATAAATGTTAACTGAAATAAAATTTAAATTTAAAAAAAATATATATATATTTTATTTCAGCTAGTTGCGGAACATTTCTAATTTTTATTTAGTTTAACTTAAAGTTCTAAAATAACTATAAATAAATGAAAACTATATAGAAATACTTAAAACAAAAACCAATAGAAATGACAAAAACAAAACGAAATTACTAAAATTAAATTAAAAATGGAATAATATATATTTATAGTCAGGTTGTGTAGCAGGAAGAAAATACTCCAAGTTTAATGCATAGAGTCCAAACAGGCAGACGGGCAGGAACAACAACATAAACGAACGGTGATCGGACAAAGAACTGAACACAAACAGGGACTTATATACACAAAGGGAGATTAACTAATGACGTGCAGCTGTGAAGATGATTGGTGTCCATGGTGACTGAT
Organism: Mylopharyngodon piceus; assembly: GCA_039654765.1. NCBI lineage: Eukaryota > Metazoa > Chordata > Actinopteri > Cypriniformes > Xenocyprididae > Mylopharyngodon > Mylopharyngodon piceus. Next base: position 5,170,528 of record CM077453.1, on the reverse strand, counting down.
GAGTGGCAGGAACTTAGAACAAGGAAGCACATGTGACAAGAGAAAACCAAAACAAACAGAACATGAAGGTGACTGTGACATTACATTCCCCGGGTTCTGGAGGTGGGCGAGGTAATGGTGATGGAGGAGTGGTGAAGGGAGGACGATGATCCCCTGGCGGCGTTGTAGGTAGACAGCCGATGGCACAGACCCAGAGCTCCCCAGTGCCGACAGCCCGCGGCGAAGACGAGGGAGGGAGGAGTCCAGGTGGTGACGTGGTTGACGACAGCTGGGGGACGACCGACCGAGGCGTGGCCGATGGATCCGCAGGCGCAGACGGAGAAGTGATGGAGACGAGTGACATCGCTGGTACTGGAGACCCAGGCGATGCCGTGGCGACGACCGTCGAAGGCGTAGCCAGAGTACCCGAGGGCTGAGGTGGATCTGGCGTGATCGAGGACAGAGGTGACAGGGAAGGAGGAACCCACTGCAGTCGTAGGGGTGAAGGGACGGAGTGCAGCGGACGGACCGCAAGTCCGTGACGGAAGTGGTGTGACGACTGACCACGGGGGAGCCGTGGTCAGTCGTTTACAGTCATTTATACCATTCAGAAACGGTGATGATGATGAAGATACCGGGTGGGAAAGGGTGGGAGATGGAACTTCCTCACTGAAGTCGATCAGCCAGTCCTCATCCTCCGTTGTCGTGACTCCCTCGTCCGCTGATGTCGCTGGCTCACACCCCTGGTCAGACTTGCGGTGGAGCTGTACTTCCGGTGCGAGGGTCAGCTCTGTCCTCTTTTCCTCGGGCTCTGGTTGACGCGTCGTGGCGGGTGCTAGCTCTCTGTCTGCGGGGGGCACACGCGAGTTCTCCACGGTCGAGGGTGTTGCTACGGGCTCTGGGTCTGGCTGTGTTCCAGATCGGGACGCAACGCTCTCCAGACACCGAATGACAGCTTCTCTCCAGTTCAGTCCGGTGGTGTCTGGGAGGTCGAGGCGTTGGTGGAATGTAGCCCCGATCTGGAACAGGGTCTTTAGGGTCTTTAGGGTCTCGTCGTCCAGGGAGCTGGTGATGGCCAAACAAATAAAGTCTTTTTAAAACGAATAAAGGTTATGGCTCTCCTGAGCCAGGAAAAGCATTATTGCCCTCTCGTCCCTTTCGGGTGGTCCGATCATCTGTCAAGTTGTGTAACAGGAAGACGAACAGGTCAAAGAACTGATCAGACAAAGAACTGAACACAAACAGGGACTTATATACACAAAGGGAGATTAACTAATGACGTGCAGCTGTGAAGATGATTGGTGTCCATGGTGACTGATGAGTGGCGGGAACTTAGAACAAGGAAGCACATGTGACAAGAGAAAACCAAAACAAACAGAACATGACGGTGGCTGTGACATATATATATATATAGTGCAAAATATTAATAAAAATATCTTAATGATACTAAAATAAAACTGCCATAACTATTAAAGTTATTTTTTATTAGTTGTCAGAGGTCATTTTTTTCACTTTGCATAAAATACAGATTCAAACTGTATATCACTATACAACTGAGAATATTTTCAGTCTTAAAGCAAATCCATTAATAACACATCTGATTGATTTTTCTTTTTTTCTTTTTTTTTCCACAGTTTGTTGGTGTGGAGGGTTTCGTAACTGGCATTCTTGATCTTTTCCCTGGAAAGTATTACATGCGCTATCAGCGCGAAATCGCTGTGGCGATCTGCTGTTTATTATGCTTCATTATAGATCTCTCCATGGTTACACAGGTGAGTTCCCTTTAATGAAACACCCCTTCATAAGCGTTAGTGTCATGTGTGAGAATATCAGCATCTTATTCTCTCACAGTCAGTAGTGTTATACCCCGTTAGTCAGATAAGAATATAATGGTTTATCCCAAGCCCTTTCACTGGGCATTAGATCATCATGCCCTCATTCAGAGGCTGATCTTCCATGAAAAATTGCTACTGTATGTGGGAGTGATGTGACTCATAAAGCTCACAATCAATCAAAAGTTTTACTTCAAACAATCTCACTGCAAATAACAACCTGACAAGTAGCATTTGTGAGATTGATTCGTGTTTTTCAAACACTGATGACATTGACAAAATGTTGTCTAAAGACAATTCATGATGCATTTTAACTTACATCATGTGACTTAAAGGAACACTCCACTTTTTTTGAAAATAGGCTCATTTTCCAACTCCACTAGAGTTAAACAGTTGAGTTTTACCGTTTTCAAATCCATTCAGCCGATCTCCGGGTCTGGCGGTACCACTTTTAGCATAGCTTAGCATAGTTCATTGAATCTGATTAGACCAATAGCATCTCGCTCAAAAATGACCAAAGAGTTTCGATATTTTTATTTATTTTTATTTATTTTTTTTTATTTCTATTTAAAACTTGACTCTTCTGTAGTTACATCGTGTACTAAGACCGACGGAAAATGAAAAGTTGCGATTTTCTAGGCCGATATGGCTAGGAACTATACTCTCATCCCGGTGTAATAATCAAGGAACTCTGCTGCCGTACCATGGGTGCAGCAGGCGCAATGATATTGCTAAGCTATGCTAAAAGTGGTACCGCCAGACCCGGAGATCGGCTGAATGGATTCGAAAACGGTAAAACTCAACTGTTTAACTCTAGGGGAGATGGAAAATGAGCCTATTTTCAAAAAAAGTGGAGTGTTCCTTTAAGGTGCATTCATGCCATGTCGTAATTACGAGATTCCAACTTGTAAAAAGTGTTCACGTCCTCATAACTCGTAATTACAACTTGTAAACTGGGAATTTTCTGAGAGCTCCTACATGTACCACCTGACCACTGCAGTTTCATTTAGGCGTTGATAGTGTTGCATAGAAACTCATAATTCTGTGAAACAAAATATTCAATGGGGAATAATGTAGGGTGAAACTAGGGATTCGATTGGATTATGAAAAATGAACTGTGATATTATTGGTTATTATTAATTTGCGTGTGTTGTATAAAATAAAATTTTATAAAAGTTGTCTGTTTTGGTGTTTATTTAATGTTTATTGTCCCAAATTTTGATGACAGGTTTGCAAAAATTGCAAACTTTATATAATATGAATGTAAAATTAAACAGCTATATATATATATATATATAGAGAGAGAGAGAGAGAGAGAGAGGGGTCAATAAATATATCATATAAAATATATAAATAAAAAAATATATATTATATTTATATATATATATGTATATATATAGATATAGAGGGGTCAATAAATATATCATATAAAATATATAAATTAAAATATATATATATATATATATATATAATATATACTGTATATAAAATAGTATATATATATATATATATATTATTTATATTTTTTATATGATATATTTATTGACCCCTATATATAAAGAAACTATTAAAAAATATATAATATATATATACTGTATATAGGGGTCAAAATATGATTTTAAAGAAACTTTTATTCAGAAAGTATGCATTAAATTGATGAAATGTGACAGAAAAAGACTTTTGCATTGTTACAAAATATTTCTGTTTCATATAAATGCTGTTCTTTTGAACTTTTTTTATCAAAGAATCCTGAAAAACAGAATCTGTTTCTATTTAGACATTTTTGATTTCATGTCAATTTGTGACTTTTCTATATATTTGCATTTGCAGGGAGGGATGTATGTCTTCCAGCTTTTTGACTACTACTCAGCCAGTGGAATGACCCTACTGTGGCAAGCATTCTGGGAATGCGTGGTTGTCGCGTGGGTTTATGGTAAGAATCGCTTCATGCAGCTGTTTTTATGTTCTCACGTCTCATCAGTTTATCATGAGTACCGCAGGCATTTATCTTACAATGTTTGCTGCATTAAGAGATAAAAATAGCATGTAGGACCCTGTGCTGACAATAACACTATTCTAATCCCACACACGCCCAAAAGAGTGCTGACTTAATGCCGCTGTGTGCAGGTGCTGACAGGTTCATGGACGATATTGCCCGTATGATCGGTTACCGGCCATTCCCGTGGATGAAGTGGTGCTGGTCCTTTATAACTCCATGTGTTTGCATGGTGAGTGCTGGAAAATACTCCCACCTGTTCATGCCATTAAAAAAGGTTGCATCTGTCAGTATATGCGCCATTAAAATACATGTAGAATTGAATCAGATTGTTGACTCTGATATGGATGCCGTTGTTGCTGTATGTCTTCAGGGTATCTTCCTATTTCACCTGCTGAACTACAAACCTCTGACCTACAACAATGTGTACGTGTACCCGTGGTGGGGAGAGGTGATCGGATGGTGTCTGGCTCTCTCCTCCATGCTCTGTATCCCCGTTAGCCTCGTGTACAAGCTGGCTGGAGCCAAGGGATCATTCAGAGAGGTATGCACCATTTCAACCATTTCACGTTTCAAACCGCTGCTCTGATTCCCATGCACTAGCTATAATATAATAAGAGTGGAGGGCATCAAAAGAGTAGTTTTGTTTACTTAAGTGATCCAGACTAACACTATCAACCGCACAAACACATACAGCAACAGCAGCTAGTGCAAACAGACTAAAAACTGAGTTGGACTAAGGGTCAGTTACCTCACTGAAAAGCATCAGAATTACTCATGAGAAAGCGATGTGTGTATTTATAGTAACTAGGCTAATGGTTGTCATTCCTCTGCAGATAGACCACAATGCTTCACCCCTCAGTGTTTGCTTCCAAACACACAGAAGGCAACTGAGGGTTGTGGCATGGATGTTGTGGGAAAACTAGCACAGGATGCTGGAGAAAATGGAAAATAATAGGGCTGTCAATCAAATTAAACAAGTGGTTGTGATTAATTTTGTGTTTTTATAGGCATTCGGTTACTTTTTAAAGAAAAGATTATTTTTGGGTTTAGCAATTTGTGTGAATGACACAAGGAAAATATGAACATATCTATATAAATACACTGGCCTGCATCACAACACACAGGAAATGCAAATATGGAAGTCAATGTACATCTGCAGTAATTCAATAATATGTAATGATGTATATTTGTAAGATTGGTGAAAATTTTCTATGAATTGTTTCACTCATGGGTGATATCGCTTCTAACTTAAAAGTCTGTAAATATATATGAATGTGTGTATTTATACATATACATATATATACACACACACGCACGCACAAACTTTTATGTTAAATGCAATTAATCGATTTGACAGCACAATTTTGACTTTTTATATTTTAAGTTTTTGTTTTAATTTTAGTTTTAAGTTTTAGTAATTTTGGAAATGTTTTTAATATTTCAATTTAGCATTATTTTTATTTCATTTTTTGTTTTAGTAATTTTAGAAAACTGCCTTGGCAACTAACTGAAATAAAATAACTAGTAAAAATTAAAAAAAAAAAAAATGTTTTTAAAATGTTTTTCAACTAATATATATATATTTTAATTATATATAATATATATATATATATATATATAAAGCTGAATATATATATATATATATATATATTCAGCTTTATTTCAACTACGAAAGGATAAAATAAATGTCTTTTATGTTTAATATTTTTTAATATTTAAGTTTTTTATGTAAAATATGAATATATTTTTCATCTAAAATATATATATATATATAATATATATCTATAAATATTCTCATTTATTCCAATTACGAAAGGATAAAATATTGAAATAAATGAGAAATAATATATTGAAATAAATGAGAATATATATATATATATATATATATATACAGTCAAACCAAAAAATATTCAGACATTTTTTATATTTTTGATATATTTTTACTAGTAGGTGCAGGATTCTATAGTTCATTTATGTAACTGAGGATAGCAAAATAAAGTAAACTGTGACATATTATACCCAAAAATTCTTCATACAGTGGACTACCAGTAAAATTGATAAAAAAAAAAAAAATTGGGACCAAAAATTATTCAGACACTTTGACCTGACCATGTTTTGCTTAAGTGTTATCTGACATAATTAAGATTAATTTTTTCTGACACAGTTTAACTCTGAGATCTTGTCATATTTTATTACCATTTTTTTAAACTATAGTGAATAAACTGTATTAATGAATGAAATGTTCAAGGTGTCTGAATAAATTTTGGTTTGACTGTATATATATATATATATATATATATATATATATATATTCTCATTTATTTCAATTACAAAAGGATTCAAAAAACAACGACCGTACAAAGAATACAAATGACTTTCCTTTTGTTAAACGTCTGTCTGATCCTGATTTATAAATATCCATTACCCATAATTTGCATGCGTTAACATGTTCACTTTGACACCCTTATAAAATAATGTAGGATGATGTGGGAACACCTACTGACACTCTAAATGGAAAAGTCAGAAGTGATTTGTTGACGTAAAGCTTAGTTTGATGGTCATTAATTTAATTGTCACAGCTAAGCTGATTTGTCATTGTCTCCTCTGTTTTTCACGCAGCGTTGGGAAAGTCTGACCAAACCGGTGTGGGGAGGCCATCACCTCGAATACATGGCCCCTGACACTGACATTAAAAGCCTGGCCTCTCTGTCTCCTGGAACGGAGGAGAACAAGGTGATCATTTTTGAGAGTGTTATGTAGATCAAAGTGAAATCCTACGACAACCCTCCTAAGGCAAGCTGGTTGAAGAAATCATCAGTATTTATTTGACATTTTATGGAATTCTGCATCATCTTACAGTCTTAAAACAGCTGATGGATATTGATGGTTACATTTATTTCATACTACAGGTCCTCTAGCATGACATTACCAGATGTTCTTCCTCTTCCACCAGTTAAAACTGCAGTCTACACACAATAATAAAAAAAAATAATAATAATAAAAAAAAGGATGTGCAATGTTTAGTGCAGATATCAAGACTTGCAGGACGAAATCAGCGTGTCTTCGGAGGGAGGGGACAGTATAGTGTAGCCTATAACATCTTTTCACAGAGTGGCAGAATTCCCACAGGCAACTTTCCTGAACATGAAAAGGTCTCTTTGCATTGACACACAAGTATCAAATCTGAGTGAGAATCACATGGATAAAATGAAAAAATCCTTGACTTAAATTGGCCCATAATGACGTCCAGAACAATGGATGATAAATAGCAATTCACTTTCTCTAATTCATAAAATCTAATGCAGATTTAAACTAAAATAAAATATGCTTCAATCAACGATGTTGAGTTTAACGGATCAGCAAAAATAGATACAGATCTAACTAAACGTGTCTTTGCAGATTTCATGTCAATAAGTTAGTAGTTGCCAAACGATGCAAAATCATTTCTGTAGCTTTCTCTTAATGTGTCTTCATCTGAGTCAGATGACCTCAATACCTGGTGCATGATATCACAGCGTTTACTGTATGTGCCAAACAGAGCGTGACTTTCCATCTCTCTTCATGTTTGTCTGGAGATGGTTTTGGTTGCCATAAAAAAACAATATCTTCCTAGTTCAGTTGAAATGTACTGCGTGGTCCATGTGTCCTGCATATAAGATATTCATGTTTGGAAACATCTAGAGAGCTTTTATTAGACACAGGCAGGCTTTCAAATGAATTAGTGGCACTCTTCTAAGGTGCTTGTGAACCAATCGTTGCATTTTGTTAAGGATTGAATAAATTAAAGTATAAATTGAAGATTAAAGTCAACATGAAACACCCATTTTTCATACAGTAGTGCAATCAATAACTTGTCACATTACTGATTTAAAATGGGCTGCAAACCGTTTCATGCCGACTTTAATAAAAGTTTACGATTTTTGTTTCAGTTCTACATTTTGAGTGCCAGTATTAATATGTTCTCTAATATTTTTAGTTAATTTGAAATCTTAATGGAAAAAAAATGTTATTTAAAAAAAAAAAAAAAAAAAAATCATTGTAAAGTTTTACATTATCATAAAGATTCTTGTAGCTTTAACTAATAATTAAATATTCTACAGTTTGAACTAGGGCTGTGCAATATGGACAAAAAAAAAAATACTATTCCGAATTTTTTTATCAATTTTAATCACGATTTTGAAACAATATTTCCTTAAACACATACTTGTGCATATAATTTTTTGGAAGCCAGCTCTATTGACGATATTTGGACACCATATCTTTGCATAACTGATATGTGACGGCGTCGGTTCTTTCTTTATGCCTTTTTTGATCTCTTTTCGTATATTGTGCAGTTCGCAAATGCCTGTATTATTGATTTTTGTTCACCTGGTTTGGAATGAGCCGTTGTTTTTCTATGTAAACACATGCTAGACGGACATCTTTAAAGGGATAGTTCACCCAAAAATTTTATCACTCACCCTCATGTTGTTCCAAACCTGTATGTGTTTCTTTCTCCTGTTCAACACAAAAGAAGATATTTTGAAGAATGTTGTCAACCAGACAGTTGAAGGTAGCTACTGACTTCCATAGTATTTTTTTTCCTACTATTGAAGTCAATGGGGCCCATCAACTGTTTGATTACCAACATTTTTTAAAATATCTTCTTTTGTGTTCAACAAAAAATCCAAATTGTGCTTTCTGCGGCTTTAGAAATTGCACATGCCCACAACGCGATTTTATTACGAATTGGATTAATTGCACAGCCCTAGTTTGAACGCAGATTGTCATAGTGGGAATATAAGAGAGAACTGAGAATTAAAGATCACAAAGTCAAATGTTTTCCACCTAGAACCACCAAGTTTTTTTGGTTTTTTTGCCAATTTATAGACACATAGTTGCCAAACTTTGCCTTTATTTGTCTTAAGTTGAGAACCCATGGACAAATAGCCAAGATTATACCAAGACAAACCGGCCTCATTCCGACCTGTGGGAATTCTGCCCTGTAGAGAATCAACTCAAACACTAAATCATTGTGGCGTTATAGATGTAATCAGAATGTACAAATTAGACTACATAATGTAAGGCTTCAGAATACATTTGCACATTGTTGTAAAATAATCTGCTAGCACTTTTTAATCGTGTTAGAAAGCGTTTTTGTTTTTGTTGTGATTTACATACTGTAAAATAAATCAGAGATTTATTTTGTGAAGGCTATTATTTTGCTTATATGCATATAAATATAAATGATATCTGTGTGTTATATTTTAACGTTTGATGCCGTATGTACTTTTGATAAAGATGATAACAGGGAGTGGGAATTCTTACTGAAATGCAGTTGCAGGGAGGCATATGAGACAGATAGCACATGAATCTGATTTTGTTTGAAATATCAAGTGCTGCAGTTGTTAAATGTTTTAGATTGTGTGTGTAAACTCCAGTATTTTCTGCCGACCACCCAGCTCCATTTGGTTTTCGTTGAGCAAACCATCTAAATTGGCAAATCCATTTACTTTGTTGTTTCGCTTATTTCATATCCCACTTTAAAATACCCATAAAACACCTGCGTTATGTTTTTGAGGAAAATTAGAGCATTTAAATTAAAAAAAAACAAAAAAACATATTAATTACTTTATTAGGGTTGGGTTTCATTTGAATTTTAATGATTTTGATTATCGATTCTGATTCTTATCAATTCCTAATTTCGATTCCAATAAGATAAAAATAAATAAATAAAAATCAAACATTTAGATATCAAACATAGTCTTTTTGAATGATTTCTTTTGTTCTTTGATTAACATTAATGACAGGCAGCACGTTTATTAGGCTGCTGTCACTTTAAGACCGAACACGGCTCCAAATTACTGTTAAACATGCGTTTTCTTTCTCATCTGTTTACGTTCACAAAACCGACTGTGTTTATGAGGATATATTGTCGTAATTTTGTGTATATTGGTCCGTTTGAGCACAAATAGACGTGAAAGAGAAGTCAATTCCGGCGCGGAACTACCTTTTCTGCAGTGGAAATGCGTGGAACGGTTAGAGAACGGACACAGGCCGGGGCCACGACACACAAAACATTGCGCGAGTACTCATTTATATTTTCTTTGCGCTTAAATGGTTTAAAATCACATTAAAATGCAAACACAGGATTCATAAAGCAGAATCGAAATGCATGTGTCTTATCAAATCCCCGGTTCTTGGAAATTTGGAACCGGTTTTTCGATACCCAACCCTACACTTTATTTACCCCTTAAATGGGTAATGAAATATTTAACCCTGCCCATTTTGGTGGCACATCCAATGATTCCCATAGAGTTGAACATGCCTTTATGACTGTGTGTAGTGAGAATGAAATGATCTAAGTGCCCCTCAGACATCTGAGGACTGAGTGAGACCTCCTTGGAGGTTCAAATTAGGAGCTACTGGTTTACCAAAGGCCTTACCCTTTAACCCTTTAGTCTAATTTGAGATAGACGAGCCAAACTGCAAACAAGGAATCAAAGTCAAGCCAAGCACTAATTTTCGGCTTCAGAAAAATTCATTTCTTTTCATCCAAATAAGAGCCTGGGTTGGTCAGTAGATCAGTTATTAAATAGTGATTATAAGTAGAAATGTTTATCTAGAAAAATACATGTTAACAAAACAAGAAAAAAATATTGTCATTTTGTGTGCTCTGCCAAATGTTCTCGACAGTATCTTTGCACTGAAGGTTTGCTGTACGATGCTCTTTGTCGAGATATAGAGAGAGAAAAAATCATTAAAGGGAATGGTGAATAGCACAGTAGAATCACAGATGAATGAACACTCAGAAGTATGTTCATATATTAACTCAATTAGCCTCAGTTTAATGATTCCAAAGACGGTTACAATACGTCTCTGAGTAGAACAGAATGATGAGGCAGTCCTCGAGAGAATCATCTAATGAGAGAGTCCAAAGCTTTGGGCGACGATACTGTCTTGAAACTTCACAGTTGATCTGATAATAAGCTCATTGACGTCTTTCATTCTTGTGCTTTGTAACACACTGTGATGTAACCATGGTTGTCCATTTTTAAATCTTAACAGTAGTAAAGCTAAGGTATATGTACTGTGTATGTTAGTATCCCATCTATCTAACAGGATCCCTCTCATGTAAGGGCTTCATGCTCCACACTGTGATCTTGTGCTGATCCACCTGCCCAAATCAAAGCAACAAAAGGCAATAAACTAACTCCATGAAAATTGTCATTGCCTTTTTTTGTCTCATTTACAGATGTGGGTTGCTGTGTGTGTGTGTGTGTGTGTGTGTGTGTGTGTGTGTGTGTGTGTGATGAAACTCTAGATGGCACAGGCTAATAGGTCCTTAAAGGGTTAGTTCACCCAAAAATGAAAATTCAGTCATTAATTACTCACCCTCATGTCGTTCCACACCTGTAAGACCTTCGTTCATCTTCAGAACACAAATTAAAATATTTTTGATGGCTCAGTGAAGCCTGCATTGCCAGCATGAAACTCCCTTTTTCAATGCACAGAAAGCTACTAAAAACATATTTAAAACAGTTCATGTGACTACAGTGGCTTAACCTTAAAGTTATGAAGTGACGAGAATACTTTTTGTGCGCCAAAAATAACAAAATAGCGACTTTATTCAACAATATCTAGTGATGGGCGATTTCAATACGATGCTTCATGAAGCTTCAAAGCTTTACGAATCATTTGTTTCGAATCAGTGGTTCAGAGTGCCAAAATCACATGATTTCAGTAAACGAGGCTTTGTTACGTCATAAGTGTTTTGAAACTTCAATAGTTCAAGTGACTTTGGCAGTTTGTTCGAAACTAAATCGAAACAAAAGATTCGTAAAGCTTTGAAGCTTCATGAAGCAGTGTTTTGAAATCACCCATCACTAGATATTGTTGAATAAAGTCGCTATTTTGTTATTTTTGGCGCACAAAAAGTATTCTCGTTGCTTTATAATATTAAGGTTGAACCACTGTAGTCACATGAACTGTTTTAAATATGTTTTTAGTAGCTTTCTGGGCATTGAAAAAGGGAGTGTTATTGCTGGCAATGCAGGCCTCTGAGCCATCAAAAATATTTTAATTTGTGTTCTGAAGATAAACGAAGGTCTTACGGGTGTGGAACAACATGAGGGTGAGTAATTAATGACTGAATTTTCATTTTTGGGTGAACTAACCCTTTAACACAACCTTCTTGCAATCACATCATTCTCTATAGGGCACAGCTGATTGGTTCCTGCTGTATTAGTAGCCAATGAGCTCGCTGCTCAACCTTTAAATACTTGGTCAGTAGGGGTGGGAGAAAAAATCGATGCATCGCGATTCTCTCTCCAACGATTCTGAGAATTTCAGAATCGATTCTGAGCTTAGTTTTAACCAGATGCGCAATGACGCTGAGTGTGCTTTAGAAACACCCGTATTTTGCTTGCTTCCAATTCCTCACACACATACACCACTTAAACTTTCCGCAAAATAATCCTTCATAAAGTTCTGAAAGGTTGAAGCGAATTACAAGGACATTCGCAGACTTCACTTGCAGTGCGCGGTCTCACCTGCCGGTATTTTCCTTACAAATGCTCTACGAAGTCATAATTTATGTCGTTGGGAATGCAGTGGACTTATATATTTAAAATATGAAACTCACTAACAGAAGGCTGCTTTCAATTTCAAATGCTGACGTGCAACGTGCTTTGTTTGTGAAGAGTGCTCGCGCATGCGGTTGTGTGCGACTCCGTGTAATTGGTTTAATGTACTTGCGTCTCAAAATGGTTTTATGACGCAAAATGAATGTAAACACAGCCAGTTCTGTCTTAAGGGATTAAACGGACAGGACAAACCACATTATTTATTATATTTCAAAAGAGATCCGTGCCTGAATGCAGCTTATCTCCCGCTGTCTATGTCATTGTAACAAACAACAGTAAAGATGAGAAAGAAAAATCACTCGCAGTTCTTGAAAGGAAAACATTCAGATAATCTTAAATACTGAAAGCACTGTTTGTTTATTGCTTGTAATATGTTTATTTGCTCCTCTTTATTATTTGCTACTTGCTTGTATGTTTTGAAGTTATATTAGTTTAAAATTCTTAACATACAAATGTTTTAATAAAATTTTTTCAATTTGTAATTATTTTAAAAAGTACTTATAATTACTTATGTAAGGATATATATTATGTAAGGTTTTTAAGTCTACTAATTAATTAATAAGAAAAAAAAGTAAATCAAGAATCGTTTTGGAATCGGAATCGGATCGGATCGTAAGTTGACTAAAGATTCCCACCCCTATTGGTCAGCGTTTGCTGTAGCAGTGCAGCGTACTTTCAGAAACCCTCCACCTTCCCCAGCTCCACCTGCATAGATCTGCTACAGCAGCAGCAGCGTAGCAGATCTTTTCCGCCAAGACAAAACATCAACATTTTCACATCCATTACCATGTCAAACACTGTCATGACAACACAGAGAGTTGTCATGACAGATATATATATATATATATATATTTTCTGAGGTAAAGGTAATGTCAGGTGACACTGTTCACAAGCTTTTCAACATCTTTCCATGACTGAAACACTGACTGGGCGATTACATGAGATGGTATATTTCAGTATCTTTCAACATACTCTCCGATGTTCATTCATGTTTTTTTCATACTATAACTAAAGTTGAAAAGATTATCCATTGACTTGCACATGCTCCATTATGCTACATTAAAGAGCGTCAAAACCTCATAACTTTTTTTAAATAACAGACATAATGAACTGAACTTTTTATTTTATTTTTTTTAGATGTTAAAATGTGAGTATCAGATATGATCAGGCTTTTGACTAACGTTTATTTGGTCATCTCTCAATCATCATTGTATTACACTGCATTATGTTTTGGCCCCCACAATAAAGACAACAGAGCTTTGATCATAAAAACCAAACATTTAAATATCATTTTGTTGGGAGAGATATATATACACACACGTAATGTATTTATGCAAGTAATCTGTTATACTGATATAAAGATCTCATTGATTTACATTACAAGCTATCAGAACTTCATCTTAAATATCAGCACCTGCACCAAACTGCGTATTTTTGCTCAGTTTGGGCCTCTGAATAAAACTGAGGTTTTTCCCTCCTCAAGTATGAGCTCCATATTACAACTATATCATACAATATGAGACATAAAAGCCTGATGCATCAAATATGATAAACTTTTTATAAATTTTGTCTAAAGGTTCAATAAAATGTTTCCTTTCATAAAATTAGATTTTTTTCTGAGGATTATTTCATTTTACAGGGTTACAGATCCAGATTAATTTACAGTGGCTTTATATCTGTGGTATTTGGTGGACAGTATAATCACCATTGGTGCAGTTTTTATATTTGAGTGAAGATCTTAGTCAGTTTTACTGTCCTCAAGAGGATCACATCATTTTTCCTGGCGGTGCAGTTGTTGTCTGTTTCAGGCCTGTTCACCGGAGCGGGCAGGAGGGCCAGTCATGATTCTCATGCGGTTCAGACTGGTTTTAAAGACAAATGCCTGTTTGTCAGGAGAGCGCAGCTGCCATATTAAGCCGGGCTGTGGCTGGCAGAAGTTTGTTGACTATGTTTAGCTGAGCTACTTTGCTCTATTTCTGCCCAGAGCCTGGGCGTTCAGTCGTGGTGCACAAAAGCTGAAATCAGCTCCCACTCACTTAAACACATTTACATGAGCTAGTAAACCATGATGATGGAAATGACAAACTGTTTACACTCAAAAACAATGATGGATTATGTGGCCCATCAACTGTTTGTTACCCATATTCTTACGTCCTACATGGGGTCAGAGGTCACCCTTCGGCACAACACGCGTACGGCTGGATGTTATTGCTCAAGTACAGTAGTGTTCTTCCTCACTGGGTCTGTAGCACGTAGTTCACAACTCTGATGAGACTTTGGCCCAGATTTTAGCCATGGTATGTAGACCATGCATTCATCTGTTTAATATCAACAGCTAAAATAATTACCCACAGAATACTGATAAATGTGCAGGACAGTGAGGAAAAATCCTGTTGCATGCAATTTAGTCTGACCTCATTTCAACGCGGTGAATCATTTAGCAAAAGCCAAGTGAAAGATTTAACAACTCCAGCGAATATGTGAAAAGGCTAATTAATAAAATTCTTGCTGCAGGACTACAATACAGTTTATAAATAATTTAAGTGTATGGTAATGAAATATTTCACCTTGATAAATGTTAACTGTGCAAATGATTTTGGCATGCATGTATTGCTAATTCACGAATACAGCACCTCCATGTGCTCTTACCGGACAGAGGCTATCATGTGTTTGAACTCATCTGAACTTGTGGGTTAGTTAGTCACAGCATGAGTTAACCCTCATCACAGCACAGACAGCTGACAGCAGCTTAAATAATGAGGAGATTAGAATAGAGCTTCCTTCCTATTTGCCCGAGGAAATAAAGTCCACAGCAAACACTTAACGGAAAGAAACAATCACATTTCGTTTTAATTTAACATTTAGTGTCCATCTATTTTCAGGAAACCCATTTTGAATAGTGTACTGGTCACTTTTTTCAAGGTTTAACACAAAAACCTTAACAAAAACAATTTTGATTTCAAGTCTTCTGAAGTCATATGGTAGGTGTGCAAAGAACGGAACGGGGGAAAAAAATCGTAATTCACTGATAATCCCTAACCTATGGAAGCTTGTTTCCACCACAGAGAGAAAAAAAAAAAAAAAAAAGGTAATTGCGACTTTTTATCTCACAATTATGAGTTTACATCTCACAATTATGACTTTTTTTCCTCAGAATTTTGAGATATAAATTCACAATTGCAAGTTATAAAGTCAGAATTGCGAGTTAATGACTCAATTCTGAGGAAAAAGATTTGCGCGATATAAATCGCAATTCAAAAAAAATTCTCATAATTGCGAGTTTATATCTCGCAATTCTGACTTTTTCCTCAGAATCGCGAATTATAAAGTCAGAATTGAGATATAAACTCGCAATTGCGAGAAAAAAGTCTGATATAAACTCAATTGAGAGAAAAAGTCGGATTTGCGAGAAAACAAGTCAGAATTGCGAGCTTATATCTCGTAATTGTGAGTTTACACCTCGCAATCCCGACTTTATTTCTCAGAATTGCTTGATATAAACTCGCAATTGTGAGTTATAAAGTCAGAATTGCGAGATAGTTGCAATTACGAGAAGTCAGAATTGTGATATAAACTGGCAATTCTAAAAATTTTTATCTTTATATATAATTGCGAGTTATAAAGTCAGAATTTAGATATAAACTCAAAATTCTGAGAAATAGTCTTTTTTTCCTCAGAATTTTTTTATAACTTGCAATTACAAGTTTATCTCTCACACTTCTGAGAAGAAAGTCCGAATTGCGAAATGTAAACTCGCAATTGTGAGAAAAAAAGTTGGAATTGCGAGAAAACAAATCATAATTTCGAGTTTATATCTCTCTATTCTGACTTTATAACTTGCAATTGTCAATTTATATCTTACAATTCTGAGAAAAAAGTCTGAATTGCAAAATGTAAATTCGCAATTGCGGGAAAAAAAGTTGGAATTGTGAGAATACAATGCATAATTGTGAGTTTATATCTCGCAATTCTGACGTAACTCGCAATTGCGAATTTATATCTCACAATTCTGAGAAAGTCAAAATTGCGAGATGTTGAATTCGCAATTACCTTTTTTATTTTTTATTCAGTAGCAGAAACAACCTGATCATGAGAGTAACGATTTCCGATTCGCGAAAGAATCGTCAAATTTTCTCAGTCATTTGATTCCGTTTGCAAAAGTAGTATAGGGTTATCGTATGCATCACTTTTATTATATATAAATGCGAATTATAAAGTCGGAATTGCGAGAAAACATCAGAATTGCGAGTTTATATCTCGCAGTTTTGAGTTTATATCTTGCAATTCTGACTTTATAACTCGCAACTGCGAATTTATATCTCACAATTCTGAGAAGAAAGTCCAAATTGCGAAATGTAAATTCACAATTGCGAGAAAACAAGTCAGAATTGTGAGTTTATATCTCGCAATTGCGAATTTATATCTCGCAATTCCGAGAAAAAGTCAAAATTGCGAGATGTAAAATCCGCAATTACCTTTTTTATTTTTTAGTATAGCACACAAATAATATGCATCACTTATGATACTTATAGTCCATTTGAATGAATGATGACAGGTTTGTTTAAATAAGCTTTATTAAAATAGTTTGGGAAAAAAAACATTGAAAAGATTAAAGATAAACTGCAGACTCAATCAAGTCAAGATGAAGTAGAATTTATTGGTTTGGTTTATCAACATCCCAACTAAAGCACATCACCAGATAACAAAATACTTTCATAGTGAAGTGACGCAGATAGACATTACTGATGAAACTTTCCTGAAGATATTCAAGGCAAATAACAGCATTACGCTATCAGAACAGTGCATTACGCACAACTACGCAATGACACAACATGTTCCATGAGCGGCAAGTATTTATTCTATCATTGCCAACATAACAGTGCATGTTTTTTACAAGTCACAAAGTTAAAAACATGATACAAGAAAGAAGCAGCTACAATTAGGAATGCATTTAAAGTAAGAGCCCATTTAACAGTATCATAACAGTTCATTTGTTTATTTACGGTTTTGAAAATAACACAATATGACATGACAGCCAAAGCATGTGTGTCAAAATGCACTCTTGCCATTTCCATCTTCAGGTATACGCTGACATTTTCATTGAACTGGTGCTCCGGTTAACGTTTCACAAATCTAACCAATCGTTGAGCGAATGAAATAGTAAACTAGTGTCATGGTAGCAGATGGCATTCCTCACGTTCTTATGATTGGTAACAGTCCAGGAGGTCTTGACTATGAATTATCCGACGCTTTGCAAGTGACCCCGATGCCCTTTCCCCCCTGGGAGCCCAAAACTGTGCTAACATTGTTCGCACAGATCCTTATTTTAACACGGTTATGATGTCATTCTGGTTGATTCCTTTCTCAGGTCTCACTGCTCTAAGACTGCAAAGATATTTACTTACACATGCCAGACGAGAACCGAAGAAACCCAGGACGTTTTAACTGTAAAACAACCAGAGCAACAGCAAGTGAACATGAACACGGTGACCTTTAGTGTTGCCAAACATTATCTGCATGTTAAACGCAAAACTACTGTGTGGCCATCAAATGTGACGTTAATATCATTTCAATACCTAGAAGACCAGAGATACAGCGCGCTGTGTTTTGAAACACAATATCAGCTGTGGATGCTTTACAGTTCCTGCCAAAGCGGCATTCTTACCCACTGTAACAGCCCTGCCAGGCTCATATCAGATTATACCAACTCAGTGGCCTCAAACCAGACAGGACTGGAAAGAAGCAGTTTACTCACTCTGCTCTACAATAGCACAGAAAAAAAAAAGCTATCCCACACCCAGGACAAAAAACCAAACAACCAAAGATATCTTCCTATAGCATGATGCACAACAGTCAAAAATGACAAACGAGGCTCGTCGATCGTAAACCGGAGGGATTTTCTTTCTGAAGTGCATACTGGGTGTAATTTGTGTGCCCTGTAAATCAAAGATCTAAAATTAACCAAGACATGCATCTGTTCTGCAACCAAATCTCCAAATTCATAAGGAAAGATCGAAGGTTTCCCCCACAAGGCAAGAAAAAGCAGTGATTAAAATGCAGTTTGAATGTTTGAATCATATTGAAAACAAAAGTTTTTCTTGGTCCTTCTGTATAAACAAAGGACCTCATTTATGATTAATAAGCTGAATGCATTTGTGTAAACTGTAAAATCATGCTTATGTAAATCGTAGAATTTAATTCAATGTGACTATGATTTGACCACAGAAATTCACCCTGCTTGTGCTTAATGGATGAGGCTCAACCTGACATACAAACTGTGACACATCAAGAAATTAAATGTAATACTCATGTCAGTGGATATTCAATTCTAAACTGACATTTTATAACCAAAACATTGGAAATAAAAATTAAACACCAGAAGTTCACAGCAAAAACAGAAAGAAAACATACAGTGAATGAAAACCCTGCGCAGGCTTTAATGAATCACATGGAAAGCACATTAATGAAGAACGGAACCCTGTTCTTACACAGCCAGAGGAGTGATGCGCAACCCAGCTGAGCTGCTATCAGCCAATGAGGATGCAGGAAAGAGAGCAGGTGCATGATGGTCTTCATTCAGTCTGATTTCTTGTCCTGTTGAGCATCACATTTGGCCTGCGTTCAGAGACAGAGCAGAAAGAAGATGAACATCTCCAACTGACAGAGATTTGCACAATCCTGTAAGATTTGACTGGTGATTTGGGGTGGCTGACATGACGTCAAGAAATCTCAGCAATGCGTCATGCTATACTTTATTTTAGGTATATAATTTTGTATAATCATTATACATGCAGGTTGTAAAAGTGCGTATCTTATATATAATTAAGATCTGGAGAATGCAAAGTACAGTATATATGCATTTCATTTTTTCCAAACAAGTAAATAGGCTTAAATTTCCTGAATCCTGAACTTTTATGACAATTAAAAAAAAAATGACAATATATTTTAGGGCTGTCAAAGTTAGCAAATTTAATTTGTATCTTAATATTTTTTTAGCTGTGATATTTGTGAATATTGTACTGTGGAACTTGTGCATTGAAAAATAAAATTTTAAATAATGTTATATAAAATATACACCAATCAGGCATAACATTATGACCACCTTCCTAATATTGTGTTGGTCCCCCTTTTGCTGCCAAAACAGCCCTGACCCGTCGAGTCCACTAGACCCCTGAAGGTGTGCTGTGGTATCTGTCACCAAGATGTTAGCAGCAGATCCTGTAAGTTGTGAGGTGGAGCCTCCATGGATCAGACTTGTTTGTTCACGTGCCCACTGTTGGCGCTTTCGGCGGTGGTCATGGGCACCCTGACTGGTCTGCGGCTATGCAGCCCCATACACAACAAACTGTGATGCACTGTGTATTCTGACACCTTTCTATCAGAACCAGCATTAACTTCTTGAGCAATTTGAGCTACAGTAACTCGTCTGTTGGATCGGACCACACGGGCCAGCCTTCGCTCCTCACGTGCATCAATGAGCCTTGGCCGCCCATGACCCTGTCACCGGTTCACCACTGTTCCTTCCTTGGACCACTTTTGATAGATACTGACCACTGCAGATCGGGAACACCCCACAAGAGCTGCAGTTTTGGAGATGCTCTGACCCAGTCATCTAGCCATCACAATTCGGCCCTTGTCAAACTCACTCAAATCCTAACGCTTGCCCATTTTTCCTGCTTCTAATGCACCAACTTTGAGGACAAAATGTTCACTTGCTGCCTAATATATCCCACCCACTAACAGGTGCTGTGATGAAGAGATAATCAGTGTTATTCACTTCACCTGTCAGTGGTCATAATGTTAAGCTTGATCGGCGTATATAATAAGCCAAAAACATTTTGTCTAACAGTGATGTCATGCAATAAAAATGACAGGATGGGTGTTACAGTGCTGTGCCGTGTATGAAAGTAAGCACCTTGTTGCTATTTGTTGAGCATGTAACGGCAATAACTGCAACATGTGTTCATGAGTCACAGTTTTTTATTAGCAGCTGATTTATATGTAATCGAGAGAAGCCTGTCTATCAGACTCCCACCCTGTCTGTCTCACGTATACACACTTGAGAAGACCACTGGTCGTCAAATTAATGTTTCCAGGAGTTGGCTGACAAGTGCACGGACTTCAGAGAAATAAAATGACAAAAAAAAAAAAGAAAAAAAAAAAATAGCGATTCTCTCACTCGAGTGATTAAAGAGTGAGTGATCTCTTCTACCACCTCTTCTATCAGCCACAGTGAAGCAGAACGCCCACCACATACCCGCTTTAGATCGAGAGGAGACCATGTGTGTCATTTGACTTGCTTTATAGTCCAAGAACCTTTTGACACACTATTTACACCATATCATGATTTTGAAATCATCTTGCACAATATATAGGACAGATAGTACTGTACAGTATGTGAAGTGTGATTCAGTCTGTGATATTTGTCTGCCATTCTTTAAACACTGTTATACCTTTAAGCCCTGTAAAAACAGCTGCCACAGTAGCCTTAGTGTTCACTAGCTGCATTATTTGCTTTCAGCTGGCAGACTGACATCACTCTAAGTTGAACAGATGGCATCAGGGCAGATTGGAAACAGAAACGTAGAACATTCAAAAGTGGTTTGATACATTTACATTTATTCATTTCTCAGATGGTTTTATCCACTTTAACTGCATCAAGGCAAATATTTTTTTCAGTATGCATGTACTGGGAAGTGAACTCATGACCTTGCCTCGGAGTGGCAGGAATACTACATGAGATACAGGAACAGGTTCTTTAATCTGGTCTGATGATTTAAAAGATGACGTTGCTATCAACCTGGGCGACATTTTTATAAACGCTAATGTAATGAATGAAAATGGATTCTAAAAGCGTTTAAGATTTAATACGAATTAAAAAAAAATAAAAAATTAAGAACAGTTCTGCAACAAAATGCAAATAAGGTTCAGAATAAGAAACTGAATGAATGTTTAACCAGAGACTTGCCACGCCTAAACCCGCATACTTGAGATGCTATTGGAATCGTTAAACTCTTTTCAGGTCACTTCAGGTTTCACTTCAGTTAGGATGTTGCCTTAGAAGGCAACAGTCTTTGTAGACAGCAGAGCTAGGGTGGGAAAGATGTTATAGGTGTGACACATGCGTGAGCTCTGACCTGCAGTCTGGCGTGTTCCTCCAGCAGACGGTCGTACTCTGTTGTGAGGTTCTCGGCCTGCTTCTTCATGGCCTTCACATCACTGTCAGACTTCTGAAGAGCTGCACACACAATCAAAGAGTGTAAAGATTCAGCAGAAAAACAGAATGAGATTAACTTTTCTGCAGGTCTTCAATTTCTCCAGGTTACAGTAGCATCACAGAGCTATGGAATAAGTAAATTAAAAAAAAAAAAAAAAAAATCACAATTCTGACTTTATTTTCCCAGAATTACGAGATATAAACTCACAATTGCGAGTTCTAAAGTCAGAATTGCGAGTTCTAAAGTCAGAATTGTGAGTTCTAAAGTCAGAACTGCGAGTTCTAAGGTCAGAATTGTGAGTTTAAGTCAGAATTGTGAGCAATTCTATAAACTCAGAATTGCGAGTTCTAAAGTGAGAATCGCGAGTTCTAAAGTCAACTGAGTTCTAAAGTCAGAATTGCGAGTTTATAACTGACCTTATAACTCACAATTTTGACTTTATAACACGCAATTCTGACTTTATATCTCGCAATTTTGACTTTCTAACTCGCAATTCTGACTTTATAAAATCCAATTCTGACTTTATAACTCGCAATTCTGACTTTAAATCTCACAATTCTGAGAAAATAGGTCAGAATTGTGAGATAAAAAGTCTTACAATTTAAAATAACTGATTTTTATTTAAGCATATTTTAAAATATAATTTTTCACATGATCCTTCATAAATCATTCTAATATGCTGATTTGCTGCAGAAACATTTCTTATTAACAATGTTGAAAACCATTGTGCTGCTTAATACTTTTATGGAAACCATGACTGATTTTTTTTTCAGGATTCTTTGATGAATATAAAGTTCAAAAGAACAGCATTTATTTGAAATAGAAATCTTTTGTAACATTATAAATGTCTTTACTGTCTTTACTTTTGATCAATTTAAGGCATCTTGATGAATAAAATGATTAATTTGTTTAAAACAATCTGACCCAAAACCTCTGAACAGAAGTGTATAACACTATTCATTTATTTACATGACATTTAAAGGGTGGGTTGATCTGAAATCTATTACTAAAATAACAGAATGACTTCATTGCAAGCTCATTAACAGCTTTGTGCACTTCCCTTAGAATGTGCTTTGGCACAAGATGACCCCATCACCCCATGCAGACCTCAGTCGGGGGGTCATCAAAGGGTCATGAACCTCTTAGCACAGTCTAAATACAGTGTACATGTGAAAGGAGGCATGGGAATCAACCTTACTAAGCTTATTCCTCTGTGAGGAGTCTTGTTCAGCTGCAGTCATCTTGAGTTGCTCACTGCAGGGTCATCAGAGGGGCTAAATGATTTTTCTAAACACTAAAATATTTAGATTTACTCTAAATCCAGATCAGGCAATATTAAATCAAAACTGAAGTGAACTTTGCTACCATTCAAATATCAGTAAGATTTTTTTTTAAAAGAAATTAATACTTCAATTCAGCAAGTCACAGTAAAGATATTAATAATCTTACAAAAGATTCTATTTTAAATAAATGCTTTGAACTTTCTATTCATCAAAAAATCCTAAAAAAAAAAAAAATGCATCAGTTTCCACAAAAATATTAAGCAGCACAACTATTTTCAACATTGATAATATGTTTCTTAGAATATTAGAATGATTTCTGAAGGATCATGTGACACTGAAGAAGAGTAATGATGCTGAAAATTCAGCTTTGCATCACAGGAATAAATTACATTTTAAAATATATTCGAACAGAAAACGGGTATTTTGAATTGCAATAATATTTCACAACATTACTGTATTTTTAATCAAATAAATGCAGCCTTGGTGAGAGACTTACTGAACCCAAACTGTCGAACATTCTCAAAAAATGTTTTATTGTGTGGCCAATTCATCAATGCATTACATTAAGATTATTCTAAACAAAAAAATCATTCATCTTTCTTAAAAATGTGACTTTCGCCACCTCTTAAATGACTTTTCTGTTGACATTTACAGTCATAGGGCAGGGAAAAATATTACATCAATAATATCACAGGCCACCTTTCATGATCTAAACCAGTGGTGGGGAACGTTGATCCTGGAGGGCCATTGTCCTGCAGAGTTTAGCTCCAACCCTGAAAAAACACTCACCTGCGACTGCCTGTAACTTTAGTAATCCTGAAGGCCTTGATTAGCTTCAGGTGTGTTTAATTAGGGTTGGAGCTAAACTCTGCAGGACAATGGCCCTCCAGGATCAATGTTCCCCACCCCTGATCTAAACAAATCTTTATGGATAAATAATTACATTCATACTAACAACCTTCATAAAGAAATTTGTTCATTTGCCAAATTTTAAGCCATTTATGCTCACCAAGAGACTTGATGCATTAATATATCATTCTTTTTTCACATATGTAAACAGCAGTGGGTTTAAGTGAGTGGTTCAGTGTACGAGTGATTCAGAGTCATGTAGTACCTTTCTTGGTTGCGTCAAGTTCATCCTTCAGTTGCCTAACCTCTTCAGTCAGATTTTTCTTATCCTCCTCCACGCCACCCTTGGCTTTCACACCCACTTCAGGCACTTCAACGCCCGCTTGCCGCAGTTTCTGATGAAAAACAGTCATTCTTTCTATTAGTCATATCATGGGATAATCAGCTATTTCTCAATAAGTGTTAAAGGGATAGTTCACCCAAAAATTCTGTCATTAATTATATGATTATATCATTAATCGATGTTTATATGCGAATAAAAGCCTAAATTCAATCTGTTCATCATATAAAGCGATCGTGTCTCTTCAGAAAATTTGGACTAAACCACTTAATTCATATGGATCAGTTTCTCTTTATGAACTTTTTGAAGCGTCAAAGTGGTAGTTGCGTAGCTGTCAATGGAGGGACAGAAAGCTCTCAGATTTCATCAAAAAGATCTTTATTTGTGTTCTGAAGATGAACGAAAGTCTTACGGTATTGGAACGACATGGGGGAGAGTTAATGATGACAGAATATTTATTTTGGGGTGAACTAACCCTTTAAATTGAATTTCATGAGAATGTCGAGTGGGTGTAGATTATGTGATGAAATTATGAAGTTCATGTGTCAACATGGAGTCATAATCAAACCCGTTTCATTTGATAATACGTGGTATATTGTGCAATTTGTTATTGACTCGAATACTAAGATCAAGTTCCAACCTGCATTTCCACATATATCCAGTTTCACCCAGAAAACAGGTAAAATAGGTTGCAAATTGTTTTCTTTTGATGTTTTTAGATAAACATAAGGACAGGGATGTAGCTGCAAGACTTGCAAAACATTTCACAGAAAACCTAATCATCTGTCCTGTAGGCTCAACTTTTTAATGGGAAAAAACAAGTTTCACAGGCCATTCATTAACATGTTAAAAGTTATGGACAAAACAAGTGCTTTATTTTCCAGGGATTGCAATCAAGTTAAAATTAGGTTTATCAATGATCTCCATTTGTGTCATCAGCTTAGGAGATTCAGTTAGTGAGTAACCATCTGTTACCAACTGTAGCCGTTCACATCTGATCTGCTACAAACAGAAAACATTCTCGAGAAAGATGATTTTAGTCTGTAGACTCAAACAGCAGAAAGCTACAGAATAAATGGTCTGATCAAATCAAACAACATAAGCAGTTAAATACAACACCATCTGGAAGCAAAATCGAATGCAATTACTACTGATAAAATCACTTTATGCTGCTTATCTTCCAATAGTACACAACATAGTTTTTTATAGAGCATGTGTGCTAAATGGTTGGCCATGAAGCTTAATTAGAGATTTTTCTTGTTTGTTTTATTGGTTATTTTATTGAGAGAGCCAGTAGTTCAGTTTGGACTTTAATAACAGCAGCCAGCTTACTGCATACTGTGCAGTGCACACTTAAATACTATTTTTATTTAAAGGGGACCAATTATGCCCCTTTTCACATTAGTAATATAAGTTTCTGGTGTCCCCAGAATGTGTCTGTGAAGTTTCAGCTTTTATTTCAGCTATTTATTATAGCTTGTCAAATTTGCTCCTATTTGGGTGTGAGCAAAAACACGCCGTTTTTGTGTGTGTCCCTTTAAATGCAAATGAGCTGCTGCTCCCGGCCCCCTTTCCAGAAGAGGGTGGAGCTTTAACAGCTTGTGCTTCTATTGCTCAACAACAACAAAGCTGGAGAATCTCACGCAGCCAAAATGACGACTGTCGGTAACGGTGGTCAGCCTTACATTGTTCAAACCGGAGTCGGACACTGATGGAGAGACTCAGGAAGAAGTTACAACTTTTAGAATGCAACTGGATGTTTCTGAATGGTTAGTGGATAAATTTATGTAGTTGCTGTGGAGTTGATTCAACTCACCACTAGCATGTGCCGTCATGTTAATCTTTTGTGAAAAACCCGTATGGACGCCCACTATACATAGCGTACCTGTTTGCCAAACAGAGCCATACACACCAGGCTAACGTTTCTGATTACTATCAAATGCTGTGAATGGTCTAATATTTTTTCCAATATATCGCTCGGACAGAAACGCTCCTTTTTTAGCAATCGAGATTGCCAGGGTCAACTTGCAGGCTATCCAAGCTAACAAGACTCTAAATAGTGTTCTGTGCTCATCTGTGCAGCCAATGACAGAACAGTTAGCAAGTTTTGCTCGAACTTTTGCTATGGCGTTAGAACTGGTACACTGTTGTTGCTTGTGAAAACAAAATGGCAGAGCCGTGGGTAATTTTTTAGTAAAAGTTACTAGGTTGTCCTTTTTCACATTTTCTGGGTTGGTAGATGCACCGGGGACACGATTATAGCACTTAAACACGGAAAAAGTCAGATTTTCATGATTTGTCCCCTTTAAACAGTGAAAGAGTATTCGATATGCAAATGTGTCACATTACCTTGTCACTTTGCATGTTTAATTTAGCGAGTAGCATCCTATTATCATCTGTGTGCACTGCATTGTGGGATACAGCCACATGTATCATATACTGCACATTTTGACAAAAACAGCAAGTCCTGAGACCAAGATGTCATCAATGTTTCTTTTTTCCCAGGAAGAGATAGTGTAAAATCTGCTAAAATTTCACTCCATCTAGTACTTTGACTAAACACCACAAAACTGAAATTTTGAGTTCAAGAGGTCATTAACAAACACTGTCTGAAACTTCAGTAGTAGTCAAAGCTTACTCAACAGTCTGCTTACAGACATGCTGTACTCTTGTTCTGCTTACAAATTAACATATAATGGCACGAGGAGCATTGTAGTAAGATTGTCAAGGGTCATGAAAGTTTCTCATACGTGAAATGAGTCCCTGCACATGTTCCGCAAACCATTAAAACCTGACTGAGTGAATATTTTAATGTTAAACCGCTCAAGGTATGCAGTCCAAGGCACATGGACATTCTAGAATGAACCCTTTCAAAGTGACCTGGACAAGGGAACAAACCCAGGGCAGTGTTTGAAATCACGTCACACAGGAGAAAGATGTTTTCTGGCCCCTGGGAACAACTAGATCTGGGTCAGATGTTTTTGAAGATGTTTCCTGCAGATATATTAAAAAAAAAAAAAGGTAAAGTACAACTGAGGTACAAAACACCAAGCTGAAAAGACTATACTTAAATGGGGCGTAGAATGGTGTAAGATAGAAGCTGTGTCGACCCCTTAATCTAGGAAATTAGCGACACCGTTGGCTGTTAAGTGAACTGCAACCAGCAATTTATTGCTCGTGCTCGCACTCGTGCACACACTCCAAAGTGACTTGATTTTCCTGGCAAAAACGTCCTTCACATAAAACAATCAGTCTACAGACTTTCATAGACAACCTAGGAAGTTGGGGAAGGTCTCGTTTTTTAAGTTTCATTACAAGCTGTTAAAACCTTGATTAACATTATCCAACTTATTCCTGACGAGCCTACTGCATTTTGAATTATGGGTGGCGCTTCCGGTTTGGGGAACTTCCATTCAAAAAGACTGAAATGAATCATTTCAAATCATAAGGTTGCTGTTCAAATCAAGCTTATCCATCAGTTAGACTGAATGAGCTGTCAATTTTCCTTCACGTTTTAACGCATAACGCAACACTTGGTATTTTAATGTGACA
This sequence comes from Mylopharyngodon piceus, assembly GCA_039654765.1. Taxonomy (NCBI): domain Eukaryota; kingdom Metazoa; phylum Chordata; class Actinopteri; order Cypriniformes; family Xenocyprididae; genus Mylopharyngodon; species Mylopharyngodon piceus. The sequence continues at coordinate 5,142,852 of CM077453.1, read as the reverse complement.
TGTTAGAACAAGAATATCTATGGCAAGAGCTCTTTTCAGTCGCTGCATTCTTTTCCTCATGATTATTTTCTTTTTTTTCCTTTGCATACCACTGTAATAGTATGAGAAATGACAACATATGCTGCACATTTGTGGTCTGTTCTTCCGATTTAATTTACGAATATCCCATTAACAATTCACTGGAACGCACAAAGAATCTCTCGTTTTTCCTCCTCAAACCCTCACGTCTTTTTCCAGGTTTGTTTTCACAGTATACAATTTATTATCTGTCAAAATGGCGGAAATCACTTTGAAATAGTGTCACGCAACGCTGAAGTTAATGAACATTTTTGATTAAGGCAACGTATGTTACATAATACAGATCTATTTTACTACAGTGATATTTAACCCGTCCGTTATTGCTGTGGAAAGAATCGCGCTTTGGGGTTACTCATGGCCTGTTGAAAGTACCTTGTTGATGCTTTTACACTTTTAAATGTCTTTTTAAATGTTCAGTGGTTGAAGGGTGAGTAGAATAATGTCATCTCATTGTACCCAGTTTAAAAAAAACTTATTATTGCGTTCATAGAGCGAGGCTTTCACTGATTGTTTAAAGCTTAACAGAAGTTACAACCATAATTCGCGCAAAGCGTCATGGGGCGTGGGAATAAGGTGGATAAGTGGACTTGCTAAAAAGTAAATGCACAAAGTGTGGAATATGATCCATTCCAACCGCAAAAACCCTCATGAAAACTATCAGTGCTTTATTACCGAAGGAGCTGTCTCAGCTAATTGCAGTATGAATTATTAAACAAACTATTTCACATAACTAATAGCTGCAATATAACTACATTTTATGAAGCAGTATCTTGCTTAAATTCATTATCTTATTCTCACTTGATTAAATGTGAGAGCGCTTTAACACCTGCTTGGGGACAGTGATTGAGGATGGACTGACCCTGAACAGAGATGAGAGATCAATACAAGACCTTTACGGGGTCACATGCTGTTCTCACCTCTTCCCGTTAGCATCTACACACGTCTATCAATAATATCCGCAGCAAAACAATCACAGAGGCAGGTCAGGTCATCACACCCTGTTCAAGGACACAAGTCCTGCCCAGGCGCTTCGAGAACACAGTGAGATTTACAGACCTCATTCTGCTAGAGTCAAACTTCATTTACTAAATTGAAATATTCCACCATCTGTCATTCAGTATGGCTTGTGCTCTTGTTTATGGCTCGCTCTGTTATGTTACAAAATTTGACAGATGTGAATTATGGTGGTATGTGTGTGTGTGATAACCTACGTGTGCCATGCTTCTGCATGGGGTGACACCATGCAAAGATCAAAGCAGTGACTTACTGCACGTCAGCACTGTAATTGAGCCACACGATGCTGATCTATCCCAGCATCCTCCACGCTCAGGCATCTAAATACTAGCAAACTACAAGTGCTAAAGACAATAACACAGCATGTGATTGCTGTATCCAGGGCTTTAATAACTAACTAGACCTGCATATCAAGGAAATGGCAGTGTTTGCAAATGACATACCACATCCAAGCCGTTTTGCCATTGTCTTGACAGTCAGTGCGTCTTTTTTCTCTTGGCTACAATATCATCAATATGCATGGACAAAGTGAAGTGTAAAAGTGGCTAAATATATGCAAGAAAGGCAAGATCAATGACAATTCAGTATGTCAATAAATCTAAGACAGAGGACCAATTACAATTCATTATGCAGATATTAAGATGAAATGTTAGATGAAAAACTTAAACTTAAAAAACATTAAATGAAAATTAGAAATGCTGCCTTAACTAACTGAAATAAAGTTTAAAGGATTAGTTCACTTTAAAATGAAAATTACCCCAACTTTACTCACCCTCAAGCCATTCTAGGTGTATATGACTTTCTTTTTCATTTTACAGTGAACTAATCCTGAAGTTGAAGTACTAAAATTACTAAAACTATAAATAATTAAAGCTATATGGAGATGTTTAAAAAGCAAAAATAAAAATGACAAAAGCAAATAACAAAATTACTAAAACTCAAAATGAAATAAAAACTGAAATTAAAAACGGCTAATTAAAAATATTAATAAGTTCTATAATAGTATATAAATAATACTACTAATAATAATTGTATGCATTAAACATGAAAATTTAGTGTATTAACTTTGGAATCCCTAAAACTTTAAAACAAAAAATAAATAAAAACTAAATCAACAAAATTAGAAAAACTAAAAAAAAAGAAACAAAAACAAACAAAGAAACTAAAACTAATAATTATAGACAAAACTACACTGAAAAAACAAACTGAAAATAAAACAGAAATAAAATTAAATTTAAAATTCAAAACTATAATAACACTATACATGTTAAATGGTTAGTTCACCCAAAAATGTAAATTCTGTCATCATTTACTCACCCTCATGTCTTTCCAAACCCGTAAGACTTACGTTCATCTTCAGAACACAAATGAAGATATTTTTAATGAAACCATTGACAGTCCATGCAACTACCACTTTGACGTTCAAAAAGTTCATAAAGAGATCGTAAAACTAATCCATATGAATTGAGTGGTTTAGTCCAAATTTTCTGAGGAGATATGATCGCTTTATATGTTGAACAGATTTAATTTAGGCTTCAAAGTGGTAGTTGCGTAGCTGTCAATGGAGGGACAGAAATCGCTCAGATTTCATTTAAAAGATCTTCATTTGTGTTCCAAAGATGAACGAACGTCATACAGGTTTGAAACGACATGAGGGTGAGTAAATAATGACATAATTTTCATTTTTGGGTGAACTAACCCTTTAAATTTGCCATGAAGGTCAATGGAAAATTTTCTAACTTAAATCTACTTATAAGTATAACACAAACCAAAAACAGAATATATAATACTGTAATTATTTACCAAAACAAAGCTTAAACTGAGTCTGTTAACCAATTCAGGCTGAATTACCAACAATAACTTAATACTCACAAACCCTAACCAGAATGCTTGAGAAATATCAATACAGTGCCATAAGAATAACTAATCATTGAAACACAGCCAATACTGAGTGTGATGATGTTAAGGCTGCCACGAGCAGATGAGTGGCATCAGTGTTATCTGCGGTCTGAAAAGTCAAGTCAAGTCATCTTCATTTATTGCGTGTTTGAGTGTGTATGTGCGCAGAAGCTTGGTCTTTTTTTAAAAAAAAAAGTGATATTTGCCAAATTACTTGTCTGCATAATACAAAAAAATTAGTTGTGTCCGCGGATCTATGCGAACTGGAATAATTTTGATAACGTTTTATCTATACATAGGGAAAGGAAAGGGAAGGAGGCCTTCGCAGGGGATAATTTACCCTTTAGGGCAGAAACCACAATAACACTCAGCACTTTCACTGAACTTGAAAAGGCCTGCCAACGTGGAAGTGATCAACTGAACTGTCGTTCCCCTCTACATTGTGTATACTGTTGGTTATTTTATAGAAGTTAATTATACAAAGTGGCTGGCAGCTCCCTTGAACTTCCCTGGAAGTTGATCGGATGCAAATGAGTTTAAAGTGCCTCAAGGGCACAATGGTGAAAGCTCACCTATAACCTTTCAGCTACAAACCACTAATCCATACCTTTAGAAAACTCTATCCTACTTAAAGATGATATCAACTACGACTTCTTAGCACAGTCAAAATATTTTCCTATTTATATTTCTTATATTTCCTAAATATATTCCTATCCATTTTATAAAAATTAACATAACATTAGAAATGTAACATTTTAAAATATTTTTTATAAAAACTATTCTGACCATAAATACATACAGAAGTAAATACACTCCCTTTCAAAAGTTTTGGGTCAGGTTTTTTTCTTTTTATTTTTTTTTAAAGAAATTAATACTTTACTTCATCATGGATGCATTAAATTGTTCATAAATCAGCTTCAGATTTGCCATGACAAGAATAAAATTACATTTTAAAATATATTAAAATGCAGAAAACTGTTATTTAAAAGTGGCATACTATTTCACAATATTACTGTTTTTACCGTATTTTTGAACAAATAAATTGTCTTTGTGAGCATAAGCAAAGCTTTTTTTGTTTTTGTTTTTAAAGACACCAAACTTTTGAACATAAAAGCCTAATCTACTAAAAAAAATTAAACAGAAATTTATATTAAATTATGGTCATAATTTAATTTCCGCTTAATATGGTCCATATGCTTTCAAGCCATTTATATTTCTTACTACCATGTAAATACAAAAAAAGGTCACTGAGCAACTGGCCTGTAACCCAACTTTTTAAGTAAATAATACACTATTTTATTAGCATTTGACACTATAGGAGTGTTAATTTTAGACCCTGTCACATAGTATGTAAATTTTAGACATAATGTGAAACTCTGCCCTCTAGAGGTAAAATGTAAAGTCTGCAGTACTATGATATTAACAGTTTCTCTGAGAACTGAGAGATGGATAACACCTAATAAACCAGAATGACTCATGAGAACATCAAATCATTACTGATGAAGTGCATGTGGAATTTTAGCTAAATCACAAACAGATTAGCAGTCATTAAAGGAACAATTCATCTCATCATTACAATTCTGTCATCATTTAGTCAATCTCATGTCTTTCTAACACTTCATTATTTCTTTTTTTGATTTGAGGGACTAGAGCAGCTTACCAACTGTTTCTTTTGTGTTAGTCATAGACATTAAGTCATAGACAACCACATGAGGGTGAGTAAATAATAACAGAATTTTTATTTTTGGGCCAACAGTTCATTTATGTAGCACATTCATCACGATTCCCTGTCCAAATGTCCCGCCCAAACTTCCTGTAGTTACACCATTGGTCATTAACAAGCTACCAAGTAAAGGTTACCGCTCCTTGGAAGCCTTTGGGGTCATAAAAAAGTTTTACTAGTGGACTGGCACTGTCTCACACAATTCTCTTACCTCCTGCAGTTTCTCATTTTCCTCCATGTACTTCTTCGCAGCATCGTTTGCTCCCTCCGCCTGCTTTTTAAAGGCTTCATTAGAGGCCATCAGTGTAGCCTGCTGAGACAGCAGTGTGGCCAGACGTCTCAACAGCCTGGAGGGAAAAAAACAACATGAACTCATCAGACACAAGTGGATTTACTAAACAGTTAGTGTGTATCTGATCATTACAGCTCAGCCTACACTGCCATTTCTTCATTATACTGACACAGATTTTGGCATAATTAGTAGTGCCTGCAAGAAAGGCAAGAAACTCTATGACTATTATTTCAACAAACCCCTAAATCTAAACATTGAACTTCATTGCGTAACTCGTCCCACACCTTTTGTGCTTCAGACATGAATGATTCCTTAAAATTTGTGGCTTGTTTAGCAGGCATGTCCAGTTACTTTTCTACAATTTTCACCTGCCAAAAACAAAAAAAAAAAAACTGGAAAAAAATCCCAGATATGAGCCTGTAAACACTTTATAACACTTTTTTTTTTCTTCTTAATTTTTATAAAGCATTTACTGCAGAACATTTATGTAGAATTTACTTCAGATTTCTTTTTTCATGTAATTATTATATATATATACACACCGATCCCAAACTTTTGAACGGCAGTGTATATATTTTATATAGATGCCAGAAAGGTGCAAATATACAAGCGAATATATATTAAGTGTATTTATATTTATACATTCATTATATTAAATAAATGCAACATGAATTTCAGAGTATGAGTACTTTGGCACACACATAACTTCATTTGAATAACATATGGCTCATTTTAACTTGCAAATCTGAAAGGAAGGAGTCGACGCTGAGCATAGACGCCTGTATGACATTTCTATGGACAGCAGGAATAACATCTCTCCACTTCAGGACTAAAGGTCCAGTCCAAAATCAGAGATTGGGTTACTTAGCATCACTCCTGAAGCATGCATAACACTTCTAGGAAACATCAATGTTCATTAATCACCCCCGGCAGACAGCATGACAAAAATTAGCATAAACAAATGAGTCACTACCGCTCGACCACAGGCAAAAATCAAATGGTTTTTGCCGGCCTTAAGCCAGTGTAAACCTTTTGGCTATTCTCACCTAACATGGTCAGTCTTCTAAATTTACAATTTCATAAAACCAGATGAGCTAAGAGATGCAGGCTGATGACATCTGAACCATGTGTTTGAATGCAGAGGCTAAAGGCGGCAGGCATCACATTCATGTCAATGTCCACATGTGTAAAAGGGGTCAAGGTTTGTAAAAGCCTGTTGTGACCAAAATGCAGATGGGTTTAACCATTGACAGCCACGACTTGCATAAATGCAAGAGAAGCCCACACCTTGGTCAAATGCTCTGTATGAGGTAACAAGGTGATCTGAGGTTACCTTCATTCACTTTAACATATTCTGAAATTTTAAATTATTTATTTGCCAAATATGAGACATATGAGTAATTTTCCCTTTGTGCAAGTGCTTATATAGTACAGACATGTTAACTCAAAAAAAAACTTTTTAACAAATATGTAGAATACTTTCAGTTATATCACCGCAATAAAAATGTAACATGAATCATCCTGTTCAAAAATAATAATTTTCATTAAAATCATCGTAAATTAAAACCAGTACAAGAAATATTGCATATACTAATTCAAAATCAAAAATCAGGTATCTTCACAATTAAAAAAAACAAAACATTATTTTAAATACAACAAAGAAATACATTTATAGTATTATACAGTTGTGGTCAGAATTATTGGCACCATTGGTAAATATGATCAAAGATGACTATAAAAATAAATCTGCATTGTTTATCCTTTTGATCTTTAATTCATAAAATTAGCAAAAATCTAACCTTTCATTCATGGAAAAGAATTGAAAATGGGGGGGGGGGGGGGAATTACATTTATGAAATAAATGTTTTTCTCCAAAACACATTGGCCACAATTATTGGCACCTCTAGAATTTTTTATGAGTAAAATATCTCTGAAGTATATTCCCATTCATATTTACATTTTTTAGCACACCAAGGTGATCATGAACATGAAATTGTCCAGCCATGACTTCCTGTTCCACAGGAATATAAACATGAGGAAACACAAAGGCCAAATTCCCTTAATCATTCATCACAATGAGTAAAACCAAAGAATATAGTTCTGATATGCAGTGTTATTTTTGCAGTGTTCGCCGCCGTGTTGCTTTAATCACAGAACAGCGATTTCCACTGTACTTTGGAAATGTGTGGCGGCTACTGCATCCTAACACGCCTGAAGCACATGTCCAACTGTCATGCGCTGCTTCAATCACCTTTGTGGCATCTGCGCGTTTGCTGCCAAGGTGGAAGAGGTCCATTTTGTAACAGGAGTCATGGCCTTTCGGCCAGTGAGAATGCCATGAACATAGGCTAAATATAATACCCGTCACCAGTTGCTTGATCACATGTCCTGCAGCTGTCCGTTTGATTACGAAAACGACACTCAAGCCCAGCAGTCAAGGGAAGTAGTATCGCTAATGGATGTAGTAGTCATCCAGCAGGATATAAATAACATGCCATTCAGAGAAAATATGGTGAAACCCCTGTAAGGAAAAACTATGCAGAGCTGGGAGACTCTCAAACGTTGCGTATAGTGTGCAACAACAAACCGGCCAATCGGGTTGTGAGAAGTTAAGTAACCATGGATGAGGTTTGTGAATGGAAACAGTGTGGGGGACCCCTAACTGGCTCAGCATAAGATTCTTTCCATGTCTACTGTAATATAGCAACATATTCTGCTCTCTGTCTGCCCCACACGTACACAACTCATTCACCTTTCATTACTATAAATAAAGACACTGTCTCCAACAAGGTGGAGATGCAAGATAAATCTGTGCTAGTAAAATTAGTAAGCTAACTGCCATGACGGGTAAGTATTTTATGCAAACAGAACATTATTGCCTCAGCATTTTCACTTTCAGTGTGGATAAATAAACAAAGCTGGCCAGGAGTTAAGGGTAGGTACTACACGCTAAAATAATGATTTTGGTTGGATTGACTCTTGAACTAGCAAACTTTCGGAAAACATACAAAAATAATATCCAACGATGTTTATCAAACATTTAATTTTTATGTATAGAGTTTTTATGACCTTTTCCAGTGTTGGCACTAGTGCTCATCTCGACATTGTGACTGACATCTTGTATCGAGCAAAAGCAGTTTCTCATGTCTCTCAGCTAACTTTAACCCCTTAACCGTCACCCCCCTTTTTAAGCATAGATGTGAAAATGCACTATCCAAACTTAAATTGTTGTAATTCAAGAATGCTTTGACATATAGACCTAAGTTTGGTCTTGTTTTAAAGAAGAAAAGCACTTTAAAAAATGAAAATTTTTTGTAAATCAAATGTACTGTACTAAATATAATTTTTATATAAAATATATATTTTAAAAATTATTTTTACTCTAAAATTGATATAAAATGTTCCAAATTTGAAGTTGATATCACAAAAATGGAAGTTACCATGAGATTTTGTTTAGGCGTTGTACCAAAAAAAGCCGCCGGGTGTCACCCACATTCCATTGAAATTTTTTGATGCATTCTCCTGTAACAAATTAATACATTTCTGTCCACATATCACCTTTATCACAAAACAGATGCCAAATATGGAAGCTTGGGATTCAGACCTTTCCGACGATGTGTTTTGTCAAGATTAGATACGTTTTGACTATAAAGTAGTTAAAATAAATTATGACAACGCCCACTAGGGGGAGGAACCAGCTAAAAGGATTTAAAGTACAGTTTCCATGGTAACGCAATGTCCAATTTCAAAATGGTTTTCACAGAATGAATGCTGAGTTTTTAAGCTTTCGAGTGATACCTAATTTATGATGATTACTGAAATATGTGATGCGAAAAAAAGCCAGTAAATAAAAACAGCGCCAAGCGTCCTGCTAGCGGAACGTGAAAGTTAAGAGCTCAAAGGGGTCATAAAATGCATTTTCAGATCTTAATATTATTTTTCTGTAGGTTGCTAAGTTTTCTGCATAAAAAGGCTTAAATATTTGTAAAAATGAACATTTTCACTCTGTCATAAACACTTCATTTCAAGGGGCATTAACTCTTTCAGAAACTCAAGTAAACGGCCAATGCTGTGATTGGCCAACTCCATCACACTGTATCTACGCCCACCTCCACAGAACGTGTCACGTGTATTTTGATGCTCGAGATGGCCGGTGCTATAATAGAGTGGTAATTGTTAGGCTATATATATATATAATAGTTAGGCTATGAACAAACTACACTATGGTTACATGACTTCAACGTCATCCTCCCTAAGCTTTTTCACTCTTTGTTTTCACTGAATAGTTTGCAAGAGCATGATTATAAATACGTGACTGTGAAAGTGGACTAATGAGTAGATGAGTTTTCCTGTTCGGCATGATGACTTTTAATGTCCTCGACAACATCTGTAATCGCCTTTTTCACGACACGTAAAAGGTTAAAAAAAAAAAAAAAAAAAAAAAAAATCATGAATGGGGTATTACTGATGTATTTTATTTCACAGAATAAAGCGTGAATTACTGTTAAGACATTAAACCAAAAACCCGTTGACTTTGGGTTGATGGAACCGGAAGTTTCTGGGTTTTAGGACTCATTCCTGTAGCACTCCATTACATACCACATAGTTGTGGATCATGTTTCAAAATAAAAGTCTTCTGAGGATTCTATATACCTTTTGATATCAAATATGCACATGGTAACTAATTTGCATATTTTAAATGATAAACGAGAAAAGCCTAGTTTATTTATTGTCATATGACAGTTTCATTTTAGTAAAAGCTAAATTAATGTTAGCCATTTCACCTGTAATAGTTCCACTTAACTGCATATCCTTATCAAAACATGACCAGTAGACTCTGTCAGTATAACCTTGATAATATTTGAACTGAACATCACTGATAAACATTCTAACGGAACATCATTTGTATTCTATCTGTCTTGAATATCCTTGAGTTTGCGAATGGTCTCATTCACATGACAGATGAGGTCAGCAGTGCTTGGCTTGGCTACATTGACAGTGGAGAAAAATTATGCAAGTTGAGGACAAAACCTACTGAAAACAACCTGTAGTTGCACACCCAGGGTCTTAAATTAACACTCCGCAAGTGCATCATGAGAGTGAAAAAAGGTCTTTGGTGAGTAAATATGTTATTTGCCAGCTGGCGCTGCAACATAACACATGGTCAAAATCAAACAACTTGTGCATCTTCGTTGAATACTACTGGGACAGAACGTGCAGAACCCAATGACCCTGTTCTGAAAGCCAGGGTGACGTTCTGTTTATAAGCTTGTACAGAAAATCTGTTGGGAGCCATCAACTAAAATAAAATCAGGCCGTGTAACTGATCATGTTCAGAAAACCAGTGCCAAAACTCCAGTGCCAAAGAGAGACATGTTGAGGTGGGCAAAATACAGAATCGAGAGAGACCTGCGAGAGACCTGAGTTTCACAGAAAATGAGACAAACATGGCAAGAGAGAGGAAAAAACACTCACAAACACAGGAGCAGAGCGAAGCCAGCGATGTATTCGTTCCTCTGGGCTCTGAACAGCTTCATGTGGATGTGCTCGATGGCCACAGGGTTGTTGCTCAGATCCACTTTCTCTGATACACTGTATTTTCTCACTTCTCTGATCGCATCTGTAGAGGCAGAAACACAAACTTTGGTTTCTATTTGTCATTCATAAATCGAGTTCATTCCATGCAAAAGTAAAAGAGAGAATTTGCATAAATTGAATGTTTGTATGGCTGTCAAAATGTACTTATTAGCAATTAAATACATTTTTATTTTAATTATTGCATATACTCAATTCATATAAATTGCCAAATTTATTATGTTTCTGAAAGAAGTCTCTTACGCTCACCAAGGCTGCATTTATTTGATCAAAAATACAGTAAAAATATAAATATGTGTAAGTATTGTTACAATTTATAATAACTGTATTCTATTTGAATATATTTTAAAATGTAATTTATTCATGTGATCAAAGCTGAATGTTCAGCATCATTACTCCAGTCTTCAGTGTCACATGATCCTTCAGAAATAATTCTAATATGCTGATTTGCAGCTCAAAAGACACATTTCTTATTATTATCAATGTTGAAAACAGTTTAATAACTGCTTAATATATTTGTTAAAACAAAGTGTATTTGAAATAGAAATCTTACTGTAAATGTCATTATATATATCTTTACATTATAAATGTTTGTACTGTCACTTTTGATCAATTTAATGCATCTCTGCTTAATATAAGTATGAACTTCTTTAAAAAAAAAAATCTGACTGACCCCAAACTTTTGAACAGGAGTGTATGTTAATAATCTGTTATGACTAACTAACTTTTTCATATACAAAATGTGTGACCCTGCCAAGCTGTTGAATACTAAATAAGCATTAATATGCAAATGTAGACAGTCATATGCTAATCAGCACATCATGGCATGCAACGAATACAGCGATTATTTCTGAATGACTCGCTTTTGCAACTTAGTTGTAACAAATGGTCTGTGTGGACGACGTAAATAGTATTTTTAATGACACATCCTCTTTAACATCATATTGACTTCATTGCCATGTATGTTGGTGTATGTACATTTATGCAGTTAAGTTTGAACAAGACTGTTTAATGGGAACAATGTAGGTAAGGTGTTTTCAAGCTCACCTATGAGCAGAAAGACAAGGATACAAATGATGACGATGAAGGCAGTGTTTCCATATGTTGTAATGACAGTGACCAGCCGAGACTTGAAAAATTTGCTCCATCTACAGAGGCAACAACAGAGATAACACCTTAATAAGCAGAGGGCAAAAAGGCACACAAGATAACGCTAATCTTTCTCAACAAGTCCAAAGAACATCATAAGGTTCACATTTTTTCAAACATACTTAAAAGGGAGCACAAATAAAAGTCTTTGAGAAGCATTTCATGTCTTTTTGAGGATTCTCAGAGTGTTTCTTTGTGATTCTAAGAAAATGTTGTTTACCAAGTGTCCCAACCTTGGAAGATCATGTGCTCTCAAATTAACAAATTATTCCCTCACAAGACCTTTTGTGGAATAAAAGCATTGCACAGAATTTAATTATGCTGGTAGTGTTGGAAACAAAACATCCAAATCAACAACTAAACGCTCATTCATGTTTTAGGGCTTTAAACCAACAACATTATTTCGCAACAAATGGACAGATTTCAGTACTGGCAATACTCTGAGATCTTTCCTGGAACGAGGCCTGTGTTGAAGAAAACTGGTGTGAGAGAAGAAAATGGATCAGAAGTGAAATTAAAGTTTAGAAGCTGACGACTATCAGATGTTATTAAAATTACTACAATAACTATGTGGACATTTTTGAAGAAATCGGAGAGCTTTATGATCTCCTTATACACAGCAACGACATAACAAATTTCAAGGTCCAGAAAGGTAGTAAAGACATCGTTAAAATAGTCCACGTGACTACAGTGGTTTAAACTTAATGTTATGAAGTGACAAGAACACTTTTTGTGTGCAAAAAACAAACAAAAATAACTTTATTCAACAATTTCTTCTCTTCCGTGTCAGTCTCCTACACTGTTTACTTTGCAAACACAGTTCAGCGCTTCCGTGTTTACGTCAGAACGCCGACTCAGCATTAGTCAACGCTGATGCGTGTGATACTGACGCAGAAGCCAGCCAATAATGAGCCAGCATTCTGACGTACAACACGAAAGCTCTGCACTGCGTTCACTACGTCAACTGCATAGGAGACTGACATGGAAGAGAAGAAATTGTCGAATAAAATCGTTATTTTTATTCTGTTTTTGCGCACAAAAAGTATTCTCGTCGCTTCATAACATTAAGGTTGAACCACTGTAGTCACATGGACTATTTTAACAATATCTTTAATACCTTTCTGGACCTTGAATTTGGTAATTACATTGCTTTCACTAGGGGATCAGAAACCTCTCAGATTTCATCAAAAATATCTTAATTTGTGTTCTGAAGATGAATGAAGGTCTTACAGGTTTAGAATGACATGAGGGTGAGTAATTAATGATGGAAATTTCATTTTTGGGTGAACTAACCCTTTAACATGCATTTCATCAACACATGAAACTCACCGTTTTGGAGAGATGAACGGGACACATAGTAGTAGTACCGCAAATACCTCGGCATACAGAAACGTAGCCACGGCCGTCCATTGAAGACTCATGGAGGCTGCTTGTTAGTCTGTGAGGACATATCAGCAGTGATCAGTCTATCTGATTAAATGCACATTAATTACCAGGCCCTGTAAACATAATTTAGCATAAAGCATGTGAAACGCAGAAGATTTGGGGAAATATGTACTAAGTCTGAACAAAATCCTTGAAGCAAAGTAAAGGCATTCCTTTTTTATTACCATGTAAAAAAAAAAAATGTAGACACTCAAGACCTGTGGTGATGCTCATTAAATTATCAAAGTGATACAACAGCACCATCTTATGTCTACAACAGAGAACCCCAGACACAAGATGAGAACATCTCTGAGGCCTTTACAGACTGAGACATGATCAATAACCAATGCATGTCAAATACAAGGAGAAACTTATTGGTTTTGTAGTAAATCATCCAAACTCACTTGCTCACAGAGAGCAAGTTCGCTCATTAAAGAGAAGAAAACTAGCAAGACCAAGTATATTTATCAAATAATTAATAATAGGTTAGAAATTAAAGGCAGAAAATCATGATTTCACACCTAACTGTTTTATAATCAAGGGAGAAATAAACGTTTATTGACATATCTTATCAAATATATTTATATTATATTCTTATCAAATTAATAACAAATGTATTTCGTCAAGAACTGGCTGCAAATGAGAACAAAATAAGATGTTATACTACTAGATAAAAATAGAAATATATATCTGTAAATATATGTATGATTAGTAGGAATACATGCGTAAACAAACTCATATTACATACATAAACATGTCTCTGTCAGAGCAGTACAACATATCAGAAAATTCGCTTTGTTATGAGGTACACACACAATTATTCACATTTATAAAGAGCTCTGATTATGACTGAAGTCAAATTAAATAACTAGTTGTATTAGAACTTACAGAATGTGAAGTAAAAGCAGTAATTTTCGCAGAAAGGCCTGCAGGAATCTGTCAAAAACTTCTGCTGCACCCTGATTCCACTTCTCTCTAATCTACTTCCGGTATACGTGCCAACTCACTCTACGGCATGACAACTTCCCGTGTCAATGCCGGGAAAATGCTAGTGTAAAAGTCTCTGTACAATAAAATAAATTGAAATAAAATATTAATTAATATTACAAAAAATAAGGTAAAATAACGAATCAATTTTATTTTTTGAATTAATTGAATTAAATGTACTCTTTAAAATTTAGACTGTTCTTGTGAAAATGACACCTTATTTGAAGAATTCTTGCCAGATGCGAAGTCCATATCATGTGGGAAAATTGGACCAGGGATTTTGGGGTTAAACCCACTCAAGCAAATAATATTATAACATCATTTTGTATTAATATCAACAAGGCAAATCACATTCAAAACAATGTTTATTCCAAACACAAATACAACAATAATAATGATTAATCTTCTGAAATGATTAAACATTTAGTTTCAGATCCCCTCACTTGGATTGTGAAATGATAAGGCAATTATATGTTCACAAGGTTGAAAAATGTCAACTGATTTTCACATTTTTACTGCTGCTCAGCCAATAAAAAAAATCTAGATATATTAAAATGAAACTTGTACCGCAAGAATACAATGACTATCCATACACGATATGTTTAGGTCAGAAATGCAGTTTTTGTACTCTAAAGAGGTGGACTAAGGTTCACTGGCATATAAATATATATATATAACATGAAATGGAGTTTAACTCTGAAAGTGCACTTTGGAGAGAGAAAAGTTTGCTTGATTTTTTAAAGTATATGATACTCTGTTGCACACAGCACAGCTGAAATGTTAAAGGCACAAAGACAAAAAGCACAAGGCAGTATTACACAAAGCACCAATGAACACACAATATGGCAAAATACTTATTAGTAAAAAAAAAAAAAAGCAAAACTAAAAGCCAGAAAATATTTCATAATAAGGCAGCAGTTTCTGAATTCCAAGTTTGATAAAGCCACTGAAAAATTTCCCTTTCCAGTTCCAGCATACAAAACTCAAAGAATTCCCGGTTTACATTAGTATTACAACTTCAGTCGATCACAATATCAATGCTTAACATTAGTGAGGTATCAGCATAAATATGAGGTTTCATAAAGTCAGTCAGCACAGTTTAGTTTAGAAGTACCATCAATCACAACAGAGTTAATATTGTGAGCATAATAAGGCACTTGAAATATAACCCTCATCTTTTCCTTTGGAAATAGGGCAGGAGTGTAGGACCTGTACAAAGTGTTCTCATCATCTCTTCTCATCTATCATGTTTTTTTTTTTTTCAATTTCCTTTCTTCTTTCCTGGGGCCTTGGGACTAATGGTAACAGAAAAGAGAGAGAAAGGACACAGTTAACAAAGGGAAACAAAGAGCAAGAATATATAATTTGGTATTTACATGTTTCTCGACTATATGTGGACACACACACACACACACACATTTACTCATTTTTACACATGCTAGTCAATGCATTCTTGAACAGCCATACAGAAGTAAACATGATCTCACATTGCTTCTTTGTGAAATGTATATCTGAGTTGTGCTCATATTTTAAAGATAATCTAATATATATTCTCATTACACACTACTTGACTGAAAGTACATGGACACACCTTTGTAATGAACATATTTGACTATTTCAACAACGGCCATTACTAACAGGAACAAAGAATCAATAAATCATTTTTATATAATGGTGCCCTTTTCTGTTCCAGCATGACAACATCCCTTATGCAAAGTCCATAAGGATGAAAGCTTAGGGTTTTAGACTCCCTGATCAATTGCAATGTTTATGAAATTAAAAGTTCAGTAAGTACATATGGATGTTTTGTTCAAGTTTCCTCATACTTTTGGCCATGCAGTTATATATAAGGGGTGCATTAACATTATTATGCAAGAGATCAGTTAGTGGTTAGTCATGCTCACGCAGGCATTAAGCAAAATCACCTCTGATAACTTGTTCTGGTTACATTTTTGATGTCAGTATGTGCCCTAAAAAGCCTGTGTATATATTTAAAGTGTTTTTACAGGTGTAGAAGGGGAACAGTAGTTTGATCTATGAAATGCTCAATCAGCAAATCATGATTGATAAGTCCATGATCAACTAATTCTCATTTATTAACTATTAATATTTATGCATCAGGGTAGTACTTGTTTTACTGCATTTAATTTATGCTGATTTGAAGAAATATTACATAATTATTTTAGCGTAAAGATTACCAAACTACAGAAATGAGAGTCACTAAAGAACACATGGGAATTACAAAATAAATAAATCTCAAAAACCCCACAGTGAAAAATACAGATATATTACCTTAATCACAGCAATGGGAACATTGTCATTAAATTATTGCCTCAAGAAAGCGCAATAGGTGATTCTCTACAGAAACATTTTTTGTTATACTGGTTGAAAATCTTCTCATATCCTGATAACTATATTAAACGGTTTAAATGTATTTTTATATATATTGTCTGTGGAAGGTGTAGGACCATAAAATGTACATCTAATTATTATATTCGGTCCGAATGAAATAATACGATGTCCTACCTGCCTGTCAACATATGTTTCTACGTACCCTCGCGCACCCTGTTCACGCAGACGTCATCAGCGCGTTTTTATGATATGCAGAGTTTATACAGACAGACCTCAGTAATGGAGCGCCGCAAACAAACAGCAGTCACTTTTTACAGTTACCGAATTAAAACAACGAGCTTATGCTGCGTTCACGCCATAACTACCGTAATTAAGAGACGGCAACCCGTGACGTTCTAACCGGAGCTGTTCAGTCAGACTCGGAATTATCCGTTACAATGTCAACAGTATCAACACCGAAATCAATCTGCAGCAGTCAGGTACAAGCTATCTTAAGTTGTTTACGTTCATTATTATTGTAATGTCATGTGCTTTGAGACATGAGGTAGTTTAACACCGTCTCTTGTGACGCCGAGAGCAGCTGTGTGTGCGCGCGTACCTACATATGTTTTGGAAGAGGCGTGGCTTTGGACGGCGATTTGCAGGGAGGGTGGGGTCGTAAGTTTTCAATGCTAGCAGGCTAACGTTAGCATTTCCCAGATCACCTACTGCATCTTTAACTAAAAAATAAAATACAAAATCCTAAAAAATAGTCTTCATATTTTTCATGCAAAAAAGCATGTTTTTGCTTTTAAGTTTGTAGTGAAATATACAGTAATTAGACATGTTTTCATGTATTCACTTAATTCTTAAGTCTACACTGGGATTAACAAACATGCACACACAAGAAAGATAAAAAAAAAAAAAAATGAGGCTCATATAAGAAACAGAAACTCTATTCTCTATTTGATGTTTATTGTCAGCCTCAAGAAAGAGGCCACTATAAGAAATTAGCCACCAGGGGCTGTACTTCAACTCTTCACACACTATTTACAATATTGATCATAGTGCCTTAACCGAGGCCGTCCTTGATTTATCAGCTGGGATGATGAAATCTGTGCAGTCTTTCTGCAATGATGAGGTGTTAACAGTTGTCACAGAACACAAAATTGAACATAAATCTCAACTGGACATGTGCAATGTTTCATATTTCTGTACATGCGATCGCTTTCAGCTCAAGTTCTTAAAATCAGATCTATTCACCAATGAGCCAAACATACAAAAGTAAACAGTTTTTCAGTTGACATTGTACTTGTTTCTTTGTGATTCACTGTAAATGCTTTTATCTTTTGTGACCCTAATGATGATATATATTTTTCAAGGCCGTGTTCTGACATGTCAAACACCATCATAATACTCTCTCATAAACAAATATGAAAGATTTACATGATGGACAGCATTACGCACAAGTGTTTTGTGTCAGAAAATGGCTTGTTGTAAATTCTCTCATACCCAAACACACACAGACACACTCATATATCTAGATAACATTTTACCACACAAACACACACAATCACTTTAGCTGCCTGAGGCCACTCTCGGCTCATTAGTTTCTGAAAAAGTCTCTAAAAACAATCCCATGATGGGGTTTAAGATCTACAGTCAACTTTATAGCTGAAGTGAACTAGTAACATCACAATTTGTGAATTAAAGTCAACATGAAACGTTATTTGCTACCCTTTTTACCATTCCAAATGGTATTAGTTTCATCGGGAAAGCAGTTTTTTTTTTTTTTTTTTTATGTCAACTGCTATTTGCTGTTAATGTTAAAATTTATTACATTAACATTAAGTATCCATTAAATTTCTGCATTAACTACTGGCAAAAAAAGTAATTTTGAGGATGGAGAACATTTTATATTCAGATAAAACAAACATTTCTTTCTTAGAAATAATGTGCACAGATAATTTTTGCACATTAAGAACAGCAGCATGTAATAAGAAAGTAAATGGAGCTAATTCTGATTTCATGTTGACTTGAAAAAAATCAATTAGTGCTTATATAAACCACCAAATCACTACGGGCCACATTTCTTCATCCAAAACAGTGAAAAATTAAAATCTACTGAATTCTGTTTTCATAACAAATATGAATTCTGACATGCATATTAAACCCTTTAAGAGCAACAAAAGCCTTTTTACCAAACCACAACAATATAGACCTACTTCCCCAATATGATCCATCACCTGTTGGTCACCAAATTTCAATATGTGCTCTGGTGAGCATATTTACTACTGCAAAAAAAGGAAATAAAACATTCATTTTATATCAGGACGTTCTCTTGAGGTGTGTGGGGATTTACTGAGAACAGTTTTGGCATATTTGTATCAAATATGTGCACAAAATTGTTTGTACAATACATAACATAAGATAAATCCACAAATCTTCACTTTTTTTGCATCATAAAAAGAAGATATAGTATTTTGATATTATGTACAGTGTAAGAACTATATTAACATGTATAGTTATCATTCAGTCACAAGTTGATTGAGAAAGGCACAGCATTAACCAGTTGTTGGTTAAGCAAAACTAGTCCCCCTCACACACAGACACACGCATTTGCACACACAAAGTAAACAGAACAGCCTTCACTAAGATGCCATTTGGTTAGAATATGACCAGGTTAGGCACAGAAAAGAGCTGTGAGCTGAAAATATCAAAGACGAGCCGGTGGTAAAGCAAGAATCAACATGGAAACAACGTGTTAAGTGATTGTCCGTCAAATATTTAGATTTCAAGCACATTAAAATACATTTTAATAGCATTAATGGAGCTCAATGTCAATTAGTGCTCATTTTCAGACATGCCCTGTAAGGGTGGCATCACTTAACACATTGCATTATGGGTAAGGAGGACTTGCAGAGAAAAATGTTTGAGATTAATGTAACTTATACTATAATTCCCTGCAAGCTGATTTAAAAGCATCCCTTTATCTGATTCCTCTACCGTTTCAGCCCAAATCACTCAAACTCAACATGCAGGCAACAAAGTGCCACATTACTGCTACAGATACAAGTGAATCAAGTCTTTGCCACTGTACAAACCTTATAGGTGTTGCCATGAGGTATTGTCATGCTTTAAACATGGCAGATATTCACACAGCTTTTCTCAACCATTATTTTTCTTTTTCTCTATTTACACAAGACAATGATTTTGGCGAAGAACTTGTAGCATGTAGAAGTAGCTTTGGGTGAATCTCACAAAACCGGTCAAGATGATACCTGGGTAAAACTTCACACCAAAATCACAATAAAAGAAATTTGAAACTTAATATTTAAAAAAAAAAAAAAAAAAAATTGTGTAAAGAAAATTAAGCCTAGCATTATGTGGACCATTAGAGGGATAGTTCACCCAAAAATGAAAATGATCCCATGATTTGCTCACCCTCCAGCCAACCTAGATGTATGACTATCTTCTTTCAGACTAACACAATTGGAGATATATATAAAAATATCCTGGCTCTTCCAAGCTTTATAATGGTAGTGAAATGGGTTTTTGTAAGAAAAATATCCATATTTATTTAAAAATATCCATAAGCTTCAGAGGTTGCGCTTCTGCCGTAAGTCGACTTGCGTATGTTTGCCGGAAGCTTATAATGGATATTTTTCCCATAAAAACCCATCGCTTCACTTCAGAAGGCCTTTATTAACCCCCTGGAGCCGTGTGGATTACTTTTATGATGGGTGAATGCACTTTTTTGGGCTTCAAAATTGTGAGCACCATTCACTACCATTATAAAGCTTGGAAGAGCCAGAATATTTTTTAATATATCTCAGATTGTGTTCATCTGAAAGAAGATAGTCATATACACCTAGGGTGAGTAAATCATGGGATCATTTTCATTTTTGGGTGAACTATCCATTAAAGATTGTGACTTTTTGCACTATTTTCATAACAAATAAGCACATTCCTTTCCTAAATTTGTATTACCATAAAGTGCAAAAAATAGATATTATTTACATTTAATTCATGTTGATTTTGAGATTTTTTTTTTGCATTGCAGGAATACAAATGAGTTAAATGTGCTTAAATTTCATAATGCAATCTTTTGTATTAGTACTTAATAGGCTCTTTGATTTTTTTACTCTTCAGTTAGAAGTGGAAGTTACAGGTTTTGTGAGATTCACCCAGTTTTCAAGTCAAACCAGCCCGACGTTCCTCTGCTCAGCAGCAGTAACCTAGCAATTACGTTCACATCTTCTTCCCCCAAGATCGAGCTGTCTAACAGGAAAATGCTGTTTAAGGCAAACAATGAAGGGAGGTGAAGACGTTGGAAAGAGTTTCAACACATATCCCAGATTGCGAAGGTGAAAAATGCCACTGTTTGTTTTTTGGTATTAAAAAAAAGAAAACTTAAAACAGGGAAACCTATGTCTACGTCTCTCTGGTTTGTGCTTTCCAAATGAATTAAATAAAGGCCAGTGGCCACGTTCATGAACGACTGAACCGTATGGTTTAGTGTTCACAGAAGCACCAAAACCCACAGCAGCAGAGAGAAATGAGAAAGAGGAGAGAGTTAGGACTTCCACCGAGAGAGGTAAAGAGCGATTAATGGAAGGGGACACAGATAAGATGCCTTTAGGTGGCTCGTTTCATTTCACCAGCACTGACTTTGGGAGGAAAGCATCCAGCTCCGAGTCTCTTCCATTGCTGTGGCTAGATGAAGGTGTGCTGGTGCTGGAAGTGCTGGTGTTTGGTTTGGGGAGACTGTACATATAGACGGCTCCTATGACCAATCCTGCGCCCAGCGTGAAGATCAGGTCCACGTGGAAGCCGAAGAGGTAGACAGACGTGATTGTGGACACGATGATAGAAAAAGAGGTGGCGAAGCCTTTGAGAATATTGTCCGCGTATTTTACTACAACGGCCACCAGAAGGCCGCCGAACGCCTGGTTGAAAATGACACCCCACACCAGGGGAGTGTATCCGAACAGGAAGCCTTTCTCAGAAATAGCGGCGCCGTCGTTCCACCACATGCCGAGGAGACCCAAAAGAGTCCCGAAGATCCCGAGCTGGATGTTTCTCATCCACACCGAGGCAGAGCTGCCCTTCAAGATCTTCTCAAAGTAAACGCCGGCAAACCCGGAGGACAAGCAAGAGACTATAACGGACACCAGGCCCTTGACGTAGTTCTGGTTGGTGCCGGTCAAAGCCTCCTTCTGTTTTCCACTCTCCTGCTCGACCTGGACGATTGCCACACCGGCGAACAACAGCACTAGTGAGATCCACTGGATTTTAGACAGACTCTTCCGTAGCATGAGCACTGAAAACAATGCTGTGGTCAAGATCTTCAGCTGATATGTGACCTACAAAAAAAAATTCATTGCATATAATTGCAATCTTCTATAAGTTTCAAATCTACTAAGCCTTGTTTTTACTACACATAATATGTTTTTGGGTGAGAAATATGTTCATTTAATTTACATTTTGTGTACATCAGTTGCATATGATTTACTTGGCTGAGAAATTACCCCCAAAAGATCATTTAAAGTCATTATTGTGTTAAATGAGAAAAGCATCACATAGACATTGCAAAAAGTAGCTTTAGAAAAAAAATATTTTATTTGATTCAACATAGAATTTATTACAAATCAACTTTTGGGCTTCAGTGGTCATGAGGGTGAGTAAATGAAGACAGAATTTTCATTTTTGGGTGAACTATACCTATTAACCTTTTTTGTTAATATGGAAATTATTTTTTTAATGAAATGATACTCTAAAGAAACTGCCAATAGGTGGTGGTAAATGTCTAAATGAGTAAGCCATTGAGTCATTCATTCATTCGATTCGTTCAAACGGCTAAATTTATAAGTAAATGGCTCTCTTTATGAATGGACTGTTGAATCATTGGTTCACCCGACTGATTTGCCCAAAACGCATATTCATTCAGTAACAAAACACTGCTGTGTGTTGCTGGGAGATGCACAAAAGTTCTGTTCTGGCTTTATAGGTAATATTTACATTGGCAAAATTAAGCAAAAGCATACAATATTGTGTCTAAAATATAACAATATTAACTTCTTATTTATTGAACTGTTGTATAAAATCAATATCACATTTGCACAAGTGCTATTCAGGACAAAAACAGCACTCGTGTGATATTCCACTCATTACTCATGTGACATTGCTTAACTATATCATATGATATAAATATGAGACAAAAACTCATACAGGTGTATTTCATTCTAACTGCATTCTATAGGCTCCAACACACTGTTGTTGCCCTGCTTCATGTTCGTCATCAATCAACTGTATGAAATGTCAGATGACCTGGTCTGGGATGGGACGAGTATGTTAAATGTGTTAATCATTTTAACGCGTTATTTTTCCCAATTAATTAAACTGACACGTTAAATCAACAGTCCTAATAGACATATATATATATATATATAGAAATGATTGCGTAATAATAAATTACAACAGTTTCTGGTGTAATAAACCTTGACTAACATAATAAGCAAACTTAAAAGGTTATAAAACTTTACAACATGGCACATATGAAGTGAAAATCAGGAGAGAGGAGGGGCATGAATAAATTGTGGAGCAGTCTTACCTGGAAAGTGGCTGCTGGTAAATTGGAAATGGCCACATACTGCAGGTTGTTCTGTAAAGTGTAGATGAGTGACGGAACTGCTAACTTCAGTGTATCCAAATACTGTACAACTATAGAGTCGTACAACAACGATACAAAGGTCTTCACATTACCTGCATTTACAAAAAAATTAGACAAGACACATTGTTATCAGACACACTGCTGCAATACAATAATAAAAACAATAATAATAGTAGTAGTAGTGTTTTTTTGTTAGCAGTTTTATTACATACACTACCATTCAAAAATTTTGGGTCTGTAAGACTTTTTTTAATGTTTTTAAAAGTTTCTTATGCTCACCAAGGCTGTAAAATAGTAATTTTGTGATATTTTAATTTAAAATAACTGTTTACTATTTGAATATATTTTAAAATGTAATTTATTCCTGTGATGCAAAGCTGAATTTTCTGCATCATTACTCCAGTCTTCAGTGTCACATGATCCTTCAGAAATCACTCAAAAAAAAAAAACATTTCTTATTGTCAATGTTGAAGAAAAAGAAAAAAAAAAAACAGTTGTGATGCTTAATATTTTTGTGGAAACCATGATATATATATTTTTCAGGATTATTTGATGAATAGAAAGTTCAAAAGAACAGCATTTATTTGAAATCAAAGTCTTTTGTAACATTATAAATGTCTTTATGGACACTTCTGATCAATTTAATGCATCCTTGCTGAATAATAGTATATGAAAAATAAAAATCAGACTGACCCCAAACTATACAGAAAAATATTTGGACACTTAAGCCACACTTAACATGTATGATATGAGTGTAATTGCATTAGAAGAGAATATTAAAATATCAAAGTGGCATTTATTTTAATTCATAATAAACATATATTGCTCAAAAATAACACAACGTATTGTGAGACAAGACATAAATCTATTAAAACTATCTTTGAACTTAAAAGGTTAGTTCACCCCAAAATGAAAATATTGCCATTACTCACCCTTATGTTGTTCCAAACCTGTAAGACTTTCGTTCATCTTTAGAACACAAATGAAGATCTTTTTGATGAAATCTGATTTTCATTGACAGTCTAGGCAACAACCACTTTTCTCGCTTCAAAAGGTTCATAAAGAGATCGTAAAACTAACCCATATGAATTTAATCATCTGAATTTTCTGAAGAGACTCGATCACTTTATATTATGAACAGATTGAATTTAGACTTTTATTCACATACAAACATTGATCAGCGAACATAAACAGAAGCTCAAGCATAAATACTTGATGCGTAAGAACTAACCTCATTGGTTCTTGAGAGGTTCACACGAGAATGAACCTCATTCTCACACATCAAGCAAACATGATTGAGCTTCCGTTTACCATATCAGATTGATGAATGTTTGTATGTGAATAAAAGCCTAAATTCAATCTGTTCAATATATAAAGTGATCGAGTCTCTTCAGAAAATTTGGACTAAAAACCGCTCAATTCATATGGATTAGTTTTACGATCTCTTTATGAACTTTTTGAGGCATCAAAGTAGTAGCTGCGTAGACTGATGTAGGGATAGAAACCTCTCAGATTTCATTAAAATATCTGGGTTTTGGGTTTTAAAGACGAATTAAAGTCTTACGGGTTTGGAACGACATGAGGGTGAGTAAATGATGATTCTCATTTTTGGGAGAGAAATTTTTGGGTGAACTAACCCTTTAAAATTATACAGACTGCATCACAACAGGCCACAATGTGACTCCAGCGAACGCACCTCTCTTCTCTATCAGGATGATGACCAGACAGGTGAAGACTTTAAGAACTTCTGCCATCACCACGGCTGATGTGGTGAAGAAATGTTCTCCCGGCAACGTCCGCACGTAGCGGATGCTGAGGATGAGCGATGCATTCTGGATCACCAGAACTGCCAAACTGATATACTTCAACTTCTTGTTGACTGCAAGAGACACAAGCACGAGAATATCTTAGTCAACATAGAGCAGGTTTTTCACTTGAAGCATGAAACTGGAATAGCTGGAGGCTGAATTAAAGGATCTGAACACTGACGTCAGCATTTCACATTTCTGAATGCAGCTAGTCAATGTTTTGCTTATGTTTTCAGTTAGGACACACCTATACACGTCGACACCGGGTGAATGTTTGCTCAAATCCGGTGCCAACACCCTGCTTACAGACACTTCGTTCATTCACACCACTGTGTGCAGAAACATATCAATGCAGTTCACTGGAAAACTGTTATTGCAGAGTACCAAAAACCAAATGGCCAAAATGACACAATTATCTAACTAAAATGGCATTAAAATGTGAGTAATGTGACAGAAATAAAGGCAAAATCTTCCCAGAATTACAAAAAAATAAACTCTTTAATATCACAGAGAATAGCTTGTATAACAAAAAAGCTCAGGTTTCTATAGACACAACGAACAGGAACTGTGATCCTGTTTCACCAGTTTTCGGCATGTTGAGGTCTTTTCCTCTGTAAAGAATGTCATAAATCCTGACAGACCTATCACACGCCTTTTGCCACGCCGTCAAAACTCAAAAGACACATGAGGACATATGAAAAGGTCCTATGTCTGCAAGTTGACATTGGATGGACAGGACAAAACGTTTCTTTGCACAGCACAGTTAATACACTGACTGAGGAAATTCAAAGTGCTTTACAACAGGAAACCACTGCCACGATTATGCCTTTTAATAAATGGCATCAATGTTCTGTAGCATTTTTACACATACACAGAAGATTCAAAAGCAGAGAAATTGGTGCAAAAAAAATCAGGCACCACTGTACAACCAGGTTCAATTTGTTAACATTAGTTAATGCATTAGGTATGAACTAACAATTACAAGTTTTACAGTTTTACTCATCTAGATTGTTGATTTAAAAAAAAACATAGTATTGTTAATTCATATTTGCTCATAATAAATTGTTAACTCGTATATGTAGAAATTAACACAGAATTAACCTACTTTAATAAATACTGTAAAAATATTCACTGTTAGTTCATGATACCAAATGCATTAACTAGCTTTAATTTGTTAATGTTTGTTCATGAAATTATATTTTTTACAGCAGTGGACAATGTGCAACACTCTCAAAGTCAACTGGGAATGATTATATTTTTTGTTTTTTTAGTAATAAAATAGATATTGTTTTCCTTTGTTATTTTATAATTCATACATCAGAGGGTTAAAAGAGAAGATAAATTAAAAAAGAAGGCAAAACGTGTTGTATCTTGCTCTTGATTTTTCATTTTTTGGTCTCTAAAATGAACAAAAATGTACCATAGTAACCAAAAAAAAAAAAAGTAGTGTATAACAGAATAATAATAATAATAACAACAGAATACCATGTAATAGCATAGTACTTTGGTACATACTACGGTACTGATTGACTGCTATAGTCATATACCATGCTATATACATAGTACTTCAAAAATACTATTGTACACACAAGCAAAAACATAATAGTGCCATGACATTTTTAGTTTCCAACAAAATCCAGAATTATTACAGATATTATTGCTGCTACTGTACAATCATAGTAAATTAATATGAGATCAACTTTACATGACAATCTTTGCATTTTAATTTTATTTACTATATTAGTGCTAACCTTTACAAAACAAATACTGTGACAGTACTACCATGTTACACAGTGATATAGTGGTACTTTTTTGTAAGTGATGGTATCAAACGGCAATATAATAATACCATATTCAGATAGCATCTTATTTACATTGTACTTCAAACACTACCATGGCGTAAGTCCAAAAAAAACATGGTAATATTATAGTACGCTTTTATTGGTGGTAGCCAGGTATGGAATTTGGGTGGAAGCTATGGTCACCATGTTATATTTTCATACTTCATTGCATTTGATCTGACAGTCAAAGCATAGAGTCCTTAAACAGACAGGGGTTTGAATCAGAGATACTGAAGATTAGATTATATTTTTTACCTTCATTCTGTCTGCGGGCTGATGTTTTATCTTCAGTGCTTTTGTTTGGACTTTCATTGCCAGCTGCTGCCATTATCATCATCAAACATGAACCTAATTCTGCCCACAAACTCACACGATCCTCTCGATCTGTACAGAGCTTAATGATAATTTCCCCACCGCTGCTCCATTAAACAGCTCACAGATGCGGTGAACGAGGTCGGAATGATCAGAGCAGAGGTGCTCGAGGAAAAGTGTTGACGTCCCCAAACACACAATCACTTCCTGTTGCCGTCCGCGAGAGGATCGACCAATCACACGCGCTTGCGGTCTTCTTCGCTTCATCGCGTTCTGAACTACGGAAGCATATTAGCGCCGCGTGCAGGCTCGAATCAAACAAATGTACCACAAAATTACTATGGTAAAAGCATTGCATTTTGAATATGAACTTTGGAGTAACAAAGCGGCGTGGTATTAGTATGGTTCCTCCGCAGTATTTTTGAAAGGATATACCGTGGTACTTAAATAAAAAAATAAAAAAAACATGGTACTACCATGAGATATATCAGATGGTAATGGAATTAAGGATGCTTTTTTTCTGCTTTGTTTTGGAAAACAAATAATATTTTTATAATAATATCCTATTACTGTGCTATTTGCAAAAAAAAAAAAAAGTATATTAAAAAAATATATTATTTAAACCTGCTGTTCGTAGCTTTTTTTGTGTTCAAAATGTACAAAAATTATATAATTAGCGAGTACATCATGAATCCATTTTCCAAGGGTTTTGTCTTATCCTGAATCACTACGGTACACCTATAATAAGTGTTTATATTCGGACTATTTTAGACTGGTTCTGGTCGTGCCTGCGTGACTCGTCATAGACATAAACAGAGAGAAGTAGCTCCGGCTACAATGTTCTTCCGCAAGGCGCATGCAGTTCTGCTTATTAACCGCTAGGGCACCAAAAGTTACAGACTGCAGCTTTAAAATACTGTATAGGTTATTACATTTAGTTTTAATTTTTAATGTGCTATCTATAACGTTTAATTGACAACAACTTAATTGCTGCATGCCACATTCTTATGTGCTATTTTTTAATCATATCACTCTATGCTTGCTTGTGTCTGAATAAAAAAAAATAATAATAATAAAAAGATGAGTACAAAGGTAACTAAAAGTAACCAGCTCAACAATAATTAAAGGCACAATATGTAAATTTTCACCGCTAGAGGTGGCTTATTCAAAACAAAGGCGTAGCTTGACGATGCCTTGATTTCGCGGAATCATGGGAGGTGTCGTCTTCACGTCTACAGCCAGTGGAAAAGAATCCGGCAGGAGTCGAGCAGAAATCATATTCATGGATGAGATTATTAATGTTGCTATAGTATGAAGCAGAGCTGGAGCGATTGCTAATGAGAGACAAGCACGACACACAGCTCGAGAGCAGTGGAGCTTTTATTATGCCGCAGTCGCCACTTCCACTTTTCTAGCATATGTGGGGTAAAGCAGTGCTGTTTATCATATTAGATACATTTGTGTGTTGAAAGTTGATATAATGCTACTCTGCGTTCGCTCGGCGGCTACTATGACACACTTGTTGCACACTGCAGTTAGCTAGATCGATATTAGTCATGGTAAAACATGGTACTCGCGGTAAATCAAGAAAACGAGATTTAAACAATAAGACTTACTGTGTTGAGCTATATAACATGATTAGTTTTCTGTCGATGAATGTATCCAAACTGTTGTTCACCTGTCTTATAAAACATAATTTATTAAATGTCTTTGGTGTTTCCATGGTTTCTACAAAATAAAACTGGAAACCAAGGGTAACGCGGGTATGATGTCATTGATAGGCGACGCACGGACACGGTCTGTGTCCTGGTTAAAATTGCTTATTTCTCTGGATTTAAACATTCTTGGAAACATTTGGGATAATGCTACTACACAAGTCAACAAAATATATAACATTGTTCTAGTGGTTTTTGGATATATTTTATTAGGAAAATATGACAAAAAATCCATTGAAACTGTCTCTCAGAAGTATGATGTGTTGCTCTACACAGGGACCTCTAGATGGCAGAAGCATACAATAATTTCTGCATAGTCTTATGATCACGAGACATCACAATTGAGTCTAAAGTTAGGCATTTTATAATGTAATAATGTTAGTTAATGTTAATAAACTTATTGAAAAGTCATACATATGGTTTATAGTGAAGAAATATACATAGGTTAGTTTCTTTTTTGAACTTAACAAGTTTTAACTGACAATTTGAGGCTGTACAAATATAACAACATTTATTATTAAATACACATTTCTCCTCATAAGTAATAATATTTGACATTGATCAGATTTATTAACAGCTTATTCTGATTGTAATATTTGTTAAAGTGACTTAATACATTAAAAAATAAAGGCAAATACACATTTTATCATAATTGCATAGTTTTTATTTGCATATATTCTTTTACAAAAAGCCAGTTCATGCATATAATTGATATTTATATTTTTGAATTTTACATTTACCATTTTTTAGTCTCTCTTTTTATCTTAAGAAAAAAATATATATAATGGTCAAGATGTTTCTTTCAAAATAGATATTTTAAATCTAAATTTCGATAAAATCTCTTAAATGGAACATCATATGACAACAGTCACACAAGCATTACAGTAAAATCGTTCTGCCAACCCAAGCAATATCATAGGAACCTGTTTCACCTGTCTTCTGCATCATGATGATAAACAGACAGGTGAGGACTTTAAGAATATCTGCCATCACAACAGCAGATGTGGCAAAAAAATGATCTCCAGCCAGTGTCCACACGTAGCGGATGCTGAAGAAGAGCAATGCATTCTGGATCAGCAGAATCACCAGACTGATGAACTTCATTATCTTAACTGCATGAGACAAAAGTCAGGGATATTTAGTTATCATATACCTGTTTCTATAGGCACAAATGCATCTGTAAAAACTTACTGAAAGTGTAAAACTGGATCTGAACACTGACAAACACCAGCATACATGGATGTCTTTCACTTTTCTGAATGTAGCTAGTCATTATCATCAGTTAAAGACACACCTAAACATGTTTGCTCAATCGCACTCTGCTTACAGACGATTAATTCACACTGCTGCATGTAGAAACAATTTCCTGACAAACAAGTTCATTTATCAATGCCATTTCTTAAGAAATAATACTAGAATGTGAGAAAGGCGAACACTTTCCTGAGAAATCTCAAAAATATCATTAGACATGAAGAAAAGGAGTTTCAAAAAATGGTAATCTGGTTTATCTGTTTAGCTATTCTTTTTAATCTGTTCTCCTGTAAACTGATAGCAGTCCCACACTGTAAGACTCCATCTTGTACATATCAGAAGGTAATTGGCCTAATATAGTAATATAGTCAGCATGAAATCAAACTCCAATTGTTATTTTTTATTACATTATTTATTATAGATGATTTATCCGTGCACATTATTATTTTTTTAATTCGTTTGCCCTCGTAAACTTTAATCAAAACAACTTCCCCACCCTCTTCTCTGGTGATATGTTTTTCAGCGCGAGGGCGGGACAACCTGTCACTCACATGCAATCGACCAATAGCAAACTACAACGAGCCAACGATCCAATCAATTCCCGATGGACAAAATCAAGTCCCGCCCTACATTTTGTTTTTTTTCTCATTCGAAAAGCAGTTTCTTTCACTCGTATATTCGTCACAAAAGGGGGAAAAACGGTCGCACTCGCAACTTTCGTTTTTCATGTCGATAATCCTCCTTTCCGTGGTACTTTTTAGTACTTTTATTGGTCGAATGCAAAAAGAACCATGGTATTCTTTAAACTATTTTAGTACTATGTAAAAACAACATTTACAAAAAAGCACATAACATCCAGAGATACTGAAAATGAAAATATGTTTTTGTTTTTTTTACCTTCATTCTGTCTGCGGGATGATGTTTTATCTTCAGTGCTTCTGTTTGGACTCTCACTGCCTACTTCTGCCAAAAATGAACCTAATTCTGCCCACAAACTCGAGCGATCCCATCAATCTGTAATGATTACAGAGTTTAAAGGGATAGTTCACCCAAAAATGAAAATTCTGTCATCATTTACTCACCCTCAAGTTGTTCCAAACCTGAATAAATTTCTTTGTTCTGTTGAACACAAAGGAAGATATTTTGAAGAAAGTTTGAAACCAGGCTGCTAATACTATGGAAGTCAATGGTGCCCCAGAACTGTTCAGTTCCCCACATTCTTCAAAATATCTTCCTTTGTTTTCAACGGAACAAAGAAATTTATACAGGTTTGGAACAACCTGAGGGTGAGTAAATGATGACAGAATTTTAAATTTTGGGTGAACTATCCCTTTAATGATAATTTCCCCACCACTACTCAGTGAAACCAGACTTTAGCCTTAAAGGGACATTGGTGAAACAGCTCACAAATGAAGTCGGAATTATTGACGTCCCACAAAATCACTTCCCCTAATTGTCCGTGGGAGTTTTCTTCTTCTTCTTCTTTTTTTAAAAAAACTTTTTTGATTTGACATTTATTTTCCCTTTTCGTTTATCCCAAACTGATATACATTCATAGTTATCCACCCTGGCTTCATATCTATTTATCTGAACTATCCTACTAATACATTACTGCATGTTAACCTGGAGGGAAGAAAAGAGATGCACCACAGGCAAACATATCCTGGGTGGGTGCAGTAAAGAAGCCAGATTTGTATTGCACCACAATAACCATTAGGGGGCAGCAGATTCCACATAGTCTCATCATTCTCTAAGACAGAGGTGTCCAATCCTGCTCCTGAAGGGCCACTGTCCTGCAGAGTTTAGCTCCAACCCCAATTAAACACACCTGAACCAGCTAATCAAGGTCTACTAGGCATACTAGAAAATTCCAGGCAGGTGTGTTGAGGCAAGTTGGAGCTAAACTTTGCAGGACAGTGGCCCTCCAGGACCGAGTTTGGAAGACATCAGTTTCCTATAGATAATCTAAATATACATTTTCCTAAAAAAGATCCAATGAGATTTAAATGATATGTTTCACTCATTAAATGTAATAAGATCAATTTAAAAAGGTGCTTGAACACCAACAGGTGTCTACTGGTAAATCCGGTCATGTCTCAGTTTCAGGTGAACAAATGATGTGGAAAGGTTGGTTCAGTCATTACAGAAAAGCAGGGGCAGAGTTCGGCACGTGAACATGTTAAAAACATTCCTTCTTCATTTGTCGGGGAATAACTTACCTGAATGGTTTGACTGGAGAAGCCTGTTAAAAAAATCTCCTCAACTTAAAGTATGAACAGAAAACTATGATCACTATTTAGATCTAACCACTAAAGTGGCAGCACTTCCCCTTTTAATTTCTTATTTGCTTGAGCAATATAAAAGACAAGACAGATGTTTCTTTAAATATAGATGCTTCACATCTATATTTTTATTTATAGAATCTCATAAATTAAACATCATGTGACAACAGCCACAGAACATTGTTCAATACACAAGTATTTACAGCAATTTTTTTGTGCCAACCCAAGCAAAAATGGCAAGGATTTTGTTTTTCATAAAAATGAAAGAAAAATACCCCAGTGTTTACACAAATGCATTACACATTATGTTAGGAGAGGTCCAATTCACATGCATTCAATGTCTCAAATCAAACAATTTTTTAATTAACACAAACTTTTGTCCACATTTCAAATCAAAATCAAAAGTATTTTGAATTATGCATGTTTACCTCACATTAAGCAGTAAGGCTGATCTCTTTGGTGTGTTATAATGAAATCAAACCATTAGGAAAAGCTCACTTGGCCCTTTTTAGTAAACATCAATAGTGGGTTAGTGGTTGAAGCCCTCATGACATTAGTTAACACTTTGACCTTTGGGAACTTCCAGCAAAATGACACATATCTGGGCATTTTCAGCACAAAGCGTCCTGACAACATTCTTTAAGTTACAGCGCAGGTATTTCACAAACAATACCGACAGAAACCAAAAGCCGGCTGGCTAACGGCTCTGAGGAATTCATCTAGTGAATTGGTTCATTTAGAGTAAACAGGATCCACAGGAATGTTCCTCTTCTCTTCTGTTGCACCTTCTTTGAGAGAGTGTGTTGATAAATGGGAAGAGATCCACATGAGCCTGAATTATTGTTACACCAGGCCTCCCATCAAAAGACTGGAAAGCAGATCCGGTCTTTTTGAAACCCCTTAGAACAGGGAGAGAATATCACTGTACAGCAAAAAACCTGTAAAACCAGGTATCATCGCAGTCTGATCGGTAACTGCAAGTCCACCCACTGTCATTTAAGTCCGTTCGAACTTAAAAAAACACAAACAGACAAACAAAACGAACACAGTTTGCTGCTTCCGAAACTTCATGAACCATAGAGTGCAGAAATAAATTACTATGTGGCTGAAAAAAATAAATAATCAGCAATAAATAAGAAAAGTAACGTTTCCCGCTGTTGCGCTGAGCTGTAGTCGTGGGAAATTTTCACTCATAAAGTAAAACGGCATCAATCCAGGGTTATTTTCAGGCACAGATTCCCAAGTCCGAATGAAACAAAACAAACGTAAACAAAAAACAAAAATAAATAAGGAAGAATCCAGAAGCCAGCAACTACAGTTCAGTAAGTCCAGTGTAAAACAGTGTGTGGGAAATTTCTGAATCGAGTCCAAAGTCCTTTTAAAGGCTTGGCTTAATATTGCTTTCCGCATGCAAATCTCCGATATCCTCAGGAGTCTCCATCATCCAAGGGTGTTGCAAAATCTGCTCCAAACTCGGACGATCCTCTGGCCTGTATGAAAGGCACCAGCGAATCAGAGACTGGCATTCTGAAATGAAACAGAACGAACATTGAATAAACCTGGCATCAGACCTAGTTTATTTGCACAGTTTCCCATTGACAAAAATACAATGGAGGTCAGTGGGAACCAAAAATGTCCCTCTTAAAGAGATAGTTCACCCAAAAATGAAAATTCAGTCATCATTTACTCCCCCTCCAGTTGTTCCAAACCTGTATACATTTCTTTGTTCTGCTGAACACAAAGGAAGATATTTGGAAGAACGTTTGCAACCAAGCAGATTTCGCCCCCCACTGACTATCATAGTATTTTTTTTCCCTACTATGGTAGTCAATGGGGGGGCGAGATCTGCTTAGTTACAAACATTCTTTTAAATATCTTTCTTTGTGTATAGCAGAACAAAGAAATTTATACAGGGTTCAAACGACATGAAGCTGAATAAATAAGGATAGAATTTTAATTTTTTGGGTGGACTGTCCCTTTAAGAATGTTGATTTCCATTTCATTCTGTTTGAGGGCTCACCTTTGGAGATGCGTTTAGTGAAACTCGGAGTGGCTTGTACAATATCACCATCCCGCTCAAAGGGAATGTCTCCACACACCATGTCAAACAGAAGTACGCCCAGTGACCACACAGTGAGAGGACGAGCGCTGTAACGCTGGTGGAGGATCCACTCTGGAGGGCTGTAGACTCTGGTACCTAAAAACAGACAGAGGGGTCAGATCCACATTCATGCTATATTCATGAATATATGCATTAACCACCCTAAAGCTGCCTTACCTTCAAAGTCAGTGTAAATGGAGTCCTTAAGTAGAGCACCAGATCCGAAGTCGATGATTTTGATGTCACCGGTGCGGACGTCAACAAGGATGTTCTCATCTTTGATGTCCCGATGCACAATTCCCTTGGAGTGGCAGAACTGTAGGGCTTCAATGACCTGTTTGAGGAACCTGAAAAAGACAGTTCTCATCAGTACTACTGTAGTTTACTGTTAGAACTCAATGTCAAAAAAGACTGTCTCCTTTTTCGCACCTCTGTGCAATGGGCTCCTCCAGGGCCCCACGTTCAGTGATGAAGTCAAACAGGTCCTGGCAGTGTTGGGGTTTTTCAAACACGATGAGATATCCCTGACCCGGCATCTCGAACCAGTCGAGCATCCGGATGATGCCGCGGTGACCGGGTAACGACCCCGACCCTCCACCCAGACACAGGAGGAGAGCGATCTCCATGGGGACTGCATTTGCTCCACCAGGCTGTGAGAGTTAAAAGAGATCATTATTAAGTTTGGATTCTGATTAGGGTCTTATTACACTGTAATATTTCCACTAGAAAATTCCCTACTGCAGGTGTAAACTCCCTGGGTTATAAATGTTATCTAAAAAGGGGAACTACATATTTGTGGACCTATAAATGTACTTGTTTTGAAACCAAAAATATCTGGTTAGTCAGGTATATTATTATGAAGCTAGTTCTGACACATTAGGGAAAGTCCACTTTGTTTCCCTTTTAAGGGTGCTTTAAAAAATCCGAATCGTCACACCTACGTCACTTTCTGTATTAAGACGACGCTGTTCCGGTAAAAAAATAAAACCAAAAAACATTCAGAAGAGGGCGCTGTTTATCATATTTCTTTTAATTCGTTTTGGTGCTTATTCAATGTGCTGACAAACTGAAAATAAAATGACTTGGAAGACAAATAATTGTGGAGGGAAAAAAAAAAAACATGCATTTATATGAAGGATTACTCACCAGTTTTGCCCACTGTTGAATTCTGTCACGGGATATTTGTTTAATAGCGACCTAAAATGATAATAAAAGTAATTTAGAGGACTACATTTGAAAGAGAATTTTTTTTATATATTTTTATATTATTTTATAACATTTTTACCTGTTGTCCGTCTGAAATGCGGTGTCCGGAGAAAACAGAACCGAATCCGCCGCTTCCCAAAAGGGTTCCCATCTTATACTGCTTCTCAAAGTGCTCCTTAACTGAAAATAAACACAATAATATTCAAGGAACAACATAACCAGGAATGAATGGCTGTTATTTAAATTATGCATCTGGATTAATGTAACATTGAAATTGAAAAAGCGATATATTTATTTAATTGGTGAATAAGTTTAAAACAGTTTTAAAACAAATTTAAACACTGCCATACAAGAAGATGTTTATAATATAGCTGTGTTGTTGTTCGGTAATGTAATGAACTTACCATTTTTCGCTTTCACTTCTTCCAGCTGATCCAAACGCAGGTCAACAATACGTTTATCCAACATTTTCAGTTTTTATAAGAATAAAAATAATATAAAACAACCAAATGATATCTTCAGCTATCACCGTAAGCCGCCTCAGCACTGCGTATCCATGTTAGTCTGTTAAGATTCGCCACTGTCTGTTTTCAATTCAATTCAAATTCCGCCGTTTTCAGTGAGCGACTGCGTGACTTCTCCTTCAAACACTCGCACAGACTCTGAATAATCTCTCTCAGTTTGTTGATGTTTTAAGTTTACATGTGTAAACACGCCCACTCTCACGAACCCGCCTAATCGCGGCCAACACGCTTGAGTGTTTTGAACTGACAGCCAATCACAGGGCTGAAACTTTTAAATATACGAATATTAATGAGCGGTGGATAAAATTCTAAGAATCTTCACCTCCCATACGCCCAACGTCCCGGCGGAGAAAGAGCGCGCGCGCGCGCGATGACAGGAATATTTTTGAGGGTTTTTTTTAACGCGTAAATTTTGAATTCAGCCATTCACTAATGCGAGGCATCCCAACTGTTTTTAGTAGCATTTTTTTAATGAAAGCCATAAAATAACCATAACGACAATTCCGAGTAGACATACAGATATAGATTTTAAAAAAAGGTAATATAAAAAGCAGTTAGTAGAGATAAATGCCACTTGAGAGACAAATTGGGACAGATACTAGTGCGTCATAAAATGTGTAATAGATACTAGTAAATAATAAATGCTATTAGTACTAAACGAATAGTTACAAGAAAAACTGGAACGTACCAGATACAATTGGAATGCATTCATTATGGAAGTGAATAGATCTGAACACCAGATCCCCATAGAGTTCTATGCGTTTCTTTAACAGTAACATAAGAACCGAATCCCAATTTGGACAGTAACTAGTATCAGGGTAATAAGCGCTTGTAATTAATAGCTAGTGGAATTGAAAAACATACTAGTCACTATTGAATTACTAGTAAAAAAAAAGTAGATACTATATAGTGTAGTTAAAATGAAAGTCATTTAGCAAAAACATTTCGCACATATAAATAGGGATGATCTTAGACCAGTTTGAAGGCTATGACTCATGCTCCAGCATGCTCTGTGCATGTGGGGCAGTCCCACAGCACCTATTTACAAGATCTAATGTGGTTTCATCTCCATGATGACATAAAAAACACTGAACTTTTACTAGATAAATGATAGTGCTTGGCAATACTTTATGCAGATATCAAGACCTGACTTACCAGACTTTAATGTCCTTGCGATCGATAGATTTCAGCATTTCATTAAAGTTGCATGCATCAAAGACCCTTCCACATTCACTACCAGTCAAATATTCAGACACACACCTCATTCTTTAATAAAACTATTTTCCACATTTGAGAATAATAGTAGTCATCTAAAATGATAAATACACATGAATCTCAGACAAAACATAGCGACTAACACATTAAAGAAATCAAAACTGTTACATTTTATCTTGTTCAATGTCTTTTTTAGATTTTATCAAAACATGAATGTTATAAATTGTATATTTTGTGCTCTGTCATTCTCTCAACCAACATCATAATGTGCATCCTAGGATGTTTTAAACAGTATTGAAATAATTTACATGTATGATGGATACTTGTTGGCTACCATTTGCTCCAACTCAAAAAAAAAAAAAAAATCATTCTTAAATGTTTAAATTAGTTTTGCAAGGTGCTTCAAGTAATAATGCATATTACATAAGTTCATGAGAAAAATAAATTCAGTCAAGCATGTCCAAAAATGATCAAATATTGTTATTGATATGCATGCCACAAAAAGGACACCAACAAAGAAGTACATTTCTTCAGAAAGTTCTTTTTTTATTCCAAGAAAAAAAAGAGCATTTTCATCCCAAACAAGAAAATAAAACAAGATTATATTAATCAATTATTAAGAGGATAAAGTATGACTTTTTTTTTTCAATAACTTTTTATTTCCCCCGTGTATTCTATAATGATATCAGTCATGTTTATTTTCACATGCACTTAAAGAAGTCCGATGATGATGATGATGATGATGGTGTGAATGGCATAAGAAAGAAAAGGAGTGTTTAGGTGAGTATCACAACAATGGGCCATTACTGCTGGATGGCTGAGGCTAGTGATGAACTGATGGATGGATGGGTGAAGGAAAGGAAGGACAGTATGAACTGCATGATGATGGAGAGAATGTGATTGGTTTGATCCCCATGTATCTGCCTCCTGCTTCGGCTGCAGATTGTGCCTCAACCCTCCTTTATCAACTGCTATCTGGAGAAGGTTCTCTATGCATGGCGTTTTTCTTCATGCTATCGAGGTATTCCTGTTGTGACACGGCCAAGACGGACGCCAATATCTCATCGTCTTCCCAGTCTGTTAGGCCTATTGCAAAACAAGAGCAAAACAAACCACGGTTTGGTCACATAGATAAAAACATATTATATACACTACACATGACTGAATTTCCAATCTAAAGCCAATGCTTTATATATACATAAACACATAGTGTGTCTACATATGCATTTCTTTACAAATATACAATTATTACATTTTTAAATTTGACTGTATAGTGGAAGAAAAGCAGGAAACAAGTCTCCAACATACATTGGAACTTCATAACAGGATGTTTTAATACTTTTACTATTATTCTCAAATGTGCAAAACAACAATAATAAAGCATGAGTAGGTGTGGCCAGGCTTTTCAGACTGATCCATTACAAGAGCTCAATTTGTGAAAAACATTCACTCCCTATTTGCACCTTCTTAAGTTCTTAGCCGAAACAATGCCGCTGTCAACAGTAGCTGGGGTGTGCCGATACTCCGCTACAATCAAGTGCATTTAACGGCTGTACACGCTGCTTTCTGCATGGTGCATTTCACAGCTGAATCACATGGATCACATCACAGATTCAAGATGTGTGAGATGCATGAGGAAGGCGAGCGAGTGCCGTGATTAACATGGCATTCCTGAGCCCTAGATTCTTTCATACTGAATCAGGCAGGACAGCTAGACGAACTGGCAAGCATGATTCTACTTCCTCACCAAAAGCAGTAGGGGACATCTCTTGCATAATGGCCCGATAGCCCAGTGCTGGATACAGAGACACCAGAGAAGACGAGGTGGGTCTGTCTGGTCCGACGCAAGCCTGGTTACTGGGACCTGAACGACGAGACGGAACGCAGGAACTCTTTAATTTGAAAGACTAAAGTATAGAGATTTAGTTTCTATCTGTGTGGCTTCTCCTGCAAAGTGGTTTTGAGTGAATTTCACAAAAAGACATGTCACATTTTTTCTTACAAAAACAAATATTTTGCATAAAGAAAATGTAGTGTATTTTTTAAGACTAAGATTTTTCTTTTTTTGCATTGTGAACTTATTTTCATTAAAATTAAGCACATTTACCTGCAAATTTTTATTACTGCAATGCATCTGGATGCTTTAGTTACCATTATTCTTAATGATAATTATCATTATATTTGCATTATTGTTATACAGTACCACAATAATTGCTGTAATGCTGTTTTTAACATTATTATTTAATATATTTTGTTTATATTAGTGCTGTCAAATCGATTAATCGCGATTATTCGTGATTAATCACATCTAACATAAAAGTTTGTTTATATAATGTATGTAAATATATATTATTATATTTATATATATTATATGCGCGTGTGTTCGCTTGTCTGTGTATATATACATAATTAGTGCTGTCAAACGATTAATCACGATTATATGTGTGTACTGTGTATATTTATTATGTATATATAAATACACACACATGCATGTATATATTTAGCAAAAATATATTTATATATGAAATATTTATATTTATATATAATATAAATTATATATAATATAAATATACATGTATACATGTAAATATTTCTTAAATAAATACATATATGTGTATTTATATATACATAATAAATATACACAGTAAACACATATTATGTAAACAAACTTTTATTTTTGGATGTGATTAATCGTTTGACAGCACTAATATATATGTATATATTTGTGTGTGTGTGTGTGTATATATATATATATATATATATATATACACACACACACACACACACACACACGTATAATATATATAAATGTAATAATATATATTCACACATATATTATATAAACAAACTTTTATGTTGGATGTCATTAATCATGATTAATCGTTTGACTAGTTTATGTACACTACCATTCAAAAATTTGGGGTCAGTAATATTTTTTCTTTATTTTAAAAAAAATACATTAATACTTTTATTAAGCAAGAATGCATTAAACCGATCAAAAGACCAAAAGACATTTATAATCTTACAAAAGATTTCAATTTCAAATAAATGCTGTTCTTTTCAACTTTCTATTCATCAAAGTTTCTTGAGCAGCAAATCATCATATTAGAATGATTTCGGAAGGGTCATGTGACACTGAAGACTGGAGTGATGATGCTGAAAATTCAGCTTTGATCACAGGAATTATTTTAATAATAATTTTAATAATTAAATTAAATTTTAAAATATTTTAAAACAGTTATTTTAAATTGTAATAATATTTCACAATATATTACTGCATTTTTGATCAAATAAATGATGAGTGAGCAGAAGATACTTCTTTCAAAAACATTAAAAATATATTATCGATCCCAAACATTTGAATGATTTCCTTTAGATTTTGGGGTGAAACACGACCCAGGCATGTTCTTGACAGATTTCCAGAGATTCGCCCTTAAAATTAGTTTAATAATCCGTGAAAATCATGTGCCATTTACCCCATAAATTGGCTTGCTGAAGGAAACGCATCATATAGTTAAACTGTTCATTTTAATGACACCGTCCTTATTGCAAAACACTGATAACAGACCTGGTGCACAGGGTGACGGGGGTTTGGATAGTGTGAGGGCCGCTCCGGCCGGGG
The DNA here is from genome assembly GCA_039654765.1 of Mylopharyngodon piceus. NCBI lineage: Eukaryota > Metazoa > Chordata > Actinopteri > Cypriniformes > Xenocyprididae > Mylopharyngodon > Mylopharyngodon piceus. The sequence continues at coordinate 5,101,809 of CM077453.1, read as the reverse complement.
AGGGGGGCTTAGCGGGTGTGTCCGAATGCGAAGGATCAGGAATCTCCGGAGAGGGGGCGGAGCTGCGTTGCCGTGGAGATCGGGCATTCCATTCTTCCAAACCACTGGAGGCCGCAGCCGTGGCGGAGCTGCACGTAGCGCTGGCCTTACGAGGCTGAGGGAGTGACAAAAGTAAACACGTTTATTCACATATAAACAATAAGTGAACGGGCAATTTGTATGTGAAGACTTCAGAGTTTGTCACTCAAAACAGTAAACATTCTTACATAAGGACATTTACAAAAAATAGGTTCATGTAAGGTTTGTGTAAAATCTTTTAGATGATATGAAAATATTCAACAAGTTCTCTCTGCTAGGCTGATTTAAGTCAGTTCAAATACTGATTTATAAGAAAGGCTGTTGTTTCTGTGAAGAAGGGTCTTGTTCACAGCTGATGTAAGTGTCAAAACGCAAACCACATGGTCTGCACGTTTTGGCGTACCTGTATATGTGTATCTTTACCAATGAAGCAGCAGAAAATAATTCCAGTGCAGTCAGCATTAAAACAGGGATTCGTTTATGACGTCAAAGGATTTTCGTAATTATTACACATCAAACACCTGATTCTTACCGACAGTCATTCTGTTAGGAATGTAACTAAAGACTCTGACTAAATGAGACATGATGTTAGGTAGTTAGCAGGATTAGCATTAAAACAGGCAGGTCCCACACCTGACGTGCCTGTTTCTCTTGGTCTCGAAGCCACTGTAAGTACGATTCTCTGGCCACTTGCTCTTCTATGGCTTCATTGGTGGCTTCCCAATCTGTGGCCCTCTTCTTGTCCTCCAGCATCTGTTGCTCAATCCAGGATTCCTCTGATGTTTTAATTGCATTCTTCATGAGTGACTGGTCTGCAAACTGCATAGAGACAGATAGAGACACAGAGGAGGGGTTAAAGGCCACAGCGTTACCCCTCAGGTGACAGGTGAGAATGTCTTCAGAAGAGGAGCTGATTTGTGGGAAGAGGAAAAACATGATCAAGCTAAATGCAAATTAAGCAATAAGTCTTTTTTAAGAGACACTTTCTAAGAGTGGATGACAGGTACTCATCTCATAAAAAGGGTTTCTGATTGGATTAGCTGCGTTTGCCAGCAACCAGAAACAGCCTACCTTTACAAAATTCTTGATTCTAATTGGTCAGTCACAGTCTGGGCCCTATCATACACCAGGCGCAACGCGAAGCCAGGCATGACGCAAGTGTTTTTGCTAGTTTCAGCCTGACACAGTTATCATTTTCACGTCCAGCGCCCACATTGTTTAAATAGCAAATGCACTCACAGCTATCTGTTCACTCATGGGCATGCTGGTCTGAAAACGAGGTGTGTTCAGGTGCATTGTTGGTGTGTTGCTATTTTGAGGCAAGTGAAAACGACTGTGCCATTGACCAATAAAAACCTGGTCTAAAGCCAATGGCGCAGTATTTTTTTTGTTATTTAAAGGGTGCGTTAGTAATATGCGCCATTAGGGGGGTGCACAACGCGTGTACACTCTGCTTGTTACACACACAGGGACGCGCTGCAGCACACAAACATGCCAAATATTAAAATAAAAGGATTACAATGTAAAAGATTATTATTGTGTACATAAACATAAAATGCCTACATGTCATAATGGATAGTCATTGCATGTATCAGAATTACCAAGATGCAGTAATGACAAATGAAATTGGCTAATTATTTGACCAATCGTGGCAATACACACATGTATTTAAACTGACTCGTCAGGTTGAGGGTGTCTATATTCCGCCATGTAAATAGCAATCCGCCATGGTGCAAGCGCAACTGGCTTTTTAAGGGAATGGATGGATGGATGGACGGATGGACGGACAGATAGATAGATAGATAGATAGATAGATGTGTCTTGAAACAGACTCTTTAAGAAGAACTATTTCAATATTAAAAACCCAGTGGCGAGTGCTGAACTTCTGTCAAGCCAGTTGCAACAAAAATGTTGTGCAAGCTTACTATGATTATTACAATCAGCCTGTCATTTTCTTCATAAGACACAGAAAGAAGAGGGGTTAAAGGCCACAGTGTTGCCCCTCAGGTGACAGGTGAGAATGTTTCTGCTCAAGCACCCTTAAGAGGAGCTGATTTGTGGGAAGAGGAAAAACATTGTTGAGCTAAATGCAAATTTAGCACTAAGTGTGGATGACAGACACTCATCTCATCTCAGAAAAACAGAACGCATCTCATAAAACAGATGGTTTTGACTGCATTCTGATTAGTTGAGTTGCATTTGATGACAACCGTAAACATTTAGGCGCACTTTAGTTTAGGGTCCAATTATCACTATTAAATATGACTTTTGCCTCAAACTCCTAATTACTGCTTATTAATAGTTAGTAAGGTAGTTGTTAAGTTTAGGTAGGATTAAGGGATGTAGAGTATGATCATGCACAATAAGGCATTAATATGTGCTTTATAAGTACTAATAAACAGCCAATGTCCTAGTAATATGGATGCTAATAAGCAACTAGTTAATAGTGAGAACTGGACCCTAAACAAACAGACAGACAGACAGACAGACAGATCGATAGATTTTCATGAATCCAATGTAATATAAACAGGGCTATATATGTCTGTTCCCTGATATCAAGATGTATCTCTTTTTTTGTGTGTGTGTGTACGTGTGCATGTGTGTGTGTGTGTAAGAAACACAGAGCTAGACTACATGTCCTCTGCTCTGGAACAGTGCGCTCGTGTCCAGACAGCGTACTGGCTCATTCCCCGTCTGTCCAGACTGTTATGCTAAACTAACTGACCGTAATATGGGGGAGCTCTAGGACGATAAGATCTTGATGCACATCAAGTGGCCGAGACACAAACCAGCTCATTGGTTTTATCATGTATTGTTTTGGTCTTCACTGGACCAAAAAAAAAAAAAACCTTTTTTAACTCTATGATGTATTTCCTCAAGCAAACTTTATACAGCCTTTATGGTCAATGTTGCCTCTATGTTTTCCCATATATAGAAATTCTTTTGTTGAAGCCACTTATTTATTTTTTCTTTTCTTTTTCTTGTTTGGGCAGTAAGGTATTACTTTATTAAGGAAAATGTTGTTACGAAGTGTGATAATGGAAATAATCACATCAGTGTTCCTTCTGAGCCACAAATTAGTCTGAGAGCCACAGCACTGCAGCTCTATTTTTGATAGGAAGGCATGATCTGTCTTTGATCTGCTCGGCTTAAACTATCACAAGGCATGTGGCACATAAACAAAACAGTGTGCTGTTAATGGGGCTCCCCCGAAAACCACCGACGTGTGGAATGTTTCCCCTCCCCTCCACCCAAAGCAGTCAGGGAAATGGGACAATGCAGGTCACACTTTATTGTCTCTTTTTTGGCTTTGATGACGACTGTCTCCAAATTCAGACTGTGGATCAGCTGACGGAACTGGCTAAGTGAATGAGAGGAACACTCTGATGAGACAATACTTTCAATGGACTTCCCAATTCACAAACCCACAAAGACTTTGTTACACATTCCTCAGTAGCAAAATACAGGACATTGCTGCAGGCAGTTGAATTAAAATATATATTATTACGTGAAATTGATTATAATTATGAGAAAAGTGGCTATTCTTGCACAGGCAGATGGAAGTGTACGTGACGGAATACATATAGACAATAGTAACACCAAGGTGTCAAACTCAGAGGGGTCAACAAGAGCAGTTAGCATATTTCACACTGAAAATGCAGCACAGTTGCAAACAATCACCAGCTCTTCTCACTTAAATGACACTTAAAGTCGTCCTCATAAATGGATTACTTTATCTTACAAAAAGTCTTACAAAAAGTATTGTGAATCTGTTATGTGATACAGTGCATGCATAATTATTATGCAAGTTGATTTTCTGATCGTGTTTTTTTTTCCGGGCACATTTCACCAATTCCAAACCACATCAATCTTAATAACTACTATTAATTTTTGTATTTAATCATTTATAAGTAATATATAATTGTTCATGATGACTGGAAATGAAAAACGCCTTATATTCAGGTGTGCATAATTATTAGGCAGGTTTTCTTTTACAGGCAAAAAGAGATTTAACTCAGACTGAAAAGTCAAAAATTATTAAATACCCATGAGAAGGATGCAATACTAATGCAATACAAGAAATTGCAAAGTTAAGGCATGACCAATGGACAGCAAAACGCTCATTGGGTCAGCAGGTCAGACAAAAACAGGTGGAGAAGAAAAGACACATGATAACTGCAAAAGAATTAAGAATTAAGGTGAAGAATTAAGTGTGAAACCATCAGGAACACTTTAGTCTCCAGCGCCACCATTTTCCAGAACAGAGTGACTCTTGAAGGACCAGCACCACATCCTCTTCTACCACTGTTTGAAGAATTTATCTTCCAGAATCTGGCAGTAACTTTTGGAAGATCATTTTTAGTCCATCTCTGCAAAACTTAAATAGATAAAATTATCTTTCAAAAATCTTTTGGATTTTTGGAAGATTGGATTTCCTCAAACAGTGGTACAAGAGTATGATTCTTTACCTAACCCAAGTCTCTGAGATCCTGACACCTTGCACTTCTGGAAACTCCAGGTAGGTTGCAGTTCTGGAAAATGGTGGCGCTGGAGACGAAAGGGTTCCTGATGGTTTCACACTTAATTCTTCACCTTATTTCTTAATTCTTTTGCAGTTATCGTGTCTTTTCTTCCCCACCTGTTATTGTCTGACCCTGCTGACCCAATGAGCACACTGTCCAATTGTCACGCTTTAACTTTGCAATTTCTAGTACTGCATTAGTATTGCATCCTTCTCATGAGCATTTAATAATTTTTGACTTTTCAGTCTGAGTTAAATCTCTTTTTTGGCTGAAAACCTGCCTAATAATTACGCACACCTGAATATAAGGCGTTTTTCACTTCCAGCCTTCATGAACAATTATATATCACTTATAAATGATTAAATCCAAAATGAATAGTAGTTATTAAGATTGATGTGGTTTGAAATCGGTGAAATGTGCCTGGGAAAAAAAATATGATCAGAAAATCAACTTGCATAATAATTATGCATGCACTGTATAGTCTAATTGAGTTGGACATTTTAAATGGTCCTAATAAAATAACTATATATATATATATATATATATATGCTTCTTATTATTTCATATTTTCATATTTTTATGTCTTGATACTTTAAAGTCAACATGAACCTCTTGGCTTCATTCTGTTAGGGAACGGCCCCTTTTCACAATCCAGTCAATTCCTAATGGATAAAAGTCCCACTCAACATTATTTCCCACTGAATATCCTGCTTCACTCATAAACATACAGATTATGGAAGTAAATAGGTTGCGAATGGCATTTCATGTTGACTTTAGTGGCAGCTGCAGGTACCCACCCCTGGTTTGAAGGCAGGAAGTCCGAGCCCAACTCCAATTGTGGCTTTGTTGGGATTCACGACTGAGTTGTAGTGAATGTTCCGATGGTAACTAACTCTGATTGGCTCGTCATTATTTTGATGGATGCCATGGAACGTGTTGATTGGTTCTAAAAGAGGCCATCAAAATAACATTTAGAAACAGAGTATAAGATATACAGGTAAACTGCATCACTACAGTGTCTGTTAAACATATTGCATGTAAATATAATTCCTTAATATCAATAAATCCACAAAACAATTTTCACATTCATCATCACTATTCACTAGGGTACTTGCATGGTGGAATATACTGTAGTTAAATGTGCATAATTAAATTTTATGGACACTGTAATGCAAATTAGGCCCTTTGCTGACCTGTGCCGTACTGATAAACTTCCACTGGCCGATTGTACATCTCCGCCATAGCCTGCATCTCAATATGGTTCCCATGACAGTTGTTCTTCCTCTTTCTGTTGATGTATGTAGTGAAGTCCTCTGTCACATAGTTTGAGAAGTAATCTGCATTTTTCATCTGCAAGTAAAATCATACAGAAAGCATGAATTTAATTATAACATGATCAGGTTTTGTATACTCTGATGATCCCAAAGAAAGAACATCACATACCAAGTAATCCATGCAATGTTTGCGGACGACTTCGTGCATATCCTGGTCTCCGTAAACCTGATCAGCTGTATAAAGATGATGATACCAGGGTTATGTGCAAATTAACAATATGATCTGTGCATGCACTAATTTTACAGCAGTTAATAGCATTTCATATTTTATTGCATTTTCTTACATTTATTGTAGTGTCTCTGCAAAATAAAAAGTTATAGCTGAATTATGTTATGTAGCAATACACACATCATTTTAGCACACATTTCCAATGCATTTCATTTATTTCTGTTGCATTTTTAATTTTAGATCATAAAAACAACAATTACACAACAAAAACAAGACAGGAGGACAGAGTGAGTGAATTGCAAAACAAAACACTGTTCATAGTTGTTTGAAATTTGGAAAAAGTTTTTCTTTTAACACCTTACAAAATTATAGGGAGCAAGTAACTACTTAAGCGGTTTGATTGCAAATTCTGTAATGCATGCATGCATGCAAAGGCTGCATGGTTCGTTCTGCAAGCTCTTCTTTTGGCGGGCTTTATCATACTCATTTATGTGCCAGTGAGTGACTCAAAACAAGACTAGGGGCCCAAATAAGGTGCAGATGTAAACAAACAGGCGTACGAGCTCCGCTCAGAGGCCGACACCTTTTCCTTCCAAAAGCGCCGATATGCAAATGAGCCCCAGCCTCAAAGCGCATTCCGGCTAGTCACATGACCACTAGCCGCAAAGATTCTGAGAATCTCTTAGTCAATTTCCTCTTTCGCAGCATCGGCCTACTTCTGTTGTGACACTTCTGAACAGACTAAGGAAGTTGCACTTGCTTCGCTAAAAAAAACAAGCTTAAAATGAAAGTTCAGACAAATATACCAATACAGGTGCTTTATTTTAAGACCCTTGCACTTTTTTAGTTCCTAGAAGAGGCCCCTTAAACCATATACATTATCTGATAAAACAGAATAGGTTGTTTAAGGAAGAGAAAGTCTTTGGTGCAGAAACAAATACCTCACAGCAAAAGCGCTCATAAAGTTTTATTGAAAAAACTGTTGCAGTTCATTACTGCAATTGGCACATCCAGCAATTAGTGAACGCTCTGTGCTTCTTAGTGAGGATATTAATTTGATCTGAAAGAACTTGTCGTTCTGTTCCCGACACGAACAATAGTTGCATTTTCTGGCAGGTCCATGATGCTTTTATGAGCTAGCTTATAGATGTCCCTCCCTAGGTTTGTTTGGGAAAAATGGAACCTCCATTAATGAATGCTAACAGCTGGACATGTGTTCATTTGAAGGTGAATGCTGGTGGTGCAACACTACAATTTAGTTCTGAAGCCACCTTTTGTCAAGTAAAAATCTGCATTTATAGAACAATGAATGCTTTTACTTTTCTAAGTAGGTGCATTTAGCCTTTAAGACACAGGTTCATTTGTTAAAACCAGGACCTTGACATTTGAAGCTGTCTGTAGGAAGATCTCAGCTCACACATAGGAGAACAGCAGCTGGAGATTCGGTCTGTTTTTGGTTCCCCACTTGGCCTGGTGTTGGTATTTCCATATGTCTTACCCTTTCCATTCATTGCAGCACAGCGCAGTGGATAACCAGACCCTTCGTCAGTGGGTGCTGCGGGGGAGAATCAGGGATTCCCCTTCACTTTTTTGCATTTTTCTGACTCATGTGTGATGATAAACACCTGCCTTCGCTTTTTTCCTGATTTCACCCCAAATTTGAATAACAAACAGCTTTACTATAGTGGTGCAGCCATGTGGGGCCTGGAACTTTTGCATGTACAAACAGTGAGCAGTACTAAAGAAAAATAGTTCCTTAAAGTGTGTTGAGCTAACTTGCATTTTCAACATTTATACTTACGGTTAATGGTTAAAACTCCCAACTTTAAAGGGTTAGTTCACCCAAAAATGAAAATTTTAAGACACTTCTCAAAATATCTTCAACAGGTTTGAAATGACATGATGACAGTAAATGATTAATTTTCTGCATCATTACTCCAGTCTTCAGTGTCACATGATCCTTTAAATCCTTCTAATATGTTGATTTGCTGCTCAAGAAACATTTCTTATTATCAATGTTGAAAACAGTTGTGCTGCTTAATATTTAATACTTTTGTGTAGACCTGCAACAACTAATCGATAAAAACGCTAAAATGTTAATAATCGATAATGAATCGAGTAGTTGCGTCTGCCCACCGTGCACGGAAAACTTCCGACCAGTCGCGTCAAATTACAGCACTGAATAACGCATTTCTATGGACAAAATGCATCTAAAAATAGTGGAGGAAACAGAGTGAGATGCTGCTGGAAAGGTACGTGATCCAAGCTGCCCAAACATGAGAATTCTTTATTTTAAGCTTCAAGCTAATGCAATAGCGTAATGTTTAACATGGCTTGCCCTGTCAGGCGCTTTGGCAGATGCGTGTGCAGTTTAATGTGTGATGTTTCCTCAGCGCAAAGCTTAATTTTAGTGTTACAAATTCACATGAGTATTTCCATTTTCCATGAAGGCTCATCCTGACAGTCTGAGTTAAACTTCAAACTTAACTGAATGAGTGCCGGCGTGCGCATGCACGTCAAACACACGGGACGCATTAGAGAGGAAGGCAGTTAAAACTCAGCGCAAATTGGACGTTAAAAAAGTCAACATGTAATTCAAGTATTTTATGAGAATGGTAACTGTAAAGAGATAAATGCGTGTAATTGAATATAAATGTAAGACGTTTCTTACATTTACAGGATAAAGAAATGACAGTAACAGGTAAATGTGTTCAGAGTGAACGTGTGTGTTCCTGCAGAACATTCCTCTTATCTGTTAACACTGAGTTTGTGTTTTGTTTTTCTTTTTTATCATCTTTTTTTTTTTAATGTAAGGATTTAAACTGTCTATTTGCTTTATAGCTCTTTTGCATATAGCATAGATATAGATATATTCACTATATAGGTTTACATAGCATTCAGTTGGCACGTTTGTTTGAAGGACAGCATTGGGCAACATGTGGAATAGTGTGTTTTGTCAATAAAAATAAAATAAAAAAGAAAATTGGTCTTTTTTTTTATCTGATTAATCAAAGAAATAATCAGCCAACTAATCAATTATCAAAATAATCATTAGTTGCAGCCCTACTTTTGTGATACTCTTTGATGAATAGAAAGTTCAAAAGAACAGCATTATGAAATCTTATGAAACATTATAAATGTATTTACTGTCACTTTCAATCAATGCAATGCATCCTTGCGGAATAAAAGTATAATTTCTTTCAAAAAACAAAAATCTTACTGACCCCACACAGGTCTCTATGATATTTTGATCCCAAGATACATGGCTAGGTCTACTGAATATTTTCCACCCATTTTATGCAAGCTGCACCATTAATAATTTACCATGTGCTTGATTTATCGAATTGTAATATTTTTTTCTATGTTGATAGTCTATCTAATAGACCAAAAAAGAGCAAATGCAGTACAGAATAAGAACTTCGTGATATACTGATAGTTTCGTTATTCTGATCACACAAACAAACATAGCACACAGGCAGACATTACTGTTTACATTCACATAACTGTGTCTCAACTGCAGCGAAAACACGACTAGCCCACCGCAATGACCCTGCAATAGGACATTTCCCAACACTAAAAGCTGGCGGTTGACCTCTCTGCTGCTAGCGGACACATTGATGAGAAGAGGTTGACAGTGAATAAAAAAAACGGAATAGAGAAATTCACTGGGTAGGTCTACCACGAAAAGACCGATGCCGCTGATAGAGTTCACAAGAAAAGAGAAGAGCAGAGGTCCACCAACCAAAAGCAAAACCACAAGCTCACTTCCACTAATGTAGGCCGCAGATAGCGTCTCAATTCTAAGAAAGGGGCAGGCCTAGTTTAGACTCAGAGAAGAGAAGAGAGAGCTCAGACCAGCCCTTGAGGTCTGTCGGTCATCGATAAGGTTTATCCTCAGAAAGCAGGGCCACCGTGACATCACAATGAGCTGAATTTGTCAAAGATTCCCAGGAACCTTACACACCCTACGTTAGTGTAGGAGCTTCATTCACGTATTTCAGCACCAGGAAATGTGTCAAACGTAAACAACATGGATGCTACAAAGAGAAAAGCAAATAACAGAATGAAAAGAGTGCTCAGTATAAACAACAACCTATACCAAACCTGATGCATACACAGAGGGGTTCAAAGTATGAGACCACATTTAAAATGATTTTGAAAAATGATGAAGAAATACTCAAGATCCTGCATTATTTCTAGGTCTAAACGTAAGCAAATATGTAACTGATCATGTGGCAGTTCAGATTGTCTTCCACTGAAGCTCCAGTTGCTCTTTAGAGCATCTCAAATCATGTTGGAGAACGTGATCTTCAGGTTTTGTTCATGCTTCTGTCATTAAAGTAAATTCTAAAGCAAAATGTTCATTTTTTTATTTAAATTCTCAATCAAATTGTTCTTAAAATATCATTTGAAATTCATTTTAATTAAAAAAATGTAAAAAAAAAAAAAAATGGTAACACTTTACTTAAAGCCTTTATATGCAATGCATTATAAAATTATTTTTAATGCATTAATTATGCCTTGTAATGCACCTTATAATGCAATGTATGATATCATGAATAATTGTCACCACAGTTATAATACATTATAATACGTATCTATTCATCGTTACACCTTTAGAAAGTATAATGCATTTAAATGCATTTACATGACAAACAACCTATTTCAGATGTAACAAGGAATCTGAAATATTATAATGCATTTTAACTTTGGTTGCAATTATTTATGAAAAGATATAATGCATTATAATGTACATTATGAATACCTTTATAATGCATTATATATAAAGGCTTTCACAAATTTTGAAACCCATTGTATATTGTGCAAATGTATGTTACTGAAGCAATAAACTATGAGAGACTATGTGCAATGCAGTAATTTTACCGTAGTTAAGGGGTGTTGATGGGTACACAGAGAAATAAAAGGCAACAAAAAGGCATGAATAGGGACAAAAAACAGCAAAATGAGTATTCTGTCATTATTTAGTTACTCTCATGTCATTCTAAACTGGTATGACATTCTTTCTTTCATGGCCACGCTATTCATGAAATTGAATTCCAACTGAGGCTGTCAAGCTCCAAAATAACAAAAAAGGCACCTAAAAAAATGTATATATACAGTGGCTTGTGAAAGTATTCAAACCCCTTCATTATTATTAACTTATGTTAAACTACTTTAAATGACTCTTTTTTCACATTAATCTAAACTCCATACACCATAATGACAAGGCAAAAACTGATTTGTGACAAAAATAAAAAACTGAAATAATTACATTCCATAAGTATTCATACCCTTTTCTGGAACACTTGAAATTTAGCTCAGGAGTAGGGCTGGACGATATGACATAAAATCAAAATCTTGATTAACTGAACATTTTACCTCAATTACGATTAATGAACGATTATTTTGTTTTGTTTTTTTGCCCTCATAGTTCACTGACAATGTTTGTACTGTAAATATGCTGTACTATTAAAGATGGGATATTTTTTCCTAATGAAATTGTGCTCCGACATAACAGCTCACTTTCAGCAGTTATTTTATCTATGGTTCCTAACAATTCTGCTTGTTGTAAATCAGATACAAATAAATTAGCACAGTACCAGTAAACGTTTTTGAATGCATTAATGAGAGAGCGATTGCGTGTGTGAATTAGTCATACCGTCAATTTCAGTTTCGACTGCTTTTCGATTAATTGTCCAGCCCTACTCAGGAGCAATCCAATTTTAGCTTGTAGATATTACTACTTTAAGTACTGAGTTAAGGGATTGAATACTTATGCAATGTACTTATTTCAGTTTTTCTTTTTAATAAATTTGCAAAGTTGTCACAAATCTGTTTTTTTTTTTTTTTGTTTGTTTGTTTTCTTGCTTGTTTTTTTGCTTTGTTATTATGGTGTATGGAGTGTAGATTAATGTGAAAAAGTAAGGTGTTTGAATACTTTACTTTTGCAAGCCACTATATATATATATATATATATATATATACACAGTTGTGCTCAAAATTATTCATACCCTTGGTAAATATGACCAAAGAAGGCTATGAAAATAAATCTGCATCGTTAATCCTTTTGATCTTTTATTTTAAAAATCCTCAAAAATCCAACCTTTCATTGGAGAATAAGAATTTTAAATGGGGGGGAAATCTCATTATGAAAGAAATGTTTTTCTCTAATACACATTGCTCACAATTAATCATACCCTTTTATTCAATACTTTTTGCAACCTCCTTTTGCCAAGATAACAGCTCTGAGTCTTCTTTTCTTCTATAATGCCTGATGAGTTTGGAGAACACCTGACAAGAGATCAGAGACCATTCCTTCATACAGAATCTCTCCAGATCCTTCAGATTCCCAGCTCCACGTTGGTGCTTCTTCTCTTCAGTTCACTCCACTCATTTTCTTTAGGGTTCAGGTCAGGGAACTGGGACGACCATGGCAGAAGCTTCATTTTGTGCTCAGTGACACATTTTTGTGTTGGTTTTGATGTTTGTTTTGGATCATTGTCCTGTTGGAAGATCCAACCACGGCCCATTATATGACTTCTAGCAGGGACAGTCAGGTTTTGATTTTTTTAATCTGTATTTGATAGAATCCATGATGCCATGTATCTGAACAAGATGTCCAGGACCTCCAGCAGAAAAATAGGCCCACAACTTTAAAGATACAGCAGTATATTTCATTGTACACATGGGGTACTTTTTACCCCTGTGTGCACCAAACCCATCTTGAGTGTTTGCTGCTAAAAAGCTCATTTTTTTGTTTCATCTGACCTGGTGGATGTTAGAGACCTTGCGCTCCTCCACCTTCCATTTGAGGATGCCCCACAGATGCTCAGTAGGGTTTAGTTCTGGAGACATGCTTGGCCAGTCCATCACCTTTACCCTCAGCTTATTTAGCAAGGCAGTGGTTGTCTTGGAGGTGTGTTTGGGGTCGTTATCATGTTGGAATACTGCCCTGCGGCCCAGTCTCCGAAGGGAGGGGATCATGCTCTGCTCATTCATGGTTCCCTCAATGAACTGTAGCTCCCCAGTGCCGGCAGCACTCATGCAGCCCCAGACCATGACACTCCCACCACCATGCTTGACTGTAGGCAAGACACACTTGTCTTTGTACTCCTCACCTGGCTGCCGCCACACATGCTTGACACCATCTGAACCAAATAAGTTTATCTTGGTCTCATCAGACCACAGGACATGGTTCCAGTAATCCATGTCGTTAATCTGCTTGTCTTCGGCTTTCTTATGCATCATCTTTAGAAGAGGCTTCCTTCTGGGACGACAGCCATGCAGACCAATTTGATGCAGTGTGCGGCGTATGGTCTGAGCACTGACAGGCTGACTCCCCACCCCTTCAACCTCTGCAGCAATGCTGGCAGCACTCATACGTCTATTTCCCAAACACAACCTCTGGATATGACGCTGAGCACGTGCACTCAACTTCTTTGGTCGACCATGGCGAGGCCTGTTCTGAGTGGAACCTGTCCTGTTAAACCGCTGTATGGTCTTGGCCACCGTGCTGCAGCTCAGTTTCAGGGTCTTGGCAATCTTCTTATAGCCTACGCCATCTTTATGTAGAGCAACAATTCTTTTTTTCAGATCCTCAGAGAGTTCTTTGCCATGAGGTGCCATGTTGAACTTCCAGTGGCCAGTATGAGAGAGTGAGAGCGATAACACCAAATTTAACACACCTGCTCCCCATTCACACCTGAGACCTTGTAACACTAACGAGTCACATGACACCGGGGAGAGAAAATGGCTAATTGGGCCCAATTTGGACATTTTCATTTAGGGGTGTACTCACTTTTGTGGCCAGTGGTTTAGACATTAATGGCTGTGTGTTGAGTTATTTTGAGGTTACAGCAAATTTACACTGTTATACAAGCTGTACACACTACTTTACATTGTAGCAAAGTGTCATTTCTTCAGTGTTGTCACATGAAAAGATACAGGTGCTGGTCATATAATTAGAATATCATCAAAAAGTTGATTTATTTCACTAATTCCATTCAAAAAGTGAAACTTGTATATTATATTCATTCATTACACACAGACTGATATATTTCAAATGTTTATTTCTTTTAATTTTGATGATTATAACTGACAACTAAGGAAAATCCCAAATTCAGTATCTCAGAAAATTAGAATATTGTGAAAAGGTTCAATATTGAAGACACCTGGTGCCACACTCTAATCAGCTAATTAACTCAAAACACCTGCAAAGGCCTTTAAATGGTCTCTCAGTCTAGTTCTGTAGGCTACACAATCATGGGGAAGACTGCTGACTTGACAGTTGTCCAAAAGACGACCATTGACACCTTGCACAAGGAGGGCAAGACACAAAAGGTCATTGCAAAAGAGGCTGGCTGTTCACAGAGCTCTGTGTCCAAGCACATTAATAGAGAGGCGAAGGGAAGGAAAAGATGTGGTAGAAAAAAGTGTACAAGCAATAGGGATAACCGCACCCTGTAGAGGATTGTGAAACAAAACCCATTCAAAAATGTGGGGGAGATTCACAAAGAGTGGACTGCAGCTGGAGTCAGTGCTTCAAGAACCACTACGCACAGACGTATGCAAGACATGGGTTTCAGCTGTCGCATTCCTTGTGTCAAGCCACTCTTGAACAACAGACAGTGTCAGAAGCGTCTCGCCTGGGCTAAAGACAAAAAGGACTGGACTGCTGCTGAGTGGTCCAAAGTTATGTTCTCTGATAAAAGTAAATTTTGCATTTCCTTTGGAAATCAGGGTCCCAGAGTCTGGAGGAAGAGAGGAGAGGCACACAATCCACGTTGCTTGAGGTCCAGTGTAAAGTTTCCACAGTCAGTGATGGTTTGGGGTGCCATGTCATCTGCTGGTGTTGGTCCACTGTGTTTTCTGAGGTCCAAGGTCAACGCAGCCGTATACCAGGAAGTTTTAGAGCACTTCATGCTTCCTGCTGCTGACCAACTTTATGGAGATGCAGATTTCATTTTCCAACAGGACTTGGCACCTGCACACAGTGCCAAAGCTACCAGTACCTGGTTTAAGGACCATGATATCCCTGTTCTTAATTGGCCAGCAAACTCGCCTGACCTTAACCCCATAGAAAATCTATGGGGTATTGTAAAGAGGAAGATGCGATATGCCAGACCCAACAATGCAGAAGAGCTGAAGGCCACTATCAGAGCAACCTGGGCTCTTATAACACCTGAGCAGTGCCACAGACTGATCGACTCCGTGCCACGCCGCATTGCCACTAAAAATCCTTTCTTTGTATTGGTCTTAAGTAATATTCTAATTTTCTGAGATACTGAATTTGGGATTTTCCTTAGTTGTCAGTTATAATCATCAAAATTAAAAGAAATAAACATTTGAAATATATCAGTCTGTGTGTAATGAATGAATGTAATATACAAGTTTCACTTTTTGAATGGAATTAGTGAAATAAATCAGCTTTTTGATGATATTCTAATTATATGACCAGCACCTGTATAATAAAATATTTACAAAAATGTGAGGGGTGTACTCACTTCTGTGAGATACTGTATATATACACTACCAGTCAAAAGTTTGGAAACGGTAATTTTTTTTAAATGTTTTTAAAAGAAGTTTCATCTGCTCACCAAGGCTGCATTTATTTAATTAAAAATACAGTAAAACAGTAATATTATTAGTAATATAAAAGAAATATTATTACAATTTAAAATAACAGTTTTCTGTTTGAATATATTTTATAAAGTAATTTATTTCTGTGATCAAAGCTGAATTTTCAGCATCATCACTCCAGTCTTCAGTGTCACATGATCCTTCAGAAATCATTCTAATATGCTGATCTTCTGCTCAAGAAACATTTATTGTGTACAATTGTACAAAATATTTGTGTACAATATTTTTTTTTTCAGGATTCTTTGACGAATAGAAAGTTCAAAAGAACAGCATTTATTTGAAATATAATCTTTTGTAACATTATAAATGTCTTTACTGTCACTTTTGATCGATTTAATGCATCCTTGCTGAATAAAAGTATTAATTTCTTTAATTTCTTTTCAAAAAAATAAAAATAAAAATTCTTACTGACCCCAAACTTTTGAACGGTAGTGTATAATGTTACAAAAGCTTTGTATTTCAGATAAATGCTGTTCTTTTGAACTTTCTATTCCTCAAGGAATCCTGAAAAAAAAAAGTACACAACTGTTTTCAACATTGATAATAATCATAAATGTTTCTTGAGCAGCAAATCAGCATATTAGAATGATTTCTGAAGGATCATGTGACACTGAAGACTGGAGTAATGATGCGGAAAATTCAGCTTTGATCACAGGAATAAATTACTTTATAAAATATATTCAAACAGAAAACAGTTATTTTAAATTGTAATAATATTTCACAATATTACTGTTTTTACTGTATTTTTAATTAAATAAATGCAGCCTTGGCGAGCAGACGAAACTTCTTTTAAAAACATTAAAAATATTACCGTTTCCAAACTTTTGACTGGTAGTGTATATTATATATATATATATATATAAAATTAAAAATGTGTAATTCAAACATAATTCATATGCGCTACATTGCAAGTATTGAAGTCATATGATAGCGTTGTGTGAGAAACAGACTGATAATTTAAATCGTCATTCATTGAAAATCTGCTTCTGTGTGATGTCTGATTCATGAATGAATCATTCTTTTGAGTTGAGTTGATCCAAATTTAAGCCTGTTCCTCACACAAAGCTAACATATGACTTTAGAAGAACTGGAATATAGTGCACGTCAAACAAAGAACTTTTATGATTTTTTATGGTATGTTTTTGCCATTTTAAAGCCCCAGTTATCATAACGAAAAGCGTGGCCAGAATGTTCATCAAAAATTCACCTTTTATGTTTTACAAGAGAAAAGACATGCTGATTTAACAACATGAAGGCATGTAAATAATGACCGAATAGTCATTTTAGGGTGAACTATTTCTGCATCTACAGAGTATTTTACAATTGCTTAATGATGCAAACAGATCTGACATAATAGGTATTTTTACTATAATTACTTCATTAAACCTTGATGCCCTGTGTCCAAATATGACCGTGTGGAACATGAGTTGCATAGTCCATCCAGAAAGAGCTGAGGTCACCGCTCTGTGACCTGCACTCCCATGTGCTCCTTGTCTCCTACGGTCACAAGAACATCTAACAGGCCACGTCCACCTCGACGGCTGATCAGTAAACACGCTCTTCAAACAAATGAATCAATGTGGTAGTCTAAAAACAGGCACCAGTTACAGCAGGCCCAAAGGTAACTCCACTCAATGGCATTATTGACTACTGTGTGTTCAGTTCACTTGTCTGCAGCGCCTCAATACACTATGAATTTGAGATTATGATCGTATAGATCAATACATATTGATTCTCAAGCACATCGGGGGGGGGGGATCAGATCACAAACGTCTTTTCAAAGTACACCCTGTGCTGAGGAAGTACAGTTAGATATCGAAGAATGGCTTATGTACGGACTGAACTGCCTTTCATTAGTGCCAGAAAAATCAGTCGTTGATCATGAGAGTGTTGAGTAATACAGAGCTTACTATTGCCCCAGAAACACACCGACGGTCAAATACACTCATTCACGCTCACGAGACTATATTGCAACCAGGCATGCTGTCTACTGGCATATCGCATGCAGGTCACAGAGGAACACTGACACTCTAGCGTAAACTCCAGACTTGAATTATGTGTCAAAACGATTTCATCAACAGCTTGGTTTTGTAAGAGACAATGCCAAGTGTCGGTGATGAGAATGTTTTCTATATCCTGGCAAGAGAAGATGCAACTCTTACAGTCTTGTTGATGTCTAGGTGAAAGTTGGATAGGCTTGCTAAGCATCTGCCCTCCAGATGTGCAAAAGTTCATGAGGCAGCTATGACCAAGAAAACTTAGTTAAAGGGCGCAGACGGTCTTATCACAATCAACGTCTGAGAGTCAAGTGATCGAAACCATTTTACAATTGAGTTACAAAATGTTTTTCTGTTAAACAGACTTTATAAACAGCGTTTGATATTGAATAATGCTCCTTGACATCTTCTCTAAAGCTGATTGCAATCATTCTAGACAACTCGAACTCACTGGTTTACACTGGATCAAACTAGTCAACATCCTCAAGTTCTTCACCATTTCCCGTCTCATAGAAACCAAGCACTATTAAAAGATGTTACGTGAGCGGTGCTTATGTCGAAACCTGTACTTTCCTGTTCCAGAAGAGTCGATCAATGTAATGACAAGGAATCTACTAGTAACCCTTGATTCCAACATGGCTTCAAACTTTGCTCCATGTTTGCCACAAAGCTACAGTACATGACGTCCAGGAGTGAAATACTTTGCTTGACCAATAAAAGAAAAAAAAAAGATAGTTGAAAGCTGACCTATGCTTTTTACATTTCGCATCCGCAATAATCCAATGTGCTGCCCTGTTTGTGACTGATTTGAAGATTTATGTAAGCTTAAAATTCATTGCGCTTTATAAGAAAATACCCTTCAATAGTGGAGATCAAAGGGATAGTAGTAGAGTTCAATGGAACATTCTGTCATAATCTACTCACCGTCATGTCGTTTTAATCCTGTATGACTATAGGTGCATCCCAATTCATGTACTTATTCACTATTCTATGCCATTTTGTAGAATAAATAGTGTGAGTAGTGTGTTCACACTAAAAAAGTGAAAAAGCCCCACCCACCTGATAGTGAGACTATGGCAGAACAAAGATTGGACTGTGAGTTAGGAGAAAATAACTCAGAATTTTCCTTGTCTCTTTGAACTATTTATTATTCTCCAGATTTGTCCTCAGCCCTCAGCCACTCCTGCTACCCATTTGTCACTGTCTCCCACCAATCCCTCTGTGTCCTCTCCTCCTCTCAGTGGCATGGTTCCACCTCGGGCCTGCTGGGAACCAGCTTCACCTGGGCAAGAGGAGTCCATGACTCCACCTACAGCCTCAGCGGACTTCGCTCCTTCTCGACCTGTCACCCTGGCTCCTGTGCCTATGCTCCTCCCGCCCTTCGACCTTGCCAGGCTCCCTCAGTCAGTTGGTTCTGCCTGGGTTAGACCTCGCCACGCCTTCGCTGTGGACTTGCAGGCCGTCCGATGCTCTTTGGCCCTCCACCACTTCGACTATGGCCCACTCAGCCCGCCTTCAGGCTCCGCCTCCGCCCTCATTTGCTCCAGCTCGCCCTCTGGCCTCCGAACCCACACTCTCATCTTGGGAGGTCGTCTCTGTGCCTCCATTTCGGCCGCCTGGGTCAACGAAGTCGCTCCATTGCCTCTGCCCTTCGGCTACGTGGTGGGCTTCAACTCCATCATCATCGCCTCCGGCCGTCCCCATGGTGGCGTCAGGACTCGTACCACCATGGATCCTCCCACCGGCGACGCCACGATAGAGCGCAGTTCTGGCTGTGGCCTGGGTTTCCACCATCACGCCTCTGCTCAAGGCTTCTCCCTGGCTCTCACCACCTTCAGCACCACCTTGGACTTTTCTGTTCCGCCTCCTCCCAGTCAGCTGTCTACCTCCAGAGCTTCCTCCTGTACCCCCTGCCTGTTTTGCCAACCCTTCGCCAGCCCCTTCACCATCTCCTCATCCTCCAGACCCACACTCTTATCTTAGGAGGTCATCTCTTGGGCTACACGGTGGGCTCTAACTCCATCGTCATCGCCTCCGGCCGTCCCCATGGTGGTGTCAGGACTCGTACCACCATGGCTCCTCCTTCTGGCGACAACACCATAGAGCACAGTTCTGGCTGTGGCCTGGGTTTCCACCATCACGCCTCTGCTCAAGGCTTCTCCCTGGCTCTCACCACCTTCAGCACCACCCTGGACTTTTCTGTTCTGCCTCCTCCCAGTCAGCTGTCCACCTCCAAAGCCTCCTCCTGTATCCACTGCCTGTTTCACTAACCCTTCGCCAGCCCCTAGTGTTTACATGAATGCTAAATAAAGCGATCGGGTTGATGTGTCACAAGCTTCTTTTTTTGACTTGCGCACACTGCAAGAATATACAGAGTTTATTGTGCATAATAAACATTCTTCTACATTAGTTCTTTATTTGTTTTAAACAGCAGACTTAATATTTAGCCATTTCTGGTTATAATTTGGAGACAATGAGTATGAACCGATGTGCCGTGCTGCTTATCAAGTAGTAAAAATGCCCCTCCCCGCAAGCCAAAACCACTCATCTGTGGATATGAAACAAGGACTGGTGCGACACAATCCTGCTCCACTTCACAGACGATGAGTGAAAAGAGAATTGTAGAATGACAGGACACTCATTTATGACACTTTATTCAACAGGAAGAATAGCTCGTTCCACGCGTCATACATCATTACACCATTTCTACTTCATTGTACATGCGCAATGCTTTCCAGTTTCAAAGTAAATTTTCAATCCAATCAAGTATTTACATGCCCTTTCAATCGGATTAGAAAAGGAATAAACCACCTCTTCCAATACAATCAAAATTTAATGCAGATAGAGCTCAATCTGATTGATTAAGGTGTTTACATGAAGGCTTTTCAGTCCGAATGAGCCATCAATCCGATTACTAAAGGATTATTTGGTTGCATGTAAACGTAGACATTGTCGGGTCTCGTCAGTGTGTGCGTTGTGTTGGACTGCTACCTCTGTTGGAATTTACCTTGTGGATTATTAAAAACTGTTATTCTTCATCTTATTTGTCATGCATTTGTTATTATCACACAACCCGTGACAAAAACCTTATATAATTCATACACTATAGTAAATAATTCATAGCGTATAGTGCATAGTGTATAGTATGTCAATTTGGACACAACTTAAGTGTTTCTTATCCATACATTGAAAGTCATTAGGGTCCAATGTCATTGTTTTTTCTTTGTCTACACAAAAAAAGAAAGTCATATAGGTTTGGAATGACATGAAGATGAGTAAATAATAACAGAATTTTTATTTTGGTGTGAACTATTCTTTTAAGTACCCAAGGGCAAGGTGGGGAGACGGCACCAATGAATCTGAAGGAGAGGAATTTCGGCCCCACCTTTGCTTCGAGAGCGGGCACGGCATTTCCCACTCTGTCAAATCATGTTATGGAATTTACGGCATCTGCTCTACAATCACAACAAGATGACGAACAGCAAAATGAGAGGAATGCAGCCGAGCTGTCTGTCAGGGGTTCACGGCAGGGCACAGGCTGCTTTGTTTACTACCAAAGCAGGTATCTGGAAGTGATCCCGCAGTGCGTGCGGGAGAAAATAAACAGGGCTTACATTGGAATGCATTTGGCATACGCCAGCAATTTTCATATAAAGCTTCATCCATGTGAGGTTAAGGTTAGTCTTGCCCCAGGTGAGGCCGTTCTTAGCCCTTCGTCTACACTGGCACCTCCTCAGATCGATAAAAGACAATAACGCTCGTTCCTGAAATAGCAGCTTGCGTAAGGGGAAAGTGAAAACAACAACTGACTTGACAAAAGGAAGTACATATTTTTAAACTAAATTCTGAGGAAATGGAGTGAACAAAAGAAGCCTAGATGATAAATATCAAAGGGTTTTGATGCAATATCCTCTTCAATAGTTCTTGGAAAGTTAAAAAAAAAAGCATAGGCTTTGCATTACAGTGACTTTACTATGGTTAAACTTTTATAAAGCATCACAATATAATAAATTACACAGATGTTCAATAAACAATTACATTTATTAGTGGTGTTTGCAAAGGCAAGCATCACTATTACTATTGCACATACTTATGATTAGTGATTTAAACAAACAAACTTAAACTCAAGAAGCAACCTGAGCCATAACACCTTAGCTACAGTGTTATTTTAATATTATTTATATACTACTATTATATTTATTTATATTTTGAATTAGCTTTTATATTTATATTATCAGTTTTCATTTTAATTTTAGTAATTTTGTTATGTGCTTTTGTCATTTTTATTAGTTTTTATTATTTTTTTTTTACAAAAATTTGATTTGATTTCAGTTTTAGTTTTAGTCATTATAGTATTTTAACTTATTTCAGTTAGCTGCCAAGGCAACATTTCTAAATTTAAGTTTTTCATCTAATATTTATATTTTTTATTTTATTTCAGCTTTATTTCAATTACCAAAATCTATTTTGAATAGTTTTAGTTAACAATAACAATGCTGCTTAGCAACCACAGAGCATTGAAACATGATTTTCTCCTGTATAAACAACTATTCTGTGAAGTAAAAGAGTTGATTAGCATAACTAGATAAGTAGACTCAACATATTAGTACAAAATTCAAATGATCTGAGGCTACATGTGCGCACATATCAGCCATTTACAATGCCTTTGAACGTGGATCATCCAATCAGATTTGAGAGCTGAAAACTTAATGCTTTTTGAATATTTATTCAAATACAAAACCTCTAGCAAACTTAATGTCAGAGCCAGACTGTTAAACACCAGGTGGAGAGATCAGCCCACATACTTGGTCACTAAGTTGGGCGCTTTTATCTCACAGTATCGAGATTTGCCCTGAAAGAGGGAGTCTTTGATAAAATGCACAGCTGGCACTGTTGCATTTCAGAAGAAATGTGCAAATCCAAGCCAAAAGCAAACAAGTGCACTGTTACTCGAACAAACATTCAACTTCCTCCAGTGTAGGATTACGATCCACCATGTAACCTTAATCTTCAATGGAGACTGGAAAAAATAAAGCATTTAAATGGGCTCCCATTACAGTACAAGAATCTGCACCTTTTAACCTGCTGACCTGTGGACCAGCATTCACATCAGATGGTTGAGCTATTTACGGCCAAAGTTTGGAAAATACATTGGTTAAATTGTTTTGAAGAGTCTAATTAGTGTTTGTTTAGCTGGCTGGGTCAGGTCACCCCACTCCTAAGTGTAAACAGCCAGTGTGTGTGCTGGTAATGGTGTCAACTGCTTCCCCGTTCACCAGGTCGAGCTCTGGAAAAAGGGGTGGTGCTCTGGAAAACCAGCAGAGCAGCACTGGAAATGAGAGCGAACGCTGGGAGCTAGGGCAGGGATCTAACACATGACACCGTTTCCCACGTATCATAAAGGAGAGGCACATTCCCAACACAAAACCCTGCACAACAATTACTACAGCACAGAATACTTGCAATGTTTTCATCAGGATGTGGTGATTCAGACTTATTCACAACAAAACTGTTTTCATAATTAGGACTTGGCACTAAAAAACCACAATAAAGCTGGGTTTTACAACAGTTGTTGACGATGTAGATTGGTTGAAATGAGATGATGAATCCACCAATCAAATAGCAAATATGTGAAACCACAAAACCTTCTGAAAGTTTTTCTTTGTAATACCAAAACTGAAACCACAGTGGCAGAATTCTCACTATCAAACAGAAGACACAGGTGTTTGCGCGACCATGCGTCCGTATTAGCGCACATTTTCTGTAAAAGTGAAACGTACTCCCCCATGATGCTGTGAAATGTGACGGGTCTGATCAGAAACTCCAGCGGACACTCATTATTTCCAGACAAATATCAATTGTAGGCACGTGTGCATTTCTTTTCCTTTTGTTCCTCTACTGAAAGTCTCTTTGGTTAAAAGCGTCTGTTAAATGTATTTGGAAAACCATAAATGTAAGAACATCTTTTGGCTGGATAGTGAAAAAAGCAGTCCACATATGTGCAGCATTGCTTGCACACTCATTCAATACTGTTTCCAGCTCATGAAGGTTTTTAAAAGAATGTCCAGAGCATAAAATATGAGAAGGTGTGTTTAAATGTTCAACTGATGGTCTACAACATTACCACAAATTACCATTGAATAGACCTCTCAGGATATTAATCTCTGTGAGATAAAATACCTTGGAAAATCATTTGCAAACCAATTTGCAAACATTGCGCGAGCATTTGCACGCTAGCGCCATGAGCGTCCTCACTGGAGAATATGGACTACGAATGTCAGGTGTGGTTGTGCTAAACATGGGAAACTGAATTATTACAAAATTCAGAGTCATTCAAGGTGAAGGTGGCATGTTGATGTCATGTAATTCTTCAAAAGCCGCCTTTTTCATTAGTGAAGCTTTCTACACAGAGCGATTTACTACTAAATTGCGAGTCTCAAAAAACTGTTTCGACCAAGTTTGGGGTCAGTAAGATTTTTTTTTAAAGAAATTAATATATTTACTCAGCAAAGATGCAATAAATTGATCAAAAGTGACAGTAAAGACATTTAAAATCTTACAAAATATTTCTATTTCAAATAAATGCTGTTTTCAACTTTCTACTCATCAAAGAATCCTGAAGAAAATGTATCTCAGTTTCCACAAAAATATTAAGCAGCGGTTTTCAACATTGATGATAATAAGAAATGTTTCTTGAGCATCAAATCATCATATTAGAATGATTTCTGAAGGATCATGTGACACTGAAGACTGGAGTAATGATGCTGAAAATTCAGCTTTGATCACAGGAATAAATTACATTTTAAAATCTATTCAAATAGAAAACATTTATTTCAAATTGTAATAATATTTCACAATATTACTGCTTTTACTGAATTTTTGATCAAATAAATGCAGCCTTTGTGAGACTTCTTTATAAAAAAAAAAAATAAAAAAAACATTTTACAGACTTCAAACTGTTGAACGGTAATGTAAAGCTGTTTAGACATACAGGATTATAATAGAGATAATCATGGGAATTAAACACTGCTCTTCTGACCTACCTTTTCATAATGTGAGAACCAAAACACAAACAAAACAATGAGGGTGACCAGGAAAATATGGGCAAAATCTGATAGCAGAGATCTGGTTTGCTGCTGCTTTGTTGATGTTGACAGGACTAACTATTAGGTGATGAGAACAATCTTAAATTTGTAAACAACACACCAGAATACAGTATTAAGTAAAGTAAGTAATTATAAGTATACGAATCATGGAAAATAGGAAGATAGGGTTTTTTTTTTTTTTAAATAAAAGTCACACAGGAGAGCCAACTCCTAATTCTGTGCAATAAACATAATTCTGCAAAAAGCAGAACTAAAATATATCAAGTCTCACCTAAGCCTCTATTATAACAAGAACGGATGCTGCTTTGGTTATCCATAAATGAAATGCAACACTAGCGCAGTCTAAAAGGAATAGTTCACCCAAAAATAAAAAAGAAGGTGCATTTAATGGTCATTTAAAGCTACGTTTCGGGAGCAAGAAACTTCTGACTAACGTCATAACTGGTTAAGTCGAACCAGGGTCATTTTAGTACACCAAAATAATAATTATAATCTAATACACATCCATATCTATTACTTCACACCAACAGTGTCCTGTAAGAAACTATCCTATCCTGGGTTATCATGATCCCACTGGCTGTGAGAGCCTTATTACCATCGGGCTAGTTATATAACATGGATTGTTTGACTCGAGTGATTGTTTGGAGATGGATAGTTTCACACCTGCGGTGCAAGAACTGTGGCACAGTGTCCCTGATGGGAATGCTTCAATGTAGGTCAGCACATCACATGCCTGTCTTTCAAATCCTGCATAAAACTCTCACAAGGACAGAGGTAAATTGACAAGAACAGGGGAAAGATTCATGAAATAAAGAGAAGGAAACAGAGACATGAAAGAGAGAATGAAAGAGGAAACTGGGTAAGATGCCACTCAATGGTGGTTGCAGAGAGAGTTAATGAACGCTGAGGGAAAAATCCCAGTAAACAAATATATCATTTAATGTATGGTGTCCACTAGATTAAACAAATGCTTTATCAGTTACAGAAAGTACAAAGAAATACATTAATAATACCTGAATAAAAATTTTACTGTATGCTACTGAAAAGATCTGGACTAAAAAAAAAAAATGCCAAAAAGATACTTGCACCACTTGCATTTATGGTGTCATAAATAAAAACCACTTGGACATATAAAGAGGACAGTCATGTAGAATTATGGGAACGGGTCAAAGGTGAACCCTCACAGTTGCTTGTGTATAACATCACACCCTGAATGATTAAAATGGCTTTTAAAGACCCGTGCACTGTAGTGAACACCACTTCAGAGGGTACATTCGTAATCAAGATGCAAGAAATGCAAGAAACAAAAACAAAACAGAATTTGGTGTCAAGAAAACAAAATAAACAGCACATTTACAAGCTGAAACTGAAGTGTAATACAACACTACTTTCACAGTATGTGAAACTTCAGATAGCAGGTGATGTTTTGACACAAGGGCTTGACTGCAGACTTCACTTATGGAGATGAGTAGCGCCATCCAGAGGGAGGTTCTGGTAGCTGCTTACAAACTCATGTGCAGTATTGTTATGTAGATAGGACTAAGGTTTCCTATTAGCATTGCTGTTTTAATAACAAACCAGGAATATATTCTGATGAATTTTATGCTTGAAGTCAACATAAAATTTTTTTTCAACCAACTGTCATTTTCTAAAATGTTTTCTAAAATCCCTCATCAAGGGAAAAAAAAAACATAGGGTGGGACTTTCATTCAAAATTGAATGCAAATTTACAGTGGGAATCAAGCAGAATAAGATCATGAACACGTATTAAGATAGAAAATAGTCTATTTTAATTTCATTTTGAGCTTAATGTATCGTGTCAACTAAACTATTACTATTTGGGTAACACTTCAGTATAGAGAACACGTATACACTATTAACTACAACTTTTGCCTTAATTAACTCCTAATTTACTGCTTATTAATAGTTATTAAGGTAGTTTTTGTAGCGTTTAAATTTAGGTATTGGGTAGGATTAAGGGATGTAGGATTAAGAATAAGACATTAATATGTGCTTTATAAGTACTAATAAACAACCAATATACTAGTAATATGCAAGCTAATAAGCAACTAGTTAAAAGTGAGAATTGAACACTAAAATAAAGTGTTACCACTATTTGTTAATTACACATTATGCAATAACAACAATTTCAAGCAGCAGTTTGCTATGTTGTTGTCCCTGTATCACTCATTTTCTCCAGCAAGTGGCATCCAGGTAGTGTTTCAGGAATAAAAACTGCTATTTTAAATGTTTAATTCAATTTTGTGTAAAAACAAAATCTTACCAAACTTTTTAAATGCTAGTTTATTAAAAAAATTAGATGATATTATTTCTGTTTAATTTGTCACAACGAAAATGGAAGGTTAAGTTAAGCACATTGCATTGTGAGGTATAGTCATTTGCACATTTTACCAAAAGTAGCAGGTCATCTGTACATATAGAAAACGTACATACTGTGTATAGTATAAATGTTGCAGAAATAGTAAGAGTGGTGTGTGAACATAGTCTTTGTCTTACAAATCCTACCATACAACAAATAAAAATCTAAGATAGCATTCTGACATACTGACAAAGACAATCACCCAGGTTCAATACTACTGCCAATAGATGAACTACATAACATCTACTAAATCTTTTGGCTTCAAGTGAACATCAAGTGGTTAATAATGTACCCACCAACAGCTCTGAAGAGGCAGGCACCATCTTCCTTCATTTTTTTGATGACAAATCCTTTCTTTTCCCGGAGTGCTTTTTCAAACCAGTGTTCCTGCTGTAACAGAGGCAAAACTTCAGGACAGACACAGTGAGGGTTCATTATTATGTGCTCGATAAACAGACAGACTTCTGATGCTAAAGTTATTGTTAGAGCCATTTATTTTATGCATTCTCAGACTGTCAAAAGAAGTCCCAAGAAAATCACATTTTTATCCTATTACAATTTTCAATAAATATGCTTCTCAGTCTTAGACAAATACGTTCATATTTAATGGGGTTATTAAACTTGTTGGCATAGTTGATTATGAATTAGACTAAATGATTGCAATAATCATTAAACACTATAAGCAATGAATTTAGGTATAATGTTTAATATTAGTGAGCCTTATGTCTGGGTAAAGTGGGGTTCAGATGTGAGTCACAGGTAAAGCAGGGCTAAACAACAGATCTGGGCTGCGTTTCTCAAAATCATAATAATCATAGTAGATCGCAAAAATGATCACATCAATGGTCTCTATGATCTACTTTGGCTTATGATGCTTTAGGAAAACACAGCCCAGTTTAGACTGTAGTCCTGAAATCCAGAAGAGAATTAGCATTTGAACCTTCGGTTTGCTCTAGATTTTCTAATGGGTTTTTGGAACAGCGGTTTTAGATTTATGAATAAAATAAGGTCTGTGGTTAACAACTTTTTAGTGGCTTAAAATTTAAAACACACAACAGCTTCTAAATCATCATTTGAGGTATGACTGTCACAGTTTATAATTCGTATTGTATAACAAAACTACATTCCTTTTTAAAGAAATTAACTTTTTTTCAGCAAGGATGCATTAAATTAATTAAAAAGTGACAGTAAAGACATTTATAATGTTACAAAAGATTTCTATTTCAAATAAATGCAGTTCTTTTGAAATTTCTATTCATCAAAGAATCCTGAAATAAATGCATCACGGTTTCCACAAAAATATTAAAACAACTGTTTTCAAAAGCATTTGAGGTCTGCTCATAAATCAAAAACCACCATTATAAATATCTAAATATTTTAAATCTAACATGAGAGTTTGTTGAAATTGCAAGAACGGCATGTGATAGTCTTGGAAACAACAGTTAAAATGCATAGAAAACCCAAATCATGTTTCACACTGTATATCATTTTACAGCAAAAGTGTTTATGAAGATATTCATCCTAAGGTTTAAGCCATTAAAATTCAAGTCAACATTTGCAACCCATTTTACTTTCGTAATGAACACATATTTCTGAGTAAAACAGGATTTGAGCAATAAAATGTAGGACAGGCCTTGATTTTATCCACTGGGAATTTTACTTTACAGTATCATGCATTAATGAGTAAAAATAAGACAGAAATGAAATAATTTCACGTTGACTTTAAAAATCGACTCACTCTTCTAAAGAGGAGAGGAGAGGGAGCTCAGCACAGCTGTGCCTCAGCCTGGACCTTTATTTACTCGGGCAAATTTTATCATTTTAAAAACACTTGTTTCCTGCCAAGTCAAACCACTGCATCCCTAATACCATGCATATTGAGTGCAGTCTAATGGAAAACATGTAGAATGTCTTTTTACTGAGACACAAGACAATAATGCTTATAAAACTGGCAATAGAATATTTATGTATCTTGACTTATACAATCAATATCTGTATCAATTTGTCTGTCTGCCTATCTTTATATTGATTTGTCTGCCTATCTGATTATTTGTCTATCCATCCATCTTTTTATCTATCTATCTATCTATCTATCTATCAGTCTATCTATCTATAACTACTGTCTATATACCACTGTCTAAACCCACGTTTACACGTGTCACACATTTAAATAAAATGCAGCATGTCAATGGTTCCCAGCATTAGGTGACATCATCCATCCACATACCTGTTCAACAGTCGCTGGATCCTCTGACTGTAGTCTGGAAGCATTCTCATACTCATCCTCACTGTTATACCCGGCTCCTTCTTCCTGCTCGGGACTGGGACCCCCTCCTCCTCCACCACCACCGCCTCCTCCCCCTGTCGCCCCGGGTCCGGTCCCTCCACCGGCCACCCCACCGGAGCAGGTAGCCTGTCTCCTCCTCTTACTAAGCCCAGGCCCCGAGCAGCACCCTCCCATCCCACCTCCACAGCCCACCCCACCTGACAGCTCAGCCCGACCCCCGGACACACACGCCATCCCTGCCGCATCCCCCGGGCCAACCGGAGACCCGGCGCCCACCGGCGGAGGAGAGGCCTGCTGCGGCCGGGAGCTGGATTCAGTTCGCCTGTCCTCTCTGGACGCCGGCGGAGCGGCTTGATACGACCAAGGTGGCGGGGAAGCGCGGGGCCTCGCACCCGTCCGGACCCCGTGGGAGTGCTGGTGCTGATGCGGGTCGGAGCCGGTCCGGCGGTCGGGGTCGTCGGGGTGATCAGACACACCGACCGACGAGTTCGGCTTCTTCTTCGGCAGGATCGTCATGACCGTTCAGGGAGGGTGTCCGTTTTAACGACTCCAAACGCGTTTTAACATTTAAACTTGAGTGTCTTTTGGGTCGTAATGTTTGCTCCTTTCACCCCGGAGCGAATTTAATTCAACAAGAGGTGGTTTTGAGGGTAAAAACAGCGGATAACAGAACAAAAACAAACCGTCTTCCGTCCCTCTGTCCTACTGTTGCCACACAACATCAACATACAGCTGACGACACCATCACGTCATTTCCGTCTCGCTGCTGTTCCGCCTCTCCTGTGCTCTGCTTCAGAAGCTGTCAGTTGAATTGTTCATTCATTCATTCATTCATTCATACATTCATGTATTTTGTTTGCTGGTCAGCACTTTATGGTCCAGTAACCAGAGTCCACCTCTGGACTATAATATATTTATTATGAATGTTTATGAACTTTTTAAATCTAAATAAACAGTGACAGTGGAATTCAAATCATTGTATATGGACTCTTGGATAGCCAAACAAGCATAAAGTGCCAAATACCCTTTGTTTTCAAACATATCTATATCTTTAAAAAATGTGATTTGACACATGATAGTCATGTAAACAGTTAAAATGGGTATAGTAACCCAAATCATGTTTCACACTGTCTATCATTTTACTGCAAAAGTGTTTATGAATTTATAGCTTTATTTTCTCATATCTTATATCT
This sequence comes from Mylopharyngodon piceus, assembly GCA_039654765.1. NCBI lineage: Eukaryota > Metazoa > Chordata > Actinopteri > Cypriniformes > Xenocyprididae > Mylopharyngodon > Mylopharyngodon piceus. The sequence continues at coordinate 5,071,103 of CM077453.1, read as the reverse complement.
TATCTTATATCTCATACCTCCTCAACCTGGTTTATGTGGTATTAAATAAACAGCAGTATAGTAGCATACCATACTTTATACTATATTATAGAAAAGCATAAAAAAATTCTCATTAATTAGACTGACTAAATAGACAAACTACGATTCTTGATTCTGTAATGATGTGGTATGTTTCAACAATGCTGAATAGAATAGAATAGAATAGAATAGAATAGAATAGAATAGAATAGAAGTGGACATTCTACAATTATATACAGAAAGAGATGTAGAAGGCAATTAAAAAACATCAATAAATGTAAACCCTTCAAATATCAAAATGTAATTGGGTTTATTACATAAATATCTGCAGATGGATGTCTTGCTTTATAACTTATAACGTAGCATTTAAAACGTTTAAAACCCATTTCATGAAAATAAAAGCTTCCGAAATATTGTTATGCTGGGGTAACATTGATCATCAGGGTGCAACTATGAAATGCTGTTAATTTTCCCATTGAACTTACATGAATTAAAAAAAATGATGTAACAATATTAAAGGCACAATATGTAAGATTTTTGGATTAAAATATTGAATTATAATTTTGGATTAAATATTGAATTATATATTTTGTTGACTTGTGTACTTACATTATCCCAGATGTTTCCAAGAATGTTTAAATCCAGAGAAATTTTAACCAGGACACGGACCGTGCGTCGTCTATCAATGACATCATACCCGCGTTAGCCTCGGTTTCTGTTTTTTAGAAACCATGGAAACACCAAAGACGCTTTAGCTTTAACATGTGTTTTATTAGACAGGTGAGCAACTGTTTGGATACATTCATCGACAGAAAACTAATCATGTTATATAGCTCAACACAGTAAGTCTTATTGTTTAAATCTCGTTTTCTTGATTTACCACGAGTACCATGTTTTACCATGATTAATATCGATCTAGCTTACTGCAGTGTGTAACAAGTGTGTCATAGTAGCCGCCGAGCGAACACAGAGTAGCATTATAACAACTTTCAACACACAAATGTTTCTAATATAATAAAACAGCGCTGCGTTACCCTACATCCACTTGACTGAATGAAGTGGAAGCGGCGACTGCGGCATAATAAAAGCTCCACTGCTCTCAAGCTGTGTGTCGCGCTCGTTTCTCATTAGCAATCGCTCCAGCGGCCTTGTTTCTGCTCCCACAGCACTCAGCCCTGCTCTGCTTCATACTACAGTAATGTTAATAATCTCATCCATGAACATGATTTCTGCCCGAGTCCCGTCCAGATTCATTTCCACCGGCTGTAGACGTGAAGACGACTCCTCCCATGATTCCACGAAATCAAGGCGTCATCAAGCTACACCTTTGTTTTGAATAAGCCACCTGTAGCGGCGAAAATATACATATTGTGCCTTTAAATGAAAATGGCACTTTCTCACGAAAGTTTGCTAATTTTTAGTGGGAACTTTTCAGGTTAAAAAGTCTAAAGGAGAAGCAATTTAAAAGTTAAAAATAATACATTGATACTCAAACAGTTTTAGACATAAACCTCAAGGAAAAACAATAAAGAGAAGCTGTAGCCAATAGTTGTAGTGATATTGTGTTTATTTCTCTCAAATGTTTCTTCAGACAGTCATTTCTCCTGAACTACTGCGCATGGACGTCACAACACGTCTTAACAGTGTAAAACCATTATTGTTGACTTAATTGAAATATAACAATAATATTCCTCTATTACAAAATACCCTGCTATTCACTGAGATACAGCAAATCGTGTAAGACGTCATGAGTGTCCTCCACCACTAGAGGGCAGAGCTGTAATGATATATTTAATGCTTAATCTAAGGTGACATTTTCTCTGCTCTTCTGCCAGTAATAACCCACAATGTGATTTACAGTCAGTGATGAAAGAACATCTTAAAATCACGTGACATGTGTATGAACAACATTTCATACCAGAACTGACTGCTAACATGTCAATTCTAGAAGTTGTCCATATGAACTTGAGTGCATTTTTTATCCCCTCGAATCATAAAAATAAAAAATTCAGCATAAAATACAAAAAAATAACAATTACAATAACTAGCTCAAAAACTGAGCAAGAAATCAACAGATGTTAAAAAGATAATATATTTATTATTATTATATTATTATTATTTATGACAGAGCTAAATATGACATCTCATTGACTGATGACAGTGATGAGAGAACTATTAAATATGTGTCTCATCTTTGGTTCAAATAATACATAACAAAAGTGCACTCAGTAATTTTTTTTATGTTGCACTGACAATCTTCTTGGACTTGCAGTAGGCTACACTGACAATTAGCAATGTGAATGTAGCATCATGCTAAAGCTAACGTTTTCGGTTTGAAATGCCGTCATAGAAATGCACTATTCACAGTCAGCCACAATAAATTAATTCTGTGAGTGAAAGTGTCAGATAACAGGTAGATATCTGCAATAAAGTGATTAGTATTATATCTGGTGATTACATCCGGTCATATGGTGTCCATGTAAAAGCTTTTATTAGACTAGATATGACTGGAGTATTCTGTTGTCTGAAGTTAATTATTTTAGGGTTACATCGTTCTTAATGATGGTAAATTACTGAGTGCAACTTTAAAGTTAGACCCTTTTAGGACACTTGATAGATCAAAATTGGATTTGGTTATATTAATATCTGGATGGATGTTGTATTTGTTGATACATGAGATAAATGAGCATGTGTCTTGCATAACATTTGTATTGATCAATATGATGCAGGATTGTGCACAAATCTCACAGGTTTAAACATGTCAAAACCTTTAAACAAAATAAACTGAATATAGTTTTAAGGGTGACATGCATTTTAAAGGTTAATTCATCTATGTGAGGAGAAAAAAACAAAAACGCTGATTTGTTTTCAATTCTCATTCTCCACTCACACTTGTTACCTAATATACCACACTAAGACTGAATTGTGTGAATATTGAGTTTGGCAACACGTTTAACTGAGAACTGAAGCAATCTCTCAGTAATCAAAACGCCAAGCGCATGATGAGGTGCAAAAAGCATAGAACGGCCCCATCATTGTCAGCAATGGTGAATGTCTGCTAGTAAATGTCACGCATTTGAAACACATAATCGTTATAGGCTAATGATTTTTTTTCTATCAATTATGAAATACATTTTCAGTCAGTGCTAATAAACACAGCCATTTTCACACACTCTTCAATAAATAGTTATTTTACAATGCAAGAATAAATAAGCACAGCTGCGCAGTTGTGTTCCAGATATTAATTACATATGACAGCTAATTAGTTTGCAACTTCGTAGCACCTGGCAGGTTTTATTTTCCTTACAATGCAGGTGATAAAATGTGACGAGCTGAAGACAAATGAGAGCAATGAGCACGCTTATGTCACCTTCTCACACCGGTGTATTTTTAGAAGTGAGAAAACTAGGAAAGAACTCACCCTGTTAGCACCAAAATATCATGCAAAATTCCATGCAAAAACTCCTGAATCTGTGAATCTGATGTCATGTGACTGCATTTGATATGTGTGAGGCGATATAAATAGTGTTGATCTGTGTTAGTAGTGTATTAGCTTGCTTAGTTCTGATATAGAATGAATAAATTATAAGATTTATTAACACACTGGCATGCTTAACGTTGAATTAGTCTCAGAAAATACAATGCAATGCAAAAGCATAAAATGTGTTTTGCTGCCCACGTCTGTTGGTCGTCTAACAAATCACAACTGCAACCAAGTGTGCTTGGCATTGAAGGGTACAATCTAAAAATACATATATCTTTCACAATGACAAATCAATAACACATACTTGTCATATATGTACAACACAGTACATATGCTGTTTAAAATGTCTCTTCTGTCTACTTTCTGTTGTGCAGCTACCACATGTAGGTTTTTGAAGTGTCTATCTGTGAGTTTTGAGGGTCAGCAGTGCCCTCTTTCTCTTTTTCCGTCTCATTCTCCCAGAGGTTAATAAGCGGTGGGTAGAGTTCGTTCAGGGGAATTGAGGTGGTGTGCTGCATGTACTTCTTAAGAGAGTGATGGCAAGATTTCTGCTTCATACGGCGTCCCATATAGAACACCAACAGAGCCATGATGCAGATGGCAAACATTGAGCCCATGACCGCTGCCAGGGCTACATTGGCCGGCTGGGCAACCATCTCCACGGCAAAGCTGGCTTCTTTGGTGGTCACGTTGATACAAGAGTGCTGGGTCTGCTCGGTGCCAGCCATGGTCAGGCAAACCTGGTACTCCGTGGAAGGTAGGAGGTGTGTGAGGTTGTACTCTTGGACATCTACGGGGACCATTGCCGTGTAGCTGATTTGCGGGTTGTCGATCTTTACGGTAGCACTGAGCCACTTGGGTTGTGCCACCTCATGGTTGGAAGAGACGGCAGATGGGTGCACCTTCCATTCGAGCACCACAGACTGGGCATGGACAATTTTTGCCAGGATTACCAAGGATCCAGTGGTATTCACCACCCCATGATGACCTCCAATAGAGCGTCCGCCATGCCAGTTGCTCCTATCCACGTACACTGAGACACTTCGGGTGTCGGCTCCCTCTGCATTCCAAGCAACACATGTGTAGAGACCAGCATCCTCGGGTTCGACATGTGGGATCTCAAGAGCACCTTGTTCTTGCATCCGGTGCTTCTTCATCATTCCTCCTCCCTCATTCGAGGATGGGGAAACAGCTTCAGAAGTGACTTTGTCACCGGTGGGTGTCACCCAGTAAAACTGAGGTGCCGGATCTGCCACGGCCCAGCAGTTGAGTGTTAGAAGCTGTCCTAAGGTGACATTGAGCAGCGGAGGGAAGGCATGCTGGGAAATCAGAGGCAGGCAGGTATTGCTTGCCCCATTCCAACTTGCAGACACCACTTCCTGAAGGGATTGGCCGACAAGATGTGGTGGGGAGGCACAAAGAGTTATTTGGGGCTCCAGAACTTTGAGGCTCGATTGGTTGCCCAGGACGGGCCCCCAGTTGGCGAGACAATCACACCTGAGTGGGTTGCTATGAAGACTGATTTCATCCAGACTGGGGAAAGCGGATAAAATATCATGGGGCAAAAGTGTGAGGTCATTATTGTGGATCAGTAAGGTGCGCAAGCCGCGCATTTTCAGGAAAGCGGCTCGGTCTATAAAGAACAGGTGAGGGTTGTTGTAGAGCTCCAATTTGGCCATTTGTGGTAAGTTTGAGAATGCGCCCTTCTCCACCGCCACAAGTTCATCCATGTTGTTCAGACTGAGTTCCTCTAAGTGGGGAAAGTCTCTGAAGTCACCTTCCTGTATACGGACGATAGGATTCTTGTTAAGGTCAAGAAACTTGAGGCTCGGTAGAACACTCAGGGCTTTCTTTGGCACAGCCGTGAGCTTGTTATCGAAGAACGAGAGACTCTCGAGGTACTCTAATCCCTGGAAAGCCCCCTCAGGTATTTCCCTGAGCCCCATTCCTGCAAGAACCAGACTGTGCAATTTAGAGAGGGGGTGGAAGTTCATATCTTGCAGCCCAAGAATGGGGTTTTCCCCTATCATTAAGATCTCAAGGTTGGGTAGGGCCTCAAACCAATGGCTGTCTATCGCCACAAGCTTGTTGGAGTTAAGGTGAAGCCTCAACAGGTTCCCCAAGCCTGAAAAGGCATTAGGACCAATAGAAGAGATCTGATTATGATTAATATAAAGCTCCTCTAAGCTGACTAGGTCCTTTAGACACATATCAGGCAGCTCTTTAATTTGGTTTTCCTCAAGGTAGAGTGTGACCAGTTGGGTTAGGTTACTCAAGCCAACGTCTTGGATTTGTGTGAAGTGGTTCTGGGAGAGATCCAGTTCCGTGAGGTTGACCAAACTCTGGAGTTCTGTGGTTACCCTGGAGATATTGTTGCTTTGAAGAAGCAGCACCTGAGTATCAACTGAAATATTCCACGGGATTCTGCTCAAATGGAGTTCGTTGCAGTCGACAGTCTTGGCTTGATGGTAGACCGACTGAGGAGTGTACCATGGGCGGGTCTCGCAGACACATTGGGCAGGGCAGAAGGGAATCGCAAGGGAGCAGCGACACACAGCCAACATGAAACAGACTGTGAGCAGTGAAGTGGAAATGGCAGTTCTCTCCATATTGAGCATCTCTAGAGTGCTGTGCCCAGTAGGTAGTTGACAGTTGGAGGGAAGATTTCTACGAAATGGAAGACAGGAATTTTCTCATCCAGCCCTGCAAAATGAAACAGAAAGAAGACATATAAATCATGCAGATTACATGATGTCAGCCGAGTGCAAATGACATTAACGGCAACTTTAGATGTGATATTTATTAGCATCAGTTGCAGTACGTGCTGAAGGAATTTTAAACATAAAGACTGCAATTTCTGCTCTCCTTAAGATCACACAAACAAATCAAAGCATCATTTTGTGCAATGAGTAAATATCCAGAATTGACATTTTTAATATTCTACACTTCGTTCCCCTGCCAGTGCTCAGAGATCCCTCTGATAATTGATTATTCAGTCATCTCTCATTCTAGTCAAACAGAGAGCAATTGTTAGCAAGCGTGCAGCATTATTCCGGCCTGCATGCAGAAATACACCTGCCAAATGCAGGCTCCAACAAACACATGAAAGGAGCCACACATCAAAGCCTGAGTGTGCTCCACCGTACATCTCAATACCATCTTCCCGTAAATGTAAGTGCGCCTGGAAGAATTGCACGATCTTGTAACCATTGAGTGTAACTGCTCTCAGAGGGGCTGTAACTGTACGGAAGGAAAGGCAAAATGAACACCAATGCAATAAAACAGATTCCAAGCACTTTATCACACTCTAAACATCCAACGGACAAAATATCTCCAGGCTAGGGGCATTTGAGATCTCAAGAGCATGTTTTAGCCTCAAGCATTTTGGCTACTTTTTGAATTTACTTACCACACATATTCAGTCTTCTGCAATACAAACCAAGATATTTGGAGGGAAAATAACCTACATACAACAATGCAACATGGCATTTGTCTTTATCTTTTTTCAACGTCATAAGTTCAAACAGGAGCCTTTGGTGATGGACTACCGTTTGATCTTCCACTATGCCAGGGTCTGTGATGCATCGCTCCCCTGATTGCCGCTCTGTGCTAATGAGCTGAATTTAACTGGCAGGAGGCGCGAGAGAAGAACTGAATACCGTGAGCTGTTAATAGGTTTTACAGCATGACTCACACAGACACTAAACTAGGAAAATCTAAAAGTCCTACCATATGTTTTCACAAATCTGTAATTGAAGATGAAGATCAACAGCATTAATTAGAACAAACGACAACACTGACTGACTTAAGAAGAGTCGTGACAGTGGTTCTCAGCTGGTGGGTCAAAGGTTACTGATGAGAACAGAGAAATTCAAATAATAAAATGCAATTCCCCATATAACTGTGTATAGTTAGGATAGCAAAATAAATAGGCTAGATAGATATGGGAAAACAATTCCCATATCTTTTGTTGTTGATGTTAAAGGCTGTGTTTCCAATCAAACTATACAGTCTGTTGATGCAAATGCATCTGTCACTTATAGTGTTACTGTACTTTAAATAGTAAAGCAGTTCTCGCCCCCCATTGACTGCCATAGTATTTTTTTTCCTACTATGGTAGTCAATGGGGGTCGCGATCTGCTTGGTTTCAAACATTCTTCCAAATATCTTCTTTTGTGTACAGCAGAACAAAGAAATTCATACAGGTTTGGAAAAACTTGAGGGTGAGTAAATGATGAAAGAATTTTAATTTTTGGTTGAACTATACCTTTGATAAATGTCACAATTTAAAATATATTTTTCGTTACTTTTTATGATAAAGTATTTTTGTATTGTGTTGGGTCAGCACTTGATATCCCATGTAAAATGTGGGTCCGGAAGAAAATTAGCTGATATGACACATTTCAAAATGAGAGCTGATAAATGACGGAGCACTGAGCGGATGGAAAGTGACACTTATATTGCGCGCCAAATGTAACAACAACTTTGTTCAAAGCACGTCAGTGAGAGGAACAAAGTTTTGTCTCTCACAAACCACACATCCTGGTTGCACATTAGAATAGACCCAGTGATGCAATCAAGTGCAACTTCCCTTACTGTTATGTCATATGCAAAATAAGACACTAGCCAGGAGAGCACAGGGTTTTATGTGCTTCTACATGATTCAATACTGAATATCTGTTTTCCTTACTGCTCATCTGACCTTTACAAAAATGTACTGTGGTGAAACCATGGCAATGAAGCGTTCTTTCATAATACCAAAAAAAGTACCATGATATTTACTATGATGATAATACCATGGTGTCCTATACTTTGACAAATACCATGCAGGGTTAGGCGCCCATATTCATATAGCATGCTATTTACACTGCAAGAAGTTCAGAAAACACCATTGTAAAAACCATGGTACTTTCATTATATGAAAAAGCTTTTCATTAATGAATGTCATAAACCTCAGAGTGATCTGACTTTAGATTGTGTGCTTTTAATAGCACACCGTGGTAGACAAATCCACGTGTGGTGGCAGTTAAACAAGCAAATCCAACACTTTTCACACAGAGACATGAGCTGCCTATTCCGCTGAGTCTTGGGGTCTTTTAATCTGCTCAGTCTGTGGATAGTGCTCTTGATTGCAGCGATAGGCCTGTTCAAAATTCTCAGAACAAAGACAGAACATGGACATGATGCTCAAACTGCACTGGCTCTGGAAATGAAAACAAGATGGGGAAAAATTACCCGCCCTCAATCACCCCCCTCCACACTCTGATCTTTTCATGCGTCGAACACAAATTAACTCCCCTGAGAGGTGTGTTGAAAAGGGGCAAGATGAGACGGGGGAGGGGACAGACAGACGGATGGGGTGTGTCCCTCTTTGCTGCAAAGAGCCTCGATCGTCTGATGTACCTCAAAGACTTGTGCTGTCACAACATATCGGTGCATAAAAGTCCAAAACATTTCATGCAATCTCTTGCATTAGGTTGTTATCGAATTGTCATCAAGCATCCTAGGCAGTTCAGGTAGGACAGATCAGATTTTGACAACGCTAGAGTCACTTCTACTACACACGTACAACCTGTTCTGTTTCTTTGGAAACAAAGCTACTGGGAATCATGATGGCATTTGAGATCTCAAAATCCCTAATGACACAATATACCGTTCTGAATAAAGCCTGAAATATAGTATGTGAAAGCAAACGCTTTTAGCAACAATATGAAAAGTATGAAAAGCCCAGTGAGGGGTGCTATAGCTGATATTAGCATAAACTGTTTTCTCTTTCAGGTCAACTACTCTCAAGAGAATCATGCTGAGCAAGTTAAATCAAATAAACATGTTTATTGCAGCTATCTGAACAATAAAACACCTGGTTTAATGGCACAGACAAATTAAGGTAACTCTATCACTCCCTTGAGTACCGAGGTTTGCTACTTTCACAGTAACACAGTCTGTTTGTTTACATGTATTTACATTTAATACTAATGTACATTTAACAACTTTATGTAACCCCTCCGGTTCTACTCGCACTGCTTCGAGTGGGATTAGAACCATAGCTTCAGGCGTGGGAGGTGGGAGTGCTAACAAGGATGCTAAAAAAAACAGCGTCAGTCGCTAGTGCACCTCTTGAATCCAGGGGAGTGAGGTTTACCTGCAAATCCCTTTACTAGCTGGCCTTCGTTACACTCAGCCCCCCCCAATGCTCACTCCCATCTGGGTCACGGCACCAATGTAACCCCTTCAGTTTTACTAGCACTGCTCCAAGGGGGATTCAAACCAACGTTTCTGGCATGGGAAGCAGGTGCGCTAACAAGGATGCTAAAAACCGCAGCCTCAGTCACTAGTGCGTCTCTTCAGACCAGGGGAGTGAGGTTTACCTGCAAAGCTCTTTACTAGCTGGCCTTCATTACACTCACCCCCAATCCTCACTCCCATCCGGGTCACGGCACCAATGTAACCCCTTCGGTTTTACTAGCACTGCTCCAAGGGGGATTCAAACCAGCGTTTCCGGCATGGGAAGCAGGTGCGCTAACAAGGATGCTAAAAACCACAGCATTAGTCACTAGTGCGGCTCTTGAGACCAGGGGAGTGAGGTTTACTTGCAAAGCTCTTTACTAGCTGGCCTTTGTTACACTCAGCCCTCCAATCCTCACTCCAATCCGGGTCACAGCACCAATGTAACCCCAATAGATCTACTCGCACTGCTCCGAGTGGGATTCAAGCTGGCGTTTCTGGCATGGCAAGCAGGTGCGCTAACAAGGATGCTAAAAACCGCAGCGTCAGTCACTATTGCGCCTCTTGAGACCAGGGGAGTGAGGTTTACCTGCAAAGCACTTTACTAGCTGGCCTTTGTTACACTCAGCCCCCCAATCCTCACTCCCATCCGGGTCACGGCACCAATGTAACCACTTCGGTTTTACTCGCACTGATCCGAGTGGGATTTGAGCCGGAGTTTCCGGCATGGGAAGCAGGTGCGCTAACAAGGATGCTAAAAACCGCAACATCAGTCACTAGTGCACCTCTTGAGACCAGGGGAGTGAGGTTTACCTGCAAAGCTCTTTACTAGCTAGCCTTCGTTACACTCACCCCCCCAATCCTCACTCCCATCCGGGTCACGGCATCATTATAACCCCTTCGGTGTTACTAGCACTGCTCCAAGGGGGATTCAAACCAGCTTTTCCGGCATGGGAAGCAGGTGCACTAACAAGGACGCTGAAGACCGTCAGTTGCTAGTGCACTCTTTACTAGCTAGCCTCTGTTACATTTATATCATCATAAACGTAGGTATACTGTAGGAGCTTTATAATGTAATAAAGAAGCACATACCTGCTCAATCATGATTCAATATCTGGTATCTGTCATGTCAAGTGTTTGGTAAACATCATTGTAGTGCAAAAAGTGTGCACATTTAGAAAATATCTGAGAAGTATTTGACAGTGGAGCACTTTGAGTCAGTTCACTTGGTGGCCATCTTGTCAGCTATTTCCAGTCATGTTCAAGTTTTTTCAGATATTCATGTTCTTTAAGTTTAGGTTTTTGTAATCTTTATTTCAATTACCGAAAAAATATATTGTTTTAGTTAACACTAACAACACTGCTGAGAATAACAAGTGTGTCTACTTTCAGAAGAGACTAGTATTATGCTACTGTAGCAATACATTGGCCATGCATTTACATCTACGTTAGCATATTTGCGTATATTTCTTGCCTAAGGCTAGAGTGTTTCTCTGTTCTATATGCGCTAACTCTTATTCTGCCAACTTGTGCAATTTAATAGCATCTGGGGAAGAATTCTTGGGAGGAAAAGACAGAAAGATGATAGTTGACATACAGTAAGAGTATAGAGCTTGCAGCTCAGATCATTAGATCTTTTTTGATCTTGAGTACATATTGAGATTTCTCACTTTGGTATCATGGCAAATCTCAGTATGGCCTTTTAAATCAACAAATCAGAGGCAAGTTCTCCTTTTTTGCTCTCTGTTTTATCTCATTGCTGTCTCAGAGAAGCGAGAGAGATTTTAAAGAGTGATATTTCTTATGTCTCCACCCTCAGAAGTGCTGATCTTTTAGCAGACTGGAGACAGATCATCTTAAGCAGAAGCCATCTTGTTTCCGCCCATCCTGCTGCTGCAAAGATCAGATCACCTTCAGCGATGAAGAAAAGGTGGAGTATTTCCTAGTGTCTGCGGAGGTTTCTATATGTGTGTGTGAGTGCATCAGCTGAGTCTCAGTCTCAGTAGCGTGTGACACTACTCCGCACGCCTGTCTGATCGCATTAGCCACTGGGACGGTCATTCTGGATGTAACCCCCCCGGCCCCTCTGCACGGCAGGAAATGGGGCCACCTTGCCTGATGCCATGGCAACCTGACAGGAAGAAGCAAAAAGGACCAACCCTTGGGGTTTCCTTTTGCATATGTGTGTGATGGGACATACAGACATAGTGAGAGAGAGAGAGAGCTGGAAAAGAGCTGAATGAAAGAATGAATGAGAGACAGAGACAACCACCTGAGTGGGTTAGTGAATCTGGAATATAAATACACAGTTGAGAGATTACAGTAATAAGGCCCTAAAGGAAACAAAGATGAAAAAGACTAAAATAGATGAATGAATCTCTTTAAACTCTTGGAACTATCCAGTTAAGAAGGATATAATCGTTACCAAAAATAAAATAAAATAAAAATAATAAAAAAAAAATACCTATATATATCATATATATATATATATATATATTTTACTGCATATAATAATATCATATATATCATGGATATTAATACAAACTATCCACTTACAAAAAATATAATTGTTGCATTTTATAGTAATGCTAATGTTTTTATAAAAATAGCCTAAATAAAATATTCATTATATACATTGTGTGTGTGTGTGTGTATATATATATATATATATATATACTAATTTTGTCATTAATACTAATATTAATATGTTAGAATACTTTTTTCTTTTTTCAAACAACAAAAAATCTGATTTTTGCATGTGTTTGCATATCATCCTCATGATACAAGTCCTCATGATAAAAAAAAATTTACTTGGTGGCCTTAAACGCTATTGTGGGACAGATGTTGTTTGATTCACTGTCTTTATTATAAAAAGTTGCGCCACTCGGCTCAGTGACCAAGCGAAGTGCGCTGAATGAATGGCTCAGATTGTAATTTAAGCGAGATTATCCAGCCAGCTGTTCACGAGTCTGGTGCAAAAGTTCTACTGCTAGATCTTCACATTTGAGCTTTTAAAAGTGATTATGTTTGCTGGAAACAAACAAGCGTCCTGACAGTTGTATTTACAAGGTGCCCTACATTTCACACTCTGCAATGTACACAGAACATAATAATGCGTTGCTACTGCAAACCATTAAAATGTAATGATATGAAAATGTACACATGACTACATACATCAGAGCAAAGTACAACAATGGAGAGCAAGACAATGGTGTTGTTCCCCGTGGATGTGCTGTAGTACAGCGGTGATTGGAGATTAGGAGGGTGCGCAGCTGATAACCCTTTGGGGCTGATCTCTCTTTTAGTACACTTTCCTTTTCTTTTTATTTGCCATGCCTGAACACAGCCCCTCACATCTGCAAACGTATTGGAGCCAATGAAATATTCATGGATGGGTTATTAATTATTGAGAGCACTGCAGGCAGGTCTTTAATTTTCATCCTTGCCTTTTACTATTGGGTAAAAAATGGAAAAAAGCAGCTGTTAATTGGTGTGAAGGAAAGATGCATCTGGGCTGTCACAATTTGTCAACACTTTGTGACCTCATTTCCTACACTTCATCACCTTCTCACACACTCATATAAATTGGCAATATCAACATGACAGTTCAAGTGGATAACCTGCACTGTACAAACTGTTTAACTAATATAAATCCAGTCTATGCCTAATAAATGTCTGGTGATGCATCAAACTTAAAAGAGATGTAATGTGATGTGGAATGTTAAGAAAACATGTTTGATTAAGAAAATTAAGTTTGGTGCTTGGCACAGGAATTAGACACTTACATGACTTAAAGTATAACTTCACCGATTTTCAACTCGCTTTGTATTGTTGCAATGTTGGCAGTATATAGTATATATAAATGAACAATGTTAACTCGTTTTCCGTGTTACTTGGACCAAGAAATTCCCATTTATTTGTCACCAAATAAATGAGTTTTGCATCATCTGCTGGACTTTTGACAGCTCCAGGGCTTTCATGAAGACTACAGATTATACTTCTGCAGTTTTGTATCCCCGCCAACGGACAGTTGGATCGACAGAGGGTTATTAACAAAACGATTATTGTAAGAGTAGGTTTATCACTGAAAATTGTATCGTACTTTGTCTACTCTTTAAACAGCTTTGTGGTAAAAATGAAACACTATGGCAACAGCTTTCTTAACTGTACGTGCGGAACTGACAGAAAGGCAGTTTCTTTCAGTTTTTTTCTCTGCATGAGTTTGGCCTAAAACACTGTGTTCGTGTTTGAAATGTTGACAACAAACACAGAGGTTTTTCAGATTTTTTCTCCATATTTTTTAGCCGCTGCCTACAACACGCTGGATCCTTCACTGTAAACCGAAAGTACCAGGAACAATAAAGTTGACACCGTTATAACTAAAAGTTTGCTAAGAAGTATTTCCTACTAAAGCAAGGCAAAATTTGACTCTAGTAAAGGCACCCACACACTACAAGACAATCGGGCAGTTTTGGGCCCAATTCTCCCCTTCGACAATCCTAGGCAAAGTCACGATTATCTTTTATGGTTCTACAGATTATCTTATCAGATTTTCCTGTGGTGTGAGGTGTGTTAGGAGTGATTGAATCTGCTCGGAAGAACGGGGACGCACCATTCTCAAATCATAAATATCCAACATGTTGAAATCCTGTGTGGGGGGAACCCAGAGGACAAAAGCGCACACACGCATTAGATTTAGAGATGCACCGATTGACCAGCCAGGAATCGGAATCGGACGATTTCCAGCACGATCTTCCCAGATCAGTGACCGGATGGTCAGTATCACGACTTTCCAATTCCGAGCCGATCTGTTTTGTTACCAGTGGCACAGGCAATAAAGCTGCGTGTTCTCGCTCTCTTCTCTCCGGCGGCAAAGTGACACACACCCGCCTCCTCTTTCTCACTCGTCTCATTTGCTCCGGTTAAATAGTGCTTGTAATTCCCGCAAGTTTCACGCTCACCCCAAAAGCATGCGCACCACTGATCAAGTGGAGCGCACAAGCTGCTTCTCAGTCTCAAACAGCTTGTGAGTCACAAGTAATGAGTGGCTTGCTCTGCACTTAAATGGTCAAATACATACAAAATTGTGTCAAAATGCCCGTCTTGGCAAGTATTCAGTTTAACACAGTCAGTTTTGGAGCATTAAATAGTTGAGAAAGAGAACGCATGTTGAGTAACAGTATATTGGGTCGTGCATAAACTCTTAAAGTGACAGCAGCCTAATAAACCTGCTGCTGTCTGTCATGTTAATCAAAGAAGAAAAGACAATCACTTTCTGCTCTTGACAGAATAAGTTTTATAACTCTAATTGTAAACAGTCATCTGTATTTAATTTTTACAATGAAGACTATCCAGTGTTATTTTATTTAATTATTTGATTACTTTAATTTCTGTAGTATTTCTTACCTGTATAAAAACCTACATCACTTAACCTGAAAAACTTAAGTTTCATAGCTCTCTTTATTTTTTTTGCATTTGTTTGTGCTGTTGTTTGCCATTTGTTTATTTGTTCTTATTTTATTACTGACTTTTTACTTGTGTTTTTTTAATGAAAATAAAACCTTGCGCTGATGTACATTTTTGTTTGTATATGCTGTCAATTATAGTTCTTAGAAAGAAAATCGGAATCGGCAAAAATCGGTATCGGCAGGTCACACTAACAAAAAAATCGGAAATTGGAATCGGCCAAGAATATTGCAATCGGAGATCTCTAATTAGATTGTCACGTGCAACGAAACGATAGCCAATCAGAAAGCGAGCTGACGGAAGGCAGAAGCATAATAACGACTTCATCCAAACATTTACTTTTTTCCCTGCAAATTTTCTGTAAAAAGCAGTCTAAATACTATTATCACCATTTCTTCTTGCCCATCGTCCGCCATGTTTGTTTACTCTAAAGTCACGTTTGACCACGAGAGATTTTGCGAGATTTCCTGTGTTCACAGTCGGGAATTTGGTGGTTTGTGAATGAAATCTGTTAGTGTGTGGTGTGATATCTTGGTCACATAGTGAGTGGTCATGCTTGTGGTCTCTCACATTTTGAAAATCTGATAAGATTTTAAAAATCTTTTAGTGTGAGCAAGCCTTAAGCTTATCCATAACAGACTGGGAGAATTTTTGCACTTCTATGGCATAGACAGCAAAGTTTTATTGAAAGCCTATTTTGCCAGCAGTGAAGTACCGCTTTAACACACGTATAACAGTCAGAACTAGATGTTTAGGTTGACAGCCAGTGTCGCTATACATTTCATCACTGTAACATCAAAAGCTGTGAAGAGAGCCAAATAAAAACTGAAAATGTGCACTGGAGCTAGTGCAGCGCTGAAATTAAATGGGATGCATACTGAATCAAAGAAAAGCCAGCGTAAGCATTTTTGCAAGAAAAAAGCACTTAAAATTCAAAGCTTTCTCTTTTTTTTAATGCCAATAAATGCAATTGTAGGGCCCACTAAGTTATCTGCCCTATCACTGGGCTGCTGGGGGTGAAAAAACACTGAGCATTAAATGTATAGGCCCAGAACACAACTCATCCACATACACCCACCATACAGCAGAGAACTGTCCATGAATACACTTACTGGCGTATAAAAAAAGGACAAAGAACTGTTGCTGGGAGAGTGGGCTGAGTGCATAAAATAGACTTATGAGTCACTGTTTAAATGTCTCTAATGAAACATTACAGAGTAAAGTTAAGTTCTGGCATTATTTGAGGCTGTAAAACTAACACGAGCAATCTCTGGCAAGAGTCAGCATTTACTAAACAGGGTTGTGTGCTATTCTTCATTGAACTGAAAATGCCTACTCAAATCCAGAATTTTGTCAGTTTGAATTTATGGATGTAGAATTAAAATGGAATGAAATTCAAATGAGTGCAAATAAAAGCTGTAACTTTTCATAGTTTTAATAAAAAAAATGTTTTTTAGAATGCATATACATACCCATAAAAGCTATCATGCACACAACATATGAGTTATTTCCATAAGATAATATTAATAATCAATGTTTAAAATTCCAAAAATATAAATGTATATTTCATTTTTCATTTTACCCCACAGTTTACTGTGAATATTTATTTCTTTGATTATTTGTTTGTTTGTTTATTTATTGTTATCTGAAAGCAATGTGGTGGACATATGGTGCTGTAAAATAATTTGAATAAAAGGTAATTAATAAGTTAATAAATATATAAAAGTTTTCACAGTATCTGTCTTAGTTTAGGAAAAAAAATAATTATATAGTTTTTGGACTAATGAAATACATCTGTTGTGTGATTATGTTAAATTTCTTTCGATTCTTTGAATTTAAAATTTCTATTCTTGCTATTCCAATTCCACTTCCTGTGTGGGGTGTGGCTTATTTACTCATCATCTGAAAGGAACCAATTTTTAAATTATGATTTTTACTAAAACTAAATAGTATTAAAGGGCCCCTTTAATACTATGCCCCTTTTACAAGATGTAATATAAGTCTCTGGTGTCCCCAGAATGTGTCTGTGAAGTTTCAGCTCAAAATACCCCCCAGATCATTTATTATAGCTTGTCAAATTTGCCCCTATTTGGATGTGAAAAAAACACGCCGTTTTTGTGTGTGTCCCTTTAAATGCAAATGAGCTGCTGCTCCCGGCCCCCTTTCCAGAAGAGGGCGGAGCTTTAACAGCTCTCGCTTCGGTTGCTCAACAACAACAAAGCTGGAACATCTAAACGACGATTATCAGTAACGGTGTTCAGCCTTAAATTGTTCAAACCGGAGTCGGACACTGATGGAGAGACTCAGGAAGAAGTTACAACTTTAAGAATGAAACTGGACGTTTCTGAATGGTTAGTGGATAAATTTATGTAGTTGCTGTGGAGTTGATTCAACTCGTCGACTAGCATGTGCCGTCA
Organism: Mylopharyngodon piceus; assembly: GCA_039654765.1. Lineage (NCBI taxonomy): Eukaryota > Metazoa > Chordata > Actinopteri > Cypriniformes > Xenocyprididae > Mylopharyngodon > Mylopharyngodon piceus. The sequence continues at coordinate 5,053,493 of CM077453.1, read as the reverse complement.
TGTTAATCCAGCATTGAATTGACCCTCGTTTGTGAAGCAGTCCAGCGTAAATTGACAGCATGGCAACAACACTCTACTACAACAACTCTTCCTCTTCTCTAAAGCAGCCCAACATGGCCTCACCCTCTTTGTTGCGTGTTCTCGGGGGCAGGGTTTATGTAAATTTTAGGGTTAGTGATGTCACCAACCCGTGAAGAAGCTCGTTGTAGTCCCTACCAGCCTTTTGTTGTAGATCTTAAACTGAGAATTCTTTAAAAGAAAATATCATTGAACTTTGAGCGTTGTAACTTTGCAGATGTTGTTTATGCTCTAACAGCAACATTACACACTAACTAAAGTTAAAAAAGTGAAATATAATCAACCACCCCTTTAAATGATAAGTGATAGGAGCTGCTTTCTCACTGTCCTCTTTTCTCTTTCTTTGATTGAACATTAAGTGCCCTGTGAAGCCGAGAATCATTTCTGATTAAGAAGATAAGGATAAGAAGTGGACTGGACAAGAGAGACAGAGTGAAAGTGAGCGAGACAGATAAGCCTAAATGTTGACAGAGACATGCAGTAATGGAGAGAGATGGAGCTGAAAGCATCTCTCAGGGGACAGGAGGACTCGCTCAAGGACATGTCCAAGAGTTTTTCATGTTCATTTGTTCTGGGCCACAAAAGACCTGATGCATTTCTCCACCCACAGCACCGCTGGCTCTCAATAACCTCTCCAAACTAATGCAACGGTACAGCCCTCTGTACAGCCCAAACTCTTCAGTGCATTATGCAAAGCACCGGCAGCAACCCTTTCACCACTCAGGCTGGAGAGACGCATCCCACATCCAGCATGGTCCGGAGGTGGGACACTTCATCACACACATAACACAGAAACACAGCTCACACAGAGATCGGCATTAGCATTTGATAATGCCTGAGAAACGTACAAACACCTCCGCTAGAGAACCCATACAAGGAAATATTTTATTTAATTTAAATAATGTATATTTTAAAAAAGCCTAAAATGTATATATAGGCCTATATATATCCATATATATATATATATATCTCCAGGGCTTGACATTAACTTTTTTTGCTCACCAGCCACTGTGGCTACTGGTTTTCCAAAGTTACTGGCCACTCATCATTATCACTGGCGACAATTTTGACATTGATACCATGGGGAAAAATGGGCATATAGATATTTTTAATATTATCTCATAATTTGGCAGCAGTTATATTAGGCTGCTGTCACTTTAAGGCCTGACGCACGGATCCATTATACTGTTACACATGCGTTTTCTCAATTGTTTACGTTCACTTAAAGGTGCAATGTGTAGAATTTGGGAGGATCTATTGACAGAAATGCAATATAATATACATAACTATGTTTTCAGTGGTAAAGACCTTACATAATGAGCCGTTTTTATTATCTTAGAATGAGTCTTTTTTTTTTTTTATCACATACACTGCGGGTCCCCCCTCCATGTCAAGTCGCCATTTTGCGCCGGCATGTTTCTACAGAAGCCCTAAACGGACAAACTGCTCTACAGAGCGCGTTTCGACACTATGTTGTTCTTCTTCTATTTTTAGAGGCAGTTTGCATCATCAATACGTTGAATACGCACAAAATAGTAGTAGTAGTAGTCGTCTGGTTTATTAGAAGCAGAGACCGTTCTTTGTTAGATAATAAGAAGAAACCTCATTGCTTCACACAAGCTACTCTCTGCTCTCTCAGACGATGACATGTCGGCCAGACGGCCACCATAGCTACTCTGAAAGGGAGGGGTGCGAAGGGTGTGCACTGTTAGTTGCAGTTCGCAACCTCACCGCTAGATGCTGCTAAAATTTACACACTGCACCTTTAAAGGTGTGATATAATGCCATTTTTACAAGATGTAAAATAAGTCTCTGATGTCCCCAGAGTGTGTATGTGAAGTTTTAGCTCAAAATACCCCACAGGTCATTTTTATAGCATGTTAAATTTGTCACTTTTTGAGGGTGAGCAAAAACGCTTTGTTTTTGTGTGTGTCCCTTTAAATGCAAATGAGCTGCTGCTCCTAAGCAGAGGGCGGAGTTTAAAGAGCTCGTGTTAGCAGTGCGATTACCTCATGAAGACTCACTGAAAATGTCAGAAACTGTTCAGCCTTTTGTGTTCAAACCGGAGTCGGACAATGATGGAGAGACTCAAGAAGAAGTGACAACACGTAGAATGCAACAGGACGTTTCTGAATGGTTAGTTGATGAATTTATGTAGCTGATGTGGGATATCTTAAAGTCATTGATTAACATATTCTGTCATGATAATCTATAAATCGCTCGTGTGGGAACTGTTGTAAGATGCCTACAGAGTCAGAGAATATATGCTGCATGAAGATAGAAAAGGTATAGTTTAGTTTAATTACGATTATAACTTATGTTGGCATCTTGCATTTATGACATGCAATTGCATTTGTGTTACGTACTGTATTGCAATAACATGGCCTCACCCCTTTGTTGCGTGTTCTCAGGGGCAGGGTTTATGTAAATTTTAGGGTTAGTGATGTCACTAACCCGGGAAGAAGCTCGTTGTAGTCCCTACCAGCCGTTTGATGTAGTCCTTAAAAAGCAATTTCTGTAAAAGAAAATATCTCCCTTTGCATTGAACTTTGAGCGTCGTAACTTTGCAGATGTTGTTTATGCTCAAGCAGCAACATTACACACTAACTAAAGTTAAAAAGTGAAATCATAATGAACCACCCCTTTAAAACATAACTGACTGTGTTTACATGAATACTCTCCAAGACCGGCATTTTTGACATTATTTTGTGTGTATTTGACTGTTTAAGTGCAATATGCAGCGAAAAAGAATTCAGTTTAGTACTGAGAGGCGGCTTTATGTGCGCACACTTTGGGTGTGAGAACAAAATCTGCGGGAATTAGTAAAATTATCTGCAATACGCACAATCCCAAGACGAAATTCAAGCCCTGTAACACCAACAATATTCATCCGGAGCAAATTAAATGAGCGAGGGGAGGCGGGTTTGTGTGTCAACTCGCTGTTGGAGAGATGAGAGAGAGAGAAAGAGCAGCTGGTATCGTGTATCTATTCTGCAGAAAATGAGTATTGGAAGCGTTTCAGAAATTTCAGTATCAATATTTTTGACAACACTACATTGCACTTAGTTTATTATTTCAGATGCCTTTTTAAAAGACTACAATTGAAAAATGTATATATTATATATAAAATTCAACCTGCCAAAGTGGCTAGTAGGAGTGACTGCGTTACAATACTGAAATCCAACCGGTGTTAATGTCAAGTCCTATATATATATAAAATAAAAATAAAGCAGTCCTGGAAATTACTTTAGAAGTTGCTTTGGAGAAAGTGTCTACCAAATGCCTAAACATAAAAAATAAAAAAAATGGACAATAAAATATCACTTAGTAATTGTCTACCATTGTAGGCCAAAACTGTTGTCAATTTACTGAACAAAGATCTGGCAATAAAATCTCACTCTGGGATTCTATCATTAAAGCAATAAGAAACAGGGAAAGCAGCCCAAGGAAATAAATCTGCACTTAGTAATCAAATGGAGTGTGAGATCACATGAACTGAGGATGTAAGCATCCATTACGACTGTTAAGGGTTCCTGTGCTGTCTCTGCTGCGTTCACTCATATTCCCACGGGCCATTTTCTCCTGGTTTGTTACTTCAGAGGTCTTCTGCACGGTTTTATTTAGAGCAGCTATAATTAAACAGCGCATTTTTGTTCAATGCATGCAAACGCAAGGCACTTAAACAAGAAAACATCACTGCCAAAATTGGGCCATCAACTATACATTGTTTCTGCTTCTAAATCATATCTTCTAGATGTGTCTAATATGAAATTATATAAATAAATACAACTGCACGTCAATAACGTCATGTTATTTTGTTACGTTTTTGATGAAACACCATTACCAATAAAAAAATTAATATCATTTATTATTATAAAATATTTTCACAATAGACAGTAAAGAGTTTTGATGGCTCCATTTGGTATATTAAAAGTCTTATGACATGACAGAAAGACCTCTAGAAAAACACACGCACATAATACTTTAAATTACAGTGTCATATTTCACGTTTCTGTAACAAATACTACAGTAAGACCAATAATAGTATGCAAACAGCTCCACAAAATTACACAGTGAGCACTTAGTGTAATTTTCTCAGTAATTACTTTGTACACTGTAACATTATCACTGTAATTTAAAGTGTGACCCAAATGAAAAATACACAGACTAACAAATAAATAAAACAAACAAATGTGGTTCTAAATATTTAAGGCTCTTCGGATGCTTCCTACAGGGTCACTGAGAGCAGGTGAAGACCTCCATAAAAAACCAAGCAAATCCAAAATAAAGGGAAGAGCTCAGAAACTTCAGAGAACCTTCCAACTCTTAATATATACAGCACATTTACCAGCAGTTTTATTCCCTCTACGAAAGGGCATGAGTTTGTAAGTTTGTAACTTCTGAACTGAAACCACGAATGCTAAAGAGATGCTCTGCTTTCAGAAACGCCCTTACCTCCAGCGATTGTAGGATGGATCCGATCCAGGGTCTCACTCTCACCTATTTCTCTATTATGTTGCAATTTGCGAAAATAATCGCGTCTACGGTAAGCAGTTGATTTGATTTTGCGTTTGCTTATTTTATCCTAAATATGAAGTCCATCATCACCCTCTCGGTCCGTTCGAAAGCTTGCCTCCGGAGTGAAATTATTCTCGCATCACCAGCATCAGCATCGCTCCCTTATGCATCTTTTACAGTGTATTTGAAGCGCCCCTGCACGCTGAGGCCACGCCCCCTCGCTGCTTACCCTTACGCTGTCATTAACCAATGGGGATGTCAGGCCAGGTCGCTCCGCCAATGACACATCGGGGGCGGGGCATAGGTCTATCCCATAGCAATGATGTAATGGTCCAGTTTTCGCTCTTCCTCCAGGTTGAGCTCTCCTGCGGCAGCGTTAGGCATGAAGAATAACCCCTGCCATCAGCGCTGAGCTCATACTGTCTCGTATTTCTGTTTAACACTAAAGCATGATGTCAGTAATAACTCGTAAACCTTTATCCTCTCGAGACCGAGATTGTGACATTCGTAACAGTGTTCAATAAGAAACGTAAGACATTTTATTTTTAAGATTTATTACATCTTTGTGGAAAGATGGTGACTATTTTCTTTATGTATAAAGATAGCTACATTTTTTTTTTCTTATTTAGTAACCGTATATTTTTCGATGTATATTTTTTCTTTTGTTTATTCATTTTCATTTTTAATAACATAATTTTTATATTATTTTTTTTAATATTTTTCTTTATTTTTTGTTTTCTAATTTTGTTCATCCATTTTTTAGTAATCTATTTATAGTTATTTATTTATTTATTTATTTGGAAAGCTTTTTTATTTATTTATTATTTTACTACATATTTTGCTGTTTTTTCATTATTTTGTTTTTCTTTTGCTCATGAATTTAACCTTTATTATATATTTTGTTTATTTTATTGTGACAATCTGAAACCAAGCAAACAAAAAGTTTTTGACATTTTTCATGTTACATATGTGGATACAGATTTTTGATATTTTTCTCTATTTTTCCCCTTTATGTTTAGTAATATTTATTGTATTGCTTTATAATATTTTGAGTAATCTTTATAATTATTATTTCTATTTACTTTATTTATTTATTATTTGGAAAGCTTATTTATTTATTATTTTAGATTAGATTTTTGATATTTTTCTCTATTTTTCCCCTTTATGTTTAGTAATATTTATTGTATTGCTTTATAATATTTTGTTGTTTTGTTTTTTATAACTCAGAAAATAATCAGGCAATCATATTCTTATTTTGTTCATCCATTTTTTTATTTTGAGTAATCCTAATTATTATTTCTATTTACTTTATTTATTGATTATTTGGAAAGCTTATTTATTTATTTATTATTTTATTTTATACATATTTTGCTGGGGGGGGGGTTTTTTATCATTTTCTTTTTCTCATGAATTTTTGTTTAACCTTCATTATATATTTTGTTTATTTTATTGTGACAATCTGAAACCAAGCAAACAAAACGTTTTTGACATTTTTCATGTTACGTATGTGGATATAGATTTTTGATATTTTTCTCTATTTTTCCCCTTTATGTTTAGTAATATTTATTGTATTGCTTTATAATATTTTGTTGTTTTGTTTTTTATAACTCAAAAAATAATCAAGTAATCTTATTCTTATTTTGTTAATCTATTTTTTATTTTTTTATTTTGAGTAATCTTTATAATTATTATTTCTATTTAGTTTATTTATTTATTATTTGGAAAGCTTATTTATTTATTATTTTATTTTATACATATTTTGCTTTTTTTTATCATTTTTTTCCCTTTTGCTCATGAATTTAACCTTTATTATATATTTTGTTTATTTTATTGTGACAATCTGAAACCAAGCAAACAAAAAGTTTTTTACATTTTTCATGTTACATATGTGGATATAGATTTTTGATATTTTTCTCTATTTTTCCCCTTTATGTTTAGTAATATTTATTGTATTGCTTTATAATATTTTGTTGTTTTGTCTTTTATAACTCAGACAATAATAAGGCAATCTTATTCTTTTGTTCATCCATTTTTTTTAGTAATCTTTATAATAATTATTTATATTTACTTTATTTATTGATTATTTGGAAAGGTTTTTTACTTATTATTTTATTTTACTACATATTTTGCTGGGTTTTTTTAAATCATTTTCTGATTATCTTTTGCTCATTAATTTTTGTTTAACCTTTATTATATATTTAGTTAATTTTATTGTGACAATCTGAAACCAAGCAAACCATGTTACATATGTGGATATAGATTTGTTATACTTATTTCTCTTTTTTTCCTTTTTATGTTTAGTAACATTTGTATAGCTTTAAAATATTTTGTTATGTTTAGTTTTTTTATAACTCAGAAAATAATCAGGCAATCTTCATGATAACCTTGTTCAGTTTCTGCCATCACCATAGAAGCAAAATTCGTTGCGAGTTTCAAACAAGTCATCACGTGTTTTGACTGTGACAGATTCAGTTCTTCAGGTTTATTTTGTCATAATTAAAAGTGCAGCCTTCATATGATGAAATGCTTCGGGACGCCTCTCCTCTCTACAGCTCTTCAGCAGCTGAGAACAGTTTGATCAAAAATCCTCTGTTTTTGTCACTGTAAGATTGTATGGCAACTTTATAAGATTGCAAAATAAAAGATTAGAACCATCAACCTTTGTTCTAATGAACATGTATTTTGAGCATTTTATTTTACACTGGGCTCATGAAAGCAGCTTGAAATACGCAACAAAACCAAGGGTGACTAATAGCTTCACCCATGGGGCTTTGCCAGGGGAAGATCATGTTTACAGCCTCATTACATAACAATAAAAAAAGTCATCTTTCCTTTCTGCCGAAGAAACGATTGCTTGTAAAGCATATGGAAGCATGTGATGTCATTGTTGAGTCATTATGGTTGGTCGTATCATGTCTTTAATTTGCTCATAGTCTAATCAAGCATATGAAACTGTTTCAAAACAGCATGTCAAAAGAAAATCTATTGGCTTTTTTCATCATAACCTTTGTCAAGCAGACTATATTTGTTATATTTCCTTCTGAAATGGGTGTAAATGCGTTCTGGATGGACCCATGGGTCAATGTGCTCTAATACACCAGAACTGGGTTGAGAGCAGATTAAAAAGATTTTGAATAGATAATGAAACACCGGGCATTTGATTTTTATTCTTGTTATCTTGCTGAGCTGATTGGCTCCATTTTTGTATCTCTTCTCATCCACTAATGGAGGAAAAAATTCACTGACCTTCCCATGATCATTAAGGCCTTCGTTTTCTTTCTATTTTTAATCGGCATGCTTTTCACAGATCACACATACTGTCATAGATTGTCAGTCTATGAAAAGAAATTTCACAACACCAGCGAGATGCTTCTGAAACCTTTAAATTTACATTTATGTTCTTTGCAGATGCTTTCTCACTAAAGTGACATTGGTGTTTGTACTGCCAGCTTAATAGGGAGCCAACGATACAAATCGAGCCCTCAGACAAAACCTCAAAGTGCTAGGCAACAGAACACTTATTTATTTGCAGGTTTGCTGTATTTCAGCATCATATACTTTGATGTGCATAAGATATAAAAATACACTCTTGAAACCTCTACATCAAAGGAATGTTCCAGGTTCAATGCACGGCATATGTAGGATCTATCGACACTGGGTGACAAGCTGTCGATTACCAGAGAATTTTTTTTTTTTTTTTTTTACTCATTCTCAGTTTGAAAAACCACAGGAAAAGATCATTGACAGTAATGCACTTACATGTAAGTCTATGAAACTTGCAGCTCATATTTTTGTTAAAGCACTTTTTTCATGATAAAAGTAATTATTTGATTCGTATCATTCTTGGAGTGGTGAGACCATCTTTCTAGCTGTTAAAAAATAATTTACTGTGCACACAATTTTTGATTGTGTTTTCACAAACATCTAATGATTTTCTGTGCAGCATTTCACAGATGCTTTCAATGGAGTTTAATTTTTATTCAATCTGAAACATAATTTAAAGCAAAACAGACAATGAATGTAACTCATATAGCAAAAAACATATGGTATATATATATATATATATATATATAAAAAGAAATATATATAAAAGAAATATATATAAAAGAAATATACTGAAAATTTATACATTGAAACATTTAGTTTAAACATTCAAATTCAAAATATATTACAAAATATAGTTTTGGGCCATGCAAAAATGTATTTTGAACTATATATATATATATATATATTTGAAAATATATGTAATATGTAAATATATGTATATGTAAATAACGGGTTAAAATATATGAGAAGATATAATTAACTAAAACATTGAAAATGCATAAAATATTAAAAGAAAATATTATGCTAAAATGTTATGCCTTATTATGCTTTTTTAAATATATATATAGTTTATATATATAATTTAATTTTATTACTATATATATATATATATATATAACATTTAATTTTATTATTATTATTAATTTTACATATACATACAGAAAATAAAATATAATACATATATACATATGACATATTAGCATAATATTTTAGCATAATATTTTCTTTAATATATATATATATGTATATGTATATATACACACACACACACACACCCACACACACAGTCAAACCAAAATTTATTCAGACACCTTGAACATTTCATTCATTATTACAGTTTATTCACTATAGTTTAAAAAAATGGTAATAAAATATGACAAAATCTCAGAGTGAAACTGTGTCAGAAAAAAATTAATCTTAATTATGTCAGATAACACTTAAGCAAAACATGGTCAGGTCAAAGTGTTTGAATAATTTTTAGTTCCAAATTTTTATCAATTTTACTGGTAGTCCACTGTATGAAGAATTTTTAATATGTCACAGTTTACTTTATTTTGCTATCCTCACTTACATAAATGAACTATAGTGTCCTGCACCCACTAGTAAAAATATATCAAAAATATCAAAAATGTCTGAATAATTTTTGGTTTGACTGTATATATGTAGAGAGAAAGTATTAAGTAAAAACTATGCAGCCCATTTTAACTGTCATTAATGTCCTCTCGAAGAGAAACCTGTAGCTGTTTTACAGCTTTGCCATGCTCAGTGAAAAACAATCACATCCTTTGAAATCTGGGATTAAGTGGGATTAAGCAGGCAAATATTAATTCCCACAGGGCCGGTCTGTGGGAGAGGCCTGTGACTTCAGAGGCCCGCTGACACACACACAGACAAGTGAGTTTCCTTTACCAAGATCAGAGAATAGTCTGTCTTACATGTGCTCTTCCATGAGGCTCGTGCTGCGTTTCAACCTTTCAATGCTATTACTTTTCTTTATTGAACAGTGCAGTGCTTTATGCGGTTTTGTGTTGTGTGTTCTTGTGGTGATGTAGTTGTGTAGTTGGAGCAGATTTAGGGCTGGAGTGCTGAATCATGAAGTGCTGTGTAACAGGATGAGCCAGTCCTACACACTGTACAGACATGCGTCTGACTCAGTGAAGGCCACTGGGGACCAGTGTGAACTCGAGAAGAGACAGAGGATGTCTGTTCTGTCATTATAGAACAAATCTGAATGTTCAAACATATTATTAGACTCTTTCTGTGATGTTTGTATAATTTTGATTGTTTCCATATCATGTAAAAACAGATGTGACACATCAAATTATGTGGATTCACAACACCCTAGCAGTGTGTCGGTGAGTTTTACACAGGCAAACATCACTCACACTTGCCCTATATGCCCTTGCAACTACTCTCAACACTACAGCAACTACATAGCAATGCCCTGGTAACCACTAACAATGTGGTGCCAGTGAGTTTTGCATTGGCAAACACCACTCACATTTGTCTTTAATGCCCTAACAACCAGTCAGAACACAATAGCAACTGCACAACACCTCACTAGAATCCACTTAGAACACCTTAACAATTGTATAGCAACAATGCATTGTACCAATGTGTTCTGCATGGGCAAAAAACAATCATATTTGTCCTTTATGCCCTAGCAACCAGTAGAACACCATAGCAACTGCATAGCAATGCACTACACTCCACTTATAACACCTTAGCAACTGTATAGCAACACCCTGGCAATGACTCACCACACACTAACATTGTGCTGGTGAGTTTTGCACAGAAAAACACCACTCACACTTGTCCTTTGTGCTCTAGTAAACAATCAGAACACTATGGCAACTGCATAGCAAAGCACAAGACACCACTTATAACACCTTAGCAACTGCATAGCAACACCCTAGCAACCACCCGCGACACACTAACATTGTGCTGGTGAGTTTTGCACAGACAAACACCACTCACATTTGTACTTTGTCCTCTTGTAAACAATCAGAACACTATGGCAACTGCATAGCAAAGCACTAGACACCACTTATAGCACCATAGCAACTGCATAGCAACACCCTGGCAACCACCCACGACACACTAGCATTGTGTTGGTGAGTTTTGCACAGACAAACACCACTCACATCTGTCCCTTGTGCTCTAGTAAACAATCAGAACACTATGGCAACTGCATAGCAAAGCAGTAGAAACAACTCAGAACACCTTAGAAACTGCATAGCAACGCCCTGGCAACCACAGATAAACACCACAGAAATGTGCCAGTGAGCTGTGCAGAGGCAAACACCACTCACATTTAGCTACTTAGCTACCACTAGAACTACTAGAAACCACCTTGGCTACTGCATAGCAATGCCCTGACAACCACCCACAACACGCTAGCATTGTGCCAGTGAGTTCTGCATGGAAAAACACCACTCACATTTGTCTTTTATTCCCTAGCAACCAGTCAGAATGTCATAGCAACCGCATAGCACTAGACACCATGACTAACATTATAAGTGAAGTAAAAGTGTACAAATTAAATCTCTCGTATGCTCATAAAGCAAAGAACCACAATATTAAAGTTAACAACCCAATAAAAACCTCTGCACAGTCAAACACAAATATTACTTTTGTGCATACTGATATGATATTTCCAACATCTCGTCTCATTTTTGCAGTAGATTGAGTGCAGTTATTTATGTGAAGATGTTTGCTGCGTTTATGAGACCTTGCTGCAGTCATGGCTTCTAATGACTGTCATAGCGCCGCAGACCGCCTGTTCTCCCTGCCTCGTTAGGGCTCGACATTGACAAAATAGGTCATTGTAATTCAGTATATGCTAAAGGACACAGGAGCGCTGGAGCGAGGAAAAAGGAACCCATGAGAGAGAGAAACCAGGATCACTGCAGGACTCTGTTTCACATTGGGTTTGAAAGGCATCTGAAGTCTGGCTTTGCACAATCACACGCAAGCTTCTATTCTGAGTTATTATGAATTTTTTAACAAGGTTTTCTTTCTTTTTTTCTTAAAGCAGCCTCATTTTCTTCCCCTTTCCTCTCCACTCATTTTTGTTATACAGAGGAAAAGGTCATTGTATAAGCAGCACAGAAAAATATCACTGCAGAACAGGGGTATTTTACCTCTTATGAAACCAATATTCAGACACTAATTAACCGTGCTGTCTCAGGCCTTTCAGAGACCTGCTCAAACTGACAGATTAATTATTACAGAATGAACAATTTCAAGAGATTTCACATTGATATGCCGATTGGGTCATTTTCAAGAACTGGTACCATTTGTGTACCCATGACTTACTACTGACATAATTAACTGGATTTTGAATTTTTCCACTTACAAAAATCAGTCCCATTATTCAACAGATCTGATGCTGTATAGCCTAGTGTTTAGTGCAAAATAATTTAGAGCAGCAATTTTTCAGGTCCCCATTTATCACAATTTCATTTAACTGATTATAAACAATTGTTAAAAGTCATATTTTTCACTTCATTGAAAATTTTCATGCATTTTCTTCCTCAATTTCTGACCAACACTGCTTCGCTGTGGCAGTCCACTTTTTTCTAATCTTTTTTTGACAATGTTTAAAGTCACCATGAAATCAAAATGGACAATTTTTATTTTTTTACAGAATATCGCATCATTTATATATAAAAAATGACTTATCTGTGCACATCATTATTTTTTAAAATTTATATGCCCTCTTAATCTTTAATTAAATAACTTCCTTTCCCTCTTGCAGTGACATCTCTTCTCTTCTCTGATGATGTGTTTACTGGCGTGAGGGCGGGACAACCTGTCACTCAAATGAGATCAACCAATAGCAAACCACAGCAATCCAATGAACCAATCAATTCCTGATGCACAACATCAAGTCCCGCCCTACAAGCAGCAAGGAAGAAAAGACTATCGCAACTTCCGTTTCATGCCGACTTTAAGGTAGTGAGTTTGACCACATAGTTTGAAAGACATATAAGCATATGAATTCCAAAATTACTGTAATAAAGTTAAAATAGCAACTTAGGATTTGGCTTAAAGCAACAAAATATACAGTAACTATTATTAAGCTATTCTTTGCAAAATCAGTTTTTTGAATTTTGAAAGTCATCTGGAGTTTTTGGGAAACCTGTGTGAAAACAGTCAATGGGCCCTATGTTAACGATCTAAGCGCATGGTCTAAAGCGCACGGCGCAAGTGCACTTAGGGTGTGTCCGAATCCACTTTTGCTAGTTTAACGGCGGGAAAATGGTTTAAAAGGGTTGTCCCTATTCTCTTAATGAGTAATGGGTGTGTTTTGGGCATAACATGCAATAAACCAATCAGATTTTTTAAAGTGTCATTTCCCATTCCCTTTAAAAGCCAGTTGCACTCGCTCCATGGCGGATTCGCTGTTTACATGACGGAATTTGCAAGCGGAAAAACTGAACGCTTCTCTAGCGAGGAAACGGATCTGCTCGTGCGTGAGGTTAAAGCGCGCAAGCAGACCATCTACGGGAAAAGCCGGATTCCACCAAAGCATTTTTATCTTTATGCACACAATAATAATCTTTTACATTGTAATCCTTTTATTTTTAATATTTGGCATGTTTGTGTGCTGCAGCGCGTCCCTGTGTGTGTAACAAGCAGAGTGTACGCGCGTTGTGCACCCCCCTAATGGCGCATATTACTAGCGCTCCCTTTAAATAACAAAACAAATATTGCGCCATTGACTTTAGACCAGGTTTTTTCAGTTGCCTCAAAATAGCAACGTGCTAACAATGCGCCTGAACACACCTTGTTTTCAGACCAGCATGCCCATGGGTGCACAAATGGGCGCAAATGCATTTGCTATTTAAACAACGTGGCGCAGGATGTGAAAATGATAACTGCGTTGGGCTGAAACTAGCAAAAACACTTGCGTTGTGCCTGGCGCCGCATTGCGCCGGGTGTATGATAGGGCCCAATATTTTTACAATTTCGTTTATTGCCACTAGGAGAAATAAAGCACAGCATCGTAAGGTGAGTTCACACGCCATGTCGGAATTACCTTTATTACGAGATTCCGACTTGTAAAAAGCACACATTCTCGTAGAACTCATAATTACAACTTGTAAACTCTGAATTTTCGGCATTCTGAGGAAGTGAACAGTTTCGAGTAGAACGTCACGTGTTGTCGTCTCGTAATTACGACTTGGGGCTCTATGATACACCCGGCGCAATGCGACGCCAAGCGCGACGCAAGTGTTTTTTGCTAGTTTCAGCCAGACGCAGTTATCATTTTCACGTCCAGCGGCCACGTTGTTTAAATAGCAAATGCACTCGTGCTCATCTGTTCGCCCATGGGCGTGCTGGTCTGAAAACGAGGTGTGTTCAGGTGCATTGTTGGCGTGTTGCTATTTTGAGGCAACTGAAAACAACTGCGCCATTGACCAACAAAAACCTGATCTAAAGTCAACGGCGCAGTATTTATTTATTATTTTTTTGTTACTTAAAGGGCGCGTTAGTAATATGCGCCAACAGGCAGGTGCAGAACGCGCATACACTGTGTTATACATGCAGGGATGCGCAGCAGCACACAAACATGCCAAATATTACAATGTAAAAGATTATTATTGTGTACATAAAGATAAAATGTCTACATGTCATAATGGATAGTCATTGCATGTATCAGAATTACCAACTTGCAGTAATGACAAATGAATTTGGCTAATTATTTGACCAGTCGTGGCAATACACACATGTATTTAAACTGACTCGTCAGGTTGAGGGTGTCTATATTCCACCATGTAAATAGCTATCTGCCATGGTCCAAGCGCACCTGGATTTTAAAAGGAATGGGAGATGACACTCTGATTGGTTTATTGCATGTTACGCCCAAAACACACCCATGACTTATTAAGAGACTAGGTACAACCCTTTTGGACCATGCCCTGGTGCGCCAACCATTTTTTCTGTCGTTAAACTAGCAAAAGTGGATTTGGACACGCCCTAAGTGCACCTGCGCCATACACTAAGATCGTTAAAATAGGGCTCATGGTGTGAACGCAGTGTAATTTCAATACCACTATATACTGTATGCAAAATAAAGAAGTCTACAATGATTACAGCCCTTGTACTTTAGGCCTGAAGTGGGAAAATATGCTCTACTCAAAGTTCCTTTTCAATAATAATAATTTTAACAGTAACCTTTTCAAATGAAATGCCAAAAAACAATTTTAATACACAAAAGGCACAGTTTCTAAGAACAACCCAATTATCAGGCCTTCCTGTACATGCACAAGGACAGTGAGCTGTGTTTGCAGCTTTGACAGCAGTTCTTAAAAACTAAACATCAGCAGTTAATAAACCAAACAGAGGAGACACGTATTCAGTCCCCTGATATGCGTTTAGGCCTTAACTCATATTTTTCCCTTCCACCCTGGAGCGTGCTCATTTAATCTACAGGATTATTATTGTTGCTGGAGTTGTGGATCCATGTTGAACAGACATAAACCAAGAGCGCTTTCAGGTGGTGGCGTAAACAGACTGTTAATTGGGAGTTAATGAGCCTTACTGACGATCTTCATCTGTGGGACCTTGGGTGAGGTGCAATTAAAGCAAACCTGCAGCGTGAAGCTACTGAAGTCCATTCAGCGCAATAAAAACCAGCGACCCGATGCTCAGGTCTCTCATGAGCCATCTGCAGCTGCGCCCAAGGCACCAGGACAATAAAACAAGGCCTTATGCTCGCAAATATAATTTATTCTACAGTCTCTGCTTTGTTATTTGAAATTTACAAAGAAGAAGAATTTGATTTTGGTCCTGCACTTTTATTTGACTGTAACTCTATTGAGTTACTCATTGTTATTCCATGTACACTTCACATTCTAGCAAATGTACTGCAGAAATATAAAGCGAAGTATGCCGCTATCCTGAACACAACCACAGTTCATGAACTAAAAGTTCTACCTGCCAAACTTTCTAAAACATGCTTTATCTTCAGAAGGTTATTCCAGGTTCTTCTCGGCTGCATCTCTTCATAATATCAACAGTTCATACCCGTCTCTCTGTAGCTTACGGCACCGACATAGTCGTCAACATGTTAAAAAGAAGCCTGATGCTTTCATCATTCTTTCTGTTTGCATTTCAGAAGAAATGAAAGTCAGTTTTTTGAGGAGCATTGTGGGGTTTGGTTAATCAGCGTGCTGTGTGGGGGTCTTACTGCGCCTGAGTCTTAGCTCGGCTTTAATTAATATCTATTCTCTCCTCCCTGAGGCCTGCCGTCCCGGAGGAGGCATGACATACAAAACTGAGTCCCTCAGGGATTTGTTTTTGGATTTTTTTTGTTAATATTCATGTTCTCACACCAGGAAGAGGCGTGTATTATTTCATCCAATTTCTGAGGTTGAGAAAAAAAAGAGGGATTATTTATGGGTATCTTGCTCTCTTTGCTCAATCAAATGGGTTTGTTTTTTTTAGGCTGTTCGTGTCTTGATAATGCAATTTTTTTAATCAAACAAATTCTATTTTAAATGACAGAGTTTATATGGCGAGACCAGTAACATTAAATTGTTGCTAAACAGTGATCTTTTTTTGCTATTACTGTAGCCTACACATTATTTACACTTTACAATCAGTTATATACATTTGTAAATAACTAAATTATATATATATATATATATATACACAACAATCAGGCATAACATTATGACCACCTTCCTAATATTGACCCCTGAAGGTGTGCTGTGGTATCTGGCACCAAGATGTTAGCAGCAGATCCTTTAAGTCCTGTAAGTTGTGAGGTGGAGCCTCCATGGATCGGACTTGTTTGTTCAGCACATCCCACAGATGCTCGATTGGATTGAGATCTGGGGAATTTGGAGGATAAGTCAATCCCTCAAACTTGTTGTTGTGCTCCTCAAACCATTCCTGAACCATATTTGCTTTGTCAAACTTGCTCAAATCCTTACGCTTTATATATACTACGGGTCTTGACTGCATTACAGTTCCATATCACTTCGCCAAATGATTTCAGTTATTTCAAAAGGTCATTACAGCCTAAAACAGCAAAAGAAACAAAACCCACAACGACACCGACCAAGCAAATAAATATAGTAAACTATAAAATGAAAACTGTGCGATTCTTGAGGTAGATGAACTTATAGTTTCGTTTCGCTATTAGTAGAGACAGTGCTGCCATGAGAGAGGCACAGACACTCAGGTAGGCTAATTCACATATGCTCATTCTCTCTCTCTCTCTCTCCCTCTCATGAGAAGGAATGTTGTTTCAAACGCGGAAAGACGTAAATACACACCATTTTTCAAGTTCAAATCCACCGAGGTTAATCTTCTAACTCCTGACTGTTCTGTCGGACAAAATGGGGGATTCGGCGTTATGATTGGTTAGATCGCTTGTCAATCAAACTCCCGGCGAAGGGTCAATTACCACCTCGGGTGTGCATTATTTTCTAAGAATTCAATGGCCCGTCGTCAATTATTCCTTACATATAGATAGGTGTGTATATAGATAGACAGATCCTGACAAAATGAATGTTAAACAAGGTAAAGAACAAAATAGCCTTTTATTCATTTTCATATTAGTTCCGAGTCTTTTTTGTCATTAGAAAACAAGATTAATATCTATCACATACACAAACAAAGTAGAATGTGCAGATGAAAAATAGTTTTGTCTCTTTCCAGTACATATAATATAGTATTTAGACAGTTCAGAAAAATAAAAGCCTCTCCGTCCCTTTATGAAATAAACTCCCAGAGAGTGGTTCTCATCCGGGAAAGGGAGCTCAGGCCGCAGAGATCTGCTTCCCAACAGTCCAAGAGTCCTTCAGGACCAAATATTCGTTCTTCACACAAGTAGCATACTTTTTTTCTTTTTTTACACAAATATATGCGTAGCGCAAGATTTCCCAACACATTATTGAATATAGAATACATTAACAGTTCCCACATAACATTTCAAAGAGAAAAAACAAGTGAAAAGACTTATTACAGCATCTGACAACAGCAGATGTTCAAATTCAGTAACTTGAAAAGCAAAACGAGGCAAATGTCTTAACAGTTTTGAGCCACAATTGTTTCAACTCCATCTCCAGTTTGGTGCTTGGATTTGTGACTTCATAAGCAGGTAACAAG
Organism: Mylopharyngodon piceus; assembly: GCA_039654765.1. Classification (NCBI taxonomy): domain Eukaryota; kingdom Metazoa; phylum Chordata; class Actinopteri; order Cypriniformes; family Xenocyprididae; genus Mylopharyngodon; species Mylopharyngodon piceus. Next base: position 5,035,445 of record CM077453.1, on the reverse strand, counting down.
CATTAAACAGGTTTTCTCAATGAGAAATATTGAAATGATTGACTGTCTTACAATGGAAACTTGTACACGGTACGAAATCTGTGCTGGTATTAGGAAATAATTTAAAGACTCCTCCACAAAGGAGAACAACCGTCCCAGCCAACATCTCTACGGTCCAATCAATTATTCAATAAATGGCTTTATGTAATGTCATTTGCATAAAGGTTTCAGTGAATAGAACATTTACACATGCTGGTTACCAACAATCATTTACAATTTTTTTTAATTTTTTTGCAATTAAAACTTGCACAAATACAATTTCTGCACAATTTTGGTTCTAATAAGAGAATAGGATAGGGGGGAAATGTTTTAAATTAATATTCAATTGGAGCTTTTCTTGTTATAAGCACAATGAATCTTACTCCGCATGAAAATATTCTGGGATGACTTTAGAAAAAAAGTTTTTAGAAGCTATTAATACCAAAATAGTTTGTCACTGGACTAGCACATACCCAGAAATCCAACTTTAAGGCCTATTTAATGTGGTATTAAGATACCCAAACAGTCTTTATAGGTCCAGAGACGTGCAGCATTAGATTCATCATCTGAAAGGGGGCAGCGTTTTCATCAACATGACAAAGGCTCATTAAAGGGATAGTTCACCCAAATATGAAAATTATCCCATGATTTACTCACCCTCAAGCCATCCTAGGTGTATATGACTATCTTCTTTCAGACGAACACAATCAGAGATATATTTAAAAATATCCTGGCTCTTCCAAGCTTTAATTTTGAAGCCCAAAAAAGTGCATTCATCCATTGTAAAGGTAATCCACACGGCTCCAAAGGGTTAATAAAGGCCTTCTAAAGTGAAACAATGAGTTTTATAAGAAAAATATTCATATTTAAAACTTTATTAACTATAACAACCAGCTTCTGGCAGACGGCCGTACGCATCTCTTTGCGGCACATGACGCAATGACGAACACGGAAGAGCAGAGGATACAGCAAAACAAAACACCGGACACAAATTAGAAGTCTAAAACAAGAATTTTTAAAGAGAAATATTGATATAAGAGAAGAGGAGCTTCAGTTTGTTGCACAGCCCTATTTGTTTAAACTGCGAGAGGCATCTAAGCTTACGATACTCCTACATCCCGCGCCATCAGGGGTTACTCTTGTGGCGCAAGTTTAGCTAGTTATTTTAGATTATAAAGTGTTAAATATGGATATTTTTCTTACAAAAACCCATTGCTTCGCTTCTGAAGGCCTTTATTAACCCCTTAGAGCCGTAGGGATTACTTTTACAATGGATGGATGCACGTTTTTGGACTTCAAAATCACGCCCACATTCACTACCATTATAAAGCTTGGAAAAGCCAGGATATTTTTTAATATAACTCCGCTTGTGTTTGTCTGAAAGAAGATAGTCATATACACCTAGGATGGCTTGAGGGTGAGTATATTATGGGGTAATTTTCATTTTTGGGTGAACTATCCCTTTAATATTACAAAATTAAACATTGTCTGAATTTACACAATGATTTTTAAATCATTTATTTCTATATTTGTAAAACAGAAATAGTTTTAAATAGATATGGCTTACTATTTCTGTCTTTTAAGCTTGCTAGTTTGTAAACAACCCATGTGGGGATAAATGAAGTCATCACTATGTAATAGTTTAATTCGGGGAAGCGTGCACAGTATGCTGTCACTGTATTGATCAGTGCTGATGTACGGTAAAGGTAGCAACAGCATCATAGCAGGGGAAAGAGGAGGAGTCTAGCTCAAAGACACCAGCTGTTAAAACGCATTCGCAGTGCATTACAGAGCATAGCTGCACAGACATTCAGAGGCACAAACAATCCCAGAAATCCAGACAAGCTTGAGAAGAAAGTGCCAAGATGGCTGAAAGCAGTACAGTACCGCATTAAAGATCACGAATGGGGAAAGTATTACTCGCAAATCACTAAATTCATCATCACAGTGAGTTATTTGATATTGCAGGCTTATTATTTTGCCCACTGCATGGCGTAAAAGAACCACAAGTAACTCACAATGAAAATCAATTAGTTTTGTGTGAATTTAAGCTGATATACAGGGTCACTGAGCTTAGCATGTGGTAACGTGAGGGGGTGACTCCCGAAATGCCCCCTCAAACAGAACATTCAATGTGTCAACTTCAATGTGGTGTCCATGACATCATCTGTACATCATATCAGAGCCCACTGAGAGCTGATCTTCAAGGCTTTTCTCAATAACAAACAGTCATTCACTGAGATTAGAACAGTTCGCATTGTTCCGGATGTAACAAATCAGCCATGAGTTGCACAAAATGCAAGAGAGAACAATCTGAGGACTGAGAGGCGACACGTGTAGGCAATTGCAGCATGCTACGAGCAAATCCTCCCGAATTCATTACAATTACGCAGATATCAAACCAGAAATCTCTTTAAAACAACTAAAGCACCAAATTAAAGAGCTGAAATGTTCTAAAGTGAAAGACACTGACCACTCAAATGAAAATAAGTATGTTATGTGTGAGTTTAGCAAACTCGAGACAAATGAAAAGAAAAAAGGCTGCATGGCGTGGAGGCAGTTACTGTCCATAAACACTGACTACAGCTTTCTGTAGAACGCTATACATAACCACCATGATTTCCCCACAGGAAACGTGAGCTTCATACACAAACTACAAGCGCTAGAAGATATGCAAATAATCGTTGGCTTTGTGTGTCAGTAGGAAAGAGTCGCAACGTATTTGCGTGCCTGCTTTGACGCGTCGAGCTGTTGACAGCTTTGAGGTAACAACCGTGAGTGTGATTTTAACACATCAGACAAACATAGCATAAGAGGCAGGCCGCACAGAACTACTAACAATATCAAAAGCAGCTGCAAAAATTACTTTGACTATTTACAACGCTTATTGAGTTTTACACTTATAGCTGGCGAGTCGGATGTATCAGTTATATACAGTGTCAGAAGAGAGCGTTTTGGTTCTTATAGCCCTTTGATGCGGCAGAGTAAAAATAGAAAGACGGCAAGAGAAAGAGACTAAGAAAATGTGAAACGTAAGAGAAAAAAGATGCTAAGATGGATTGTATATAAACAGCTGGTCTTTGGTCTCCTCTGGCGTTTTCTTTATAAAAAAAAAAAAAAAAAACGCATGAAACTGCAAAGCTTCGCCATGACACTTCTGAAACCTTTGCCTGCTTTGCCAGAGAAAGGGCTCTTTGATAGAATTATTAAAAAACCAACAACCAAAACAGGAAAGTGGGAACAAAAAATTGAATCTGTCAAAACTTGGAATGGGTGCAACTTATATTTACAAGAAGTAAAGGAATGATTTCATAGAAGAAAAAGATCGATACATTCCAGATCTTGATATCATTCTGAAGCTCTTTTGTAGCTTTTCCTCCCTGGTTCCACCTCTTCAAATCCCGGGAATGGCCGTGACATTCCTCTGGCATTTTCAATGCCTCTTTAGCAAAATGGACTCCTTTGTCCATGGAAAAACACAAAATGTTTAAAACAACAGTGTGTCATATCCTTTAAAAACTGATTTGTGTCTTTGTAATGGCAAAGAAAAAAATAATCTTGCATTTAATCTGTCAGGTTTCAAATGCGTGCTTTCCATTTTCACAAAATGAAGTTTTTAAGAAAGCAATGCTCCGTCTGTAAATGGCATTTCATGCCTTGATTCAATCAGAGGTTACCTCGTCTGGTCCATAACTCATAATGTTACGGTGAGAAATCAAAAATAAAGTGAGATCTCAGAGTTCCAAATTCACAATCTGAGCATTCTGGAATGTGCATCTCACGACGCACCAAGAAACATCAAAAATAAATAAATAACCGTTGATGATCATATAAAAGGCAAAGGGAAAAACAAAAGAGCAAGTAGTCTATGAAATACCACCATCAAGCCCAGAACCGGGCTGCTCCGTCAACCAATCGTAAAGGACAGCTGAGAGCGCACTCCTCCTGTCGAGTCGTCACTGGAGCAGAGGCTCCGCCCAACTCAAAGCAGAACTTGTTATGGAGTGTCTCATCTTTCATTGGTTGTCCTCAGCGTCTTATTGGCTGGGGAGGGAGCCAATCACCACGGCGAGAGACAAATGAATTAAATCGCAAGTCAAGGTTTCTGTGGTCCAGGGGAGAGAACGACAGGTGTGGATAGGCCGTCCACGCTCAGTGCTGGGATCTGGATCTGATTGCTTCCGTTGGAGGGGAACTGCAAGAATGACAGCACGTTATTAATTAGGATTTAAGCTTGACTCTATTAAAAGCCTTTTTTAATGTACTGCATTCATGGCTTGCTATCAATCGTTTTCAGTATAAATGAATGCACACATTTACAGTAATAAATTTACATTGGAACATTAAAACTTGAATACACAACTGGTACTGATACTTGACACTGGTCACTGGTTAAACTGGACAATATTAAAGAGACTATAATAAAAATGCAAAACTAGTCCAAAAAGAACAACATCTACCAAGACAGACAGGAGGTCACTCATGTAGGTTTAGGTTTAATGCCCATGTTCCTGTAAAACTAACAACGTACAGTGGGGATCGAAAGTTTGGGAACCCCTTTCAGAATCTGTGAAAATGTGAAAATTTTTAACAAAACAAGAGAGATCATACAAAATGCATGTTATTTTTTGTTTAGTACTGTCCTGAGTAAGATATTTTACATAAAAGATGTTTACATATAGTCCACAAGACAAAAAAATAGCTGAATTTATTAAAATAACCCCGTTCAAAAGTTTGGGAACCCTTGGATCTTAATACTGTGTGTGGTTACCTGGATGATCCATGGCTGTTTTTATGTTTTGTGATGGTTGTTCATGAGTGTCTCGTTTGTTCTGAGCAGTTAAACTGAGCTCTGTTCTTCAGAAAAAATCTCCAGATCCTGCAAATTCTTCAGTTTTCCAGCATCTTTTGCATATTTGAACCCTTTACAGCAGTGATTGTATGATTTTGAGATCCATCTTTTCACACTGAGGACAACTGAGGGACTCAAACACAACTATTAAAAAAGCTGCAAACATTCACTGATGCTCCAGAAGGAAACACGATGCATTAAGAGCCGGGGGGTAAAAACTTTTTGAATTTGAAGATCAAGGTAAATTGTACTTAATTTTTCTTCTGGGAAACATGCAAGTATCTTCTGTTGCTTCCGATGGGCAGTACTAAATGAAAAAAAATTACATTTCAACAAAATAAGAAAAATGTGGACATCTTCATCCTGTTCAAAAGTTTTCACCCCCCAGATCTTATTGCATCGTGTTTCCTTCTGGAGCATCAGTGAACGTTTAAACCTTTTTTAACAGTTGTGTTTGAGTCCCTCAGTTGTCCTCAGTGTGAAAAGATGGATCTCAAAATCATACATTCACTGCTGGAAAGGGTTCAAATATGCAAAAGATGCTGGAAAACTGAAGAATTTGCAGGATCTGGAGGATTTTTCTGAAGAACAGAGCTCAGTTTAACTGCTCAGAACAAACAAGAGACTCATGAACAACCATCACAAAACATAAAAACAGTCATGGATCATCCAGGTAACCACACACAGTATTAAGATCCAAGGGTTCCCAAACTTTTGAACGGGGTTATTTTAATAAATTCAGCTATTTTTTTGTCTTGTGGACTATATGTAAACATCTTTTATGTAAAATATCTTACTCAGGACAGTACTAAACAAAAAATAACATGCATTTTGTATGATCTCTCTTGTTTTGTTAAAAATTTTCACATTTTCACAGATTCTGAAAGGGGTTCCCAAACTTTCGATCCCCACTGTATAAACCTTCCAAACTCTGCACTGCTGCTACTGTCCAGCAGAGGATGCTCACATGCTTTTCTGAGGAACAGTCCAATAAAACAAAAACCTTCATAAAATTAAACACAACAGATTTGACATCCACTAAAGGAATAAGAGAAAGAGAACATGGTGAAATCACTGCAATGCAGAGCCTTATTTAAGGTTTAGTTCTTTTTTTTTTTTTTTTTTTTAAATGGGAGCAATATGATAAAAGACAGTAATAGTAATAAGTAATAAATAATTATATTTATTGTTATTATCAGTTATTGATAATAGTAATAATAATAAATTAATTTAATTAACTAATTTAAAAAATAGGAGCAACAGCAATTTGATAAGACACCAACTTCAGTAATAATGACATTTATTATTATTAAATAATAATAATAATAATAATAATAATAAAACTGTAATCGACAAATTAGAGTGATGGACTTATTATTATCAATAGTAATAATAACAACAACAGTTTATTAGCCTAATTATAGGTTACTGTTTTATTGTATTGCTAAACAATAATATAAACAACACATAATTCAAATGAAGTGTGGGAATCACTGGCTAACTTGCAACAGCTTGAAACTTTTCTCCTCCATTCAGAATTTACAGAAGGGTCACTGACGAACAAGGTTTTTAAAAGTGCAAAAAACATAATGGAGATATAATTTATTTTGAAGTTTTATTAAGTGTTAACAATGAGATTATGTGGTTTTTATTATCAATTAACACTGCTTTTGTCATTTTTTACAAGATGGACAAAATTTGTCACCAAAAAAGTCATTCGGTTTAACCAAAATTTCAGTTTTACCGAATGACACTTTTGGTTATACCGAATGACGATATTGTCAAACAATGCTAACAGGCTGATATCTAGTTAGCTTGCTTGCTGGCTAGCTAACAAAAGGACAATCAAACATTTTATATTTAGTACAAGTTTTTAAAATATTACAACATTTTCCATGTTTTATAGCGGTTGTACCGAATGACCTGATGTTGCGGGACATGCGTATGAGCAAGTGAAAACATGAATTTTTCAAATAGTTAAGAAAGAGTTAATTACTTTGCTTCACGACCATGTGGTCCTTTGCAGGTGTCTGAATGATGTCACATCCTGTCACATGATATTGACCGCATGACTTGATCCAAAATGGTCCCTTTATATTGGTTACTCCGAATGACATCAATGAAATTAATTTTTCCAGACATTCTTTCTCATAACAAAGCAACGACTTCTACACATAATTTTAATACCATTTTGCACCATGTTGATATATGATGTTATAAAATCATGCCAGAATAAAAAATATATACATTTATTACATTTTAAAATATTTTAATCACAAATGAAATGGCTGTATTGGCCTTTGGACGGTTAAACCGAATGACCTTTTGACACTTTATAATCTTTAAAATACCTTTATATGTAGCAAAATATAATTAAAACCTTTAGGATTCAATAAAAGAGATCTAGTTGTACTACCTTACATACTTTGGATGTCATATCTTTGTTTTTTATAATTATTAAGGCCTTAGGACAAAAAAAATGACCCGTCACTTCATTGACCCAGAACCATTTACCAACCAAAAAATACTCCATGTAATGAAGTGGTTCTCAAACTTTTTTGGTGGCACCCCACCTTTAGAAAATCTGCTGGCCAGCTGGCCACTTCTAACTACCAAATAATTTCACTAAGAAGTATGAAAATGATTAGAGGTTAAACGAATCATTGTTGATCCGTGATCCGTACGGACCAGGCTCCACGGTTCGGCACGCGTGTGATTCGAGGATTAATTGCAAGTTTAACCGTCATAGAGTGAAAGGTTATCATTTGCACGTGTTTACACATTCAATAGATTTTAAACCATTCCAGCGCTGGTAGAGGCAGAGGAGAATTTAAAGCGGTGAACGCGCAGAGTTGAGAAAGTAATCGGATGTGTATCATTATTTTGGATCCGTGTGTGGGGTCTTAAAGTGACCGCAGCCTATAAATACCTGCTGTTGTCTGTCACTGATGTTAATCAAACAACAAAACACAGCTTTAACAAAGAATAATCTATATTAAATTTATACAGTGAACATAGTGTTATTTTACATTTAATTATTACATTTCTGTACCCGAAATAAATACCACAGTTATACCTTTCTTTATTTGTAACGTTGTTATATTGAATGCTTGTAATTAGTGTGTTTGTTCTTTTTACTGACTGTTCACTTGCCTTTAATAATGTTTCAACTTTATTAGTTAGGTTAGTAGTTTTTGGTGTGGTATCAGAGTACTTAAAGTGAGTTTTAAATGGAAAGCAAAGTTACACCCCAATTTTTTTTTTCTTGCTGATGCGAAAAATGATCCAATCCGTGACTCAAAAACCGCAATATGATCTGAACCTTGAATTTTGTGATCCATTGAACCACTAGTAAAGTTTTTTTTTATTGAAAAACCTGCAATTGTTTCACTTTGTGTTGCTGTTGAAACAACAGCAACACAAAAAAATATATAAAAATATAAAAATAAGCAAGATTATTAGTTCATATTATCAAAAATTTTAATTTAAATGAATATTTCAGTGAGCTCAGCTTTTTGTTAGTCTTCTAGCCAGAACATGGCAGGGGAGCGGAGAGTTCACAATAACAGCTTGTGATGCCGTCCACTGAAGAGATTTTTTCTATGGCGAGGAAATTCTATGTCGGACTTGTTCAGACGGTGCGAAGTCAACGTTCTGAAGAAGAAAGATTCAGAGGAACTGGCGTTCGGTGTCGCTTCATAAAGGCAGAGAGCCAACCGCCATTCACACACTCAAACACGGTTGCCATAGCTGTTTTTTGTTGTTGTTGTTTTGTTTTTCTGCGGATCTCCCGCGCGCCCCACACTTTGAGAACCACTCATGTAATGACACCAATGTCCTTTTCATGCCTAGTATTTCAAAATATATAATTATCACAAGACTATTTGGTGGAAAAAAAGTCATCTTTTTGTTCTCTGCCCTTCTCTGCCCGAGCTTGTTTCCTAATCCAGCTTTCTAATAAACCTACCATTGTATACTATGAATATTGACAGCGCGTATGTATCTCTATTGTAAGTAGCTTTGGATAAAAGTGTCTGCTAAATGTGTAAATTAGACATCAAGTACCATGACAATTAGAAAAGTTTAAAAAATATGTCATATGTTGTGATGTATTTGATGGTTATGAATGGAGTGGGCAGAGAGTAAATTCTCAGCCATGCGATGAGCCGAGGGAGTGTGAGGAGACAGATGGTGTGCTGCTGCCATGCTGTGGATGGAAACTGTGTGGACAGGAAGTCTCACCTGGAAGGAGAGCTTGGCAGGGCTGCGTGGAGCGATAGGACTGAGCGTGCTCCAGAAGTGAATGGTTGATGGCAGCGGACTCGGTGTCAACAGCACTGGAGTCTAAGTGAGAGAGAGAGAGAATTGAAGAGGTTGTGTGTGTGTGTGCGCGCGTGTATGAACCATTTTCCAAGGTCACTGTGTTGTGTCTCTTTGTTCTTGGTTATCTGGTAACACAAGCATTCATATCTCTCTGGCTTTGTTAAAAATCACATTGAGACTGTGTGAATACGAGCTTGGTACATGTGAAGCATCCATTCATACCACACAAATGCTATTGTTGCCTCCCACAACAAAAAATAAACAAGATATTTCTGATAATTATAAAAAAGTATGGCATAAGCAAAGATCTAGCTCTTAAAAACACCCAAACACAACTCCATTGAAAGAATGTAAGATATTGTTGAAGCTCTGTAATAGTCATTTAAAAGTCATCTCTTTGTGCTTTCTATATGGTAAAAGAGGGCATTGTGTTGAAATCAGGGCTGTCAACTGCCTTAAACAACTCTATCTTTATATTTTCTGAGGTGTTCATGTGGGTTTCGTCTTAATAATGCCACTACAAGCAGCACTAATTAAATTCCATCAAATAGTGCAAACAACTTTAAATTTGTTAACTGAATTAGATGCATTTAAAAAGGCACAAAAATGCACATTTACATGTTAGCACATCTTAATAATGAACTGGATGGCTCACCAGGGCATGGGAGGTGATGACTGTGGGTGTTAAGGTGTTTGTGGCACTGCCAGGGGCCAGCAGGCTGTTGACCGCTGCATTGACCTTATCCAGTGAGAGTCCAGGGGGCAGCAGTGTAGACGAGGATGGCAGCTCCAGCACACGTGGCTTCTTTGATTTAGGAGGCTGGACTTCCTGCGTGCTCGCCGGGAGGGAGGCTGATGCCGTATTGGTGTCCTCTGAAAACAGTTTTGAATGAAGGGCTGAAATTGGCAGTTGATTTTTAAACACTGCGGTCTTTGTTGACCTATAACTAGGCTGAATAACTGTAAAGCATGGCTTGAAGTGGTTTATTAATAAATATATGGGATCAGCAATATGATAAAAGACATCTACATTTGGTAATGAACTAATCACGATAAACAATACTTCCACCAATATATACTACTGGAGTAGTTTGAGGTTAGTAAGATTTTGTTTTGTTTTTTAAGGAAATTAATACTTTTATTCAGCAAGGATGCATTAAATTGATCAAAAGTGACAGTAAAGACATTTATAATGTTACAAAAGATTTCAAATAAATGCTGTTCTTTTGAACTTTCAAATAATCCTAAAACATTTATCATGGTAACTGTTTTTAAGATGTTCTTAAAATGTTTCTTGACTCTTTCAGTCTGGTCCATAAATACAGTGATAAATCCAAAATAAAGTGAGTTCCAAAGTGACACTGAAGACTGGAGTAATGATGCTGAAAATTCAGCTTTGATCACAGGAATAAATTACATTTTTAAATATATTCAAATAGAAAACAGTTATTTTAAATTGTGACAATATTTCACAATACTACTGTTTTTACTGAATTTTTGATGAAATAATTGAGCAGAAGAGATTTCTTTCAAAAACAGCAATTAATTAGCTTAACACTAGGCTGTTTACGGTTGCCAAGCAAATTGAAGTATTACAGTTTTTTTCAACTGCTTACACACAAAATCTTTACTTGTCACACAACAGCAGAACCACACACCAAATCTGCAAAACCACACACTAATTCTCGGCCTTTGACTCATTTTTCAATTTCATAAAACACTTTTTGCAAAACAGAACACACAATTCTCTATGTAACACACAAAAATCTAACAGGAAGTATCTTGATTTCCTTTTTCAAACACAACCAATCAAAATGCCACACTAATTCATCAGTGCCTCACACTAACTCCTCATATGCGCAAACACTTATTGCTTTACTTAACACCAACCAATCATGGCTTTAGAATAGGCCTATAAATAGGCCAAAGGTCAAGTTATAGGTTTTGAACAACTTTTCTGTTGTCTACTTGCTTCCATATTCATCATTTCTAAACCCTATTGATGATTTTTTCTCCACATGATGCATGATCACTGTCCCTTTGTCAACATAACACTTCTCCAGGCAATGGAGGAGGCATGTGGAGACACTGACGCTGCTTCCATCCAAGGTTGGATACGCAAGAGAGAATATAGTATGTGACGTGGATGAAGTATTGTGGCTGGACCCAGCCAGGAGGAGAGATGGAGCCTAGATACACCCAACCATCTCGCCCACAAACAAAACACACACAACACATGTTGGGTTTCCATGTTTTATGAGGACATTCCATAGGCATAACTATATGATATAATAATATATAATATACTGTACAAACTGTATATTCTATCCCCCTACACTAACCTTACTACTAAACCTACCCATGACAGAAAACATTCTGCTATTTTAGATGTTCAGAAAACATCATTCTGTATGATTTATGTATAAGCTTGTTTCCTCATGGGGACTTTAAAAATGTCCCCACAAAGTCAAAATGCACTAGTATTACTTTACCTGTGGGGACATTTGGTCCCCTACCAGGACACACATATTCCTTTGGAATATTCACCTTTTTCAAAATTATGCTAGTTTTTTTGGTTGCTAGTTTTTTTTTTTTTTTGGTCCAACTACACATGGTTGATGTATTTATTTTCTTACGTACTGTGCAATACTGTATTCACAACCACAAATGCTTACAGTAAAAAAAAAAAAAAAAAGTTTCAATCTTGCTTTCATTCTTACCATGAATTTTTAACATCTCTCTGCCAATTACTTTCAATCTTGTACAGAAATGTACATAGCAGCTTATGAAAGAAGAGCTTTAGGTTTTGAATAACTGTGTGTTTATGATTTATCCAAAAATAGAATATTATGGCAAATGTGTTTGCAAAGTAAGACAAATGTTTTTTTTTGAGATGTGTTTGTGATATTTTGAATGCAGTGTTTAATTTTGCAAGAGATGTGAGGCATTTTGCATTTTGTGTATGCAATTCTTGGATTTGTGTGTAAAGTTTTGAAAAAAAGAGAAAGTTTTGAAAATGTGTGTATGCAGTTGAAAAAAAAAACTAATATGGAGTTTATTTGATGTCCCTTTTATAACTGAGACTAAAACGCTAAGGAATGAGATACCATTTACAAAAAGATTCACTTGGAATTTGTAAATGTAGATCAGACAGCTGCTATGAGCATCACCAGCTATTCTGAGCTCAAAGTCTTTTTAATGAACCAGAATTAACCAGAACATTTAATCAACCAGAACTTTTGACTAACCTGGTAGCTCAGGCTTCTCTTTCACTTCTCCTTCTCCAACCGGCTGGGCCACTGGCTCCACGCAGGGTGACGGGGCATCCACAGGAATTGGGGCATCTGTAACTCCAGGGACAGACACTGTGGACACCGGCTGAGTATGGCAAATAAAATAAATAAATTACTCTTGCATTTCATTCCAACCATTTTTTTTTTCTTTTTTTTTGGATGTTGTACACTGAATAATTCATAAATGACTATGACATGTCTGTACACCTCAACATCTGGTTTTTCATCCAGATCGACAATCTCCAGCAAGTCTTCCTCAGGCGGGAGATTGGACTCTTTGGCCAGCCCGACGGGAGGAGGCTTTATGACAACAAACACAGGCTGAGAGGGGTTGACAACACATTCGCCAGGAGCCAGAGGAATGAGCGAGGTCAGAGAGCTGGGATCGGACAGGTAGATATGTGGTGGGTCACCCAAACTCTGGCTCTTCTGTGCTTGAGCATTCTGTGGGATGGATAGATAGATAGATGAATTTAAAACAGTGTTTTTATGCACAGATGTTTTAATAATAACAGTATTTAAAGGATTAGTTCACTTCAGAATTAAAATTTCCTGATCATTTACTCACCCCCATGTCATCCAAGATGTTTAAGTCTTTCTTTCTTCAGTCGAAAAGAAATTAAGTTTTTTTTAGGAAAACATTCCAGGATTTTTCTCCATATAGTGGACTTCAACAGTTACCAAAAAATGCTCGTCTTGCACTGCACCACGCATTACATAATCACCTTGGAAAGGTCATGTGTGACGTAGGCAGAAGTACCACGGTAGGGCGAAAAACTCCATCTCATTTTCTCCTCCAACTTCAAAATCATCCGACATCGTTGTTTTACCCTTTTTTTTTTTTTTTTTGTAAAGACCGTTTGACTTAGTCTTTGCACGTTCGCTTTGTAAACATTTGCTTGGTACTTCTGCCTATGTTACGCGTGACCTTTACAACATGATTACGTAACGCGTGGCGCATCGCATAGCCAGTGCAAGATGAGCATTTGTGGTTAAAAAGTATATACTTTTTTTTTTGAAAATGAACAATCGTTTCACTAGACAAGACCTTATTCCTCGTCTGGGATCGTGTAGTGCCCTTTGAAGCTGCACTGAAACTGCAATTTGGACCTTCAACCCGTTGTACCCCAGTGAAGTCCACTATATGGAGAAAAATCCTGGAATGTTTTTCACAAAACTCTTAATTTCTTTTCGACTGAAGAAAGAAAGACATGAACATCTTGGATGACATGGGGGTGAGTAAATTATCAGGAAATTTTAATTCTGAAGTGAACTAATCTGTTAACATGGGTGTTGGATTACCAGCTGATTAGCTAACTTTTAGGAATTTTTCCAGGAATCATGATTAAATCTGCCTAACAATATCATGTTGACCAGGAGGCTACAATGAGTGCTTCAATGAGCAATGAGTAAAAACTAGTTTATAACTCTTTTACTTCCATATTGTGACATTTTCAAGTGCAACAAACAACATTTTTGTATGGAACTTGATTTTATTAATTGGGAAAAGGGTTTGCACAACTGCAATGCAATTTCTGATACTATCAGAACTTCGTCAGAGGCTGAGATTCACTGTAAATATAATTAGCATGACTGCCATCAGTAAACATGTCGCACAAAGCAATCAAAGACTGACGATTTTGCCTATAACAAGCAATTCTTACTGTGGTTGCAGTGGCTGAGCCAGAGGGCGTCTGGGGGCTGAGGGCGGGCGTAGCACATGGGGATGGGTGGGTCACTATCACCTGCAAGCTGCTGCTCTCCACAGTCGACTGGGCCTGAACAGATCCCTGCTGTCCTTCTGTCTGACACATTCGCATCTGCAACATACACATACATAATTCCCTGTGAATCAAATACCTGATGTGCCTCACAAGGTTTTGCAACCCGTTGTTAACTCGTTTAACTAATAACTTGTGTCATCTGAGAGGATTTATTACAGAATTAAAAACATCAGATCAGAGATTTAAATATGAAATCCAGAATAAAGCTGACCTCATGCACTGTGCGGTCCAGAGGGGCAGGTTTGGGGCTGCCGTCACTCAAGACATGCTCGGTTTTGATGAATTTGGAAGAGGTTTTGCAGGGCGTCTGCAAGGACTGGATGGTGAAAGTGGAGTAAAGACCAGACTTCATGTAATCGTTGCGGGAGCTGCGTTGAACCGAGCTGGGGGAGGAGCGCTGAACCTGCAGGCTCTTGGAGAGACACGTGTTGGTGGTGTTAGCAGCACCTATAGGTTTGGTCTGAATGGACGACTCCAATTTCTCCCCCGCAGTGGCCCTCTGTGAATCCTCAGGACTTCTCAGACCATCAGCAGAGTTGGGATCCGGAAAGGTCACAAACTTGTAGACGAATTTCTGGCCACTAACTTTCTTAATAATATTCTGTGGGAGTATGAAGAAGCATTTTGAGTAAATAATGTCAAATTAATGTTTAATTCCATTTATTTAATCTCATTTGCTATCATTAAATTATTATATCAAAAATATAGCCTATAATACTGTTCAAAAGTTTGGGGTCAAAAAGGTTTTTTTGAAAGGAGTATCTTATGCTCATTATAGCAGCATATATTTGATCTAAAATACAGTTCAATACCTTTTTTATTTTAATATATTTTAAAATGCAATTTATTCCTGTGATGCAAAGCTGAATTACATTACTCCAGTCTTCAGTGTCACGTGATCCTCATTTTAATGAAATCATTTTAATATGCTGATTTGCTGCTCAAGAAACATTTCTAATTATTATCAGTGTTAAAAACAGTTTAAAACAGTTGGGCAAAAACCGGATATGTGTCAGTATATTAGATTTGTGCATTAGGTCTTAAAGTGACAGAAGCTTAATATACAGTAAAACCAAAAATTATTCAGACATTGTTTATATTTTTGATATATTTTTACTAGTGAGTGCAGGACACTATAGTTTACTTATGTAAGTGAGGATAGCAAAATAAAGTAAACTGTGACATATTATACCCATAAATTCTTCATACAGTGGACTACCAGTAAAATTGATAAAAATTTGGAACCAAATATTTTATTCAGACACTTTGACCTGACTATGTTTTGCTTAAGTGTTATCTGACATAATTAAGATTATTTTTTTCTGACACAGTTTAACTCTGAGATCTTGTCATATTTTATTATCATTTTTTTTTAACTATAGTGAATAAGCTGTAATAATGAATGAAATGTTCAAGGTGTCTGAATAAATTTTGGTTTGACTGTACCTGCTGCCATCAGTGTTATTAATGTTAATCAAACAACAAAAGACAAAGAGAAAATCACTCACTGCTCTTGACTGAATGAACTTTTGTATCTTTAATAAGAATCAGTTTATATTTAATTTATACAGTAAACACTATGCAGTGTTTTATTGTTACATTTATTCAATTTCTGTAGCATTTCTTACTATATCTTAAATAAATCTGCTGTACATGAAAAACAGTTAGGGCAATTCCACGCAAAGGTCATCCTTACCATGAAAAAAAAAAGTTTTTACCAAAAGAACAAATCCCTTTTAAAGTTGTCCATTTAGGTCTGTAATATACTGTATTAATGTGCTCTAACAGAAATTTTAAGAAAATTGCCTTGTTTATCCACAACATATGAGGTAAGCAACAATGCTTAAATTAAATTTTCAACCAACCATATTTCATGCTTTCAAAAAAGGGATCAAAGACCCCATTTTTTAAACTTTATTTTAACAGTAAGCATTGTGCAGAGAGATGGAAACATGCCTGAGAAATAAATACACTCATTTTGTCATAACAGCACTGCCTGTTGAATTTATAAGGGCTATAATTAAGGGTCACAACGCTTCAGTGCTCTGTCACGTCCGTAACGTTTTAAAGATTAAGTTTATGTCATATAACAATTATAAATACAAATAACTTGAAACTTTATATACAAAGCTAAATTATGTTTATGCTTATTAGGATCAACAAATCATCTCACTACTTTGCTCTGAACAACCAATATAAGCATTACGGATGTAAGCGTTACAGACGTGACCGTTACGGACGCTTCATATTAAATCATGCATATGACTTTGCTTCTTTATATTGCTGTGATCTGTTTCAGGCTTACCGTAAATATCAGAACATATCCAGTAATCGCAATAATCTTTGTGCTTTGTTAGTTTTAATCCGAAAAAAACGTGTCAACTATCAAATTCAGTCTATTTTATAACAAAATTTAAACAATAGATGTCGCTCTTTAATACGGCTCGTGACAATTACTGCAGATCAAGCGGAATTACTACAGATCAAGCGGATCAAGCGCACATGAACCGATCTTCTCTTCCTCTTTGCCAGTTACAGAACGAAATATGAACATCAGAAGGTAGGCCAATATGATACAGTACAACTTACAGAAGAGCATTGTGTCTCATAGGACACTTCTGTCGGGATGTTGCGTTTTTACCTGTTGGTTAAAACATGAATAGCCTATTGATCATAATCCCGCGATCAAGCTGACAAAATAATAATAATAATAATAATATTGCAATAATTTTGATTTGAAATAAAATGTGATCATTTTGACTCAAGACTTTGCTTTAAACTGCACAAACTAGCCGAAAACTGTGCGATCATTTAGACACAAAACATAAAACTGACATGATTGCGAGTGACAATAGTGTCAATCAGTTCACCTGACTGTGGGGAAAACCTGCGATTTTAAACTGCTTTATGATAAACATTAATATTTGTTAATGTATTTTAGCAAGCAGTTTTGTTAGAAGGAAAATCATGGTCTCTAAATTGATTCTTGAACAACGCACACGCTTGTCAACATGAGAAATAATCCATAACCACTTGCAATAGACCTAAAGGGTATAAAGTAAAGAAGCCAACCCTTCTTCATTCGTTGGGCAGTATTACTTTTGGTTCACGCAGTGTAATTCACAGAATTCCTAAAAAATATGTTGACACCTAAAACTTGGTGACTTTTTTTTGTCACGTCCGTAACGCATGTATATTTCTTTCATCTAAAATATAAAACGATTGTGTAGACTGACATTTTTCTAATGTCTGGACTCCTTTAATAAGAGACTATGAATATATAAACAGACAGTTCAATATGTTGGTATTAAATGCATTTTCTGAGAATTTATATTTCAAGTTTTGACTGCAAATGTCACGTCCATAACGCTGGAATTGCCCTTTATTTACTGTATCTGTCCTATTGTCTATAATGTGCTTTCTCCCCCTTATTTTTAATAACAAAAACAAAATGACAAAAATAGATATACTGTGATGTATATCGTTATTGTGAAATAAAATTTCTCATATCGTGAAATAAGACTTTGGTCATACCACCCCTAATTAGGATCACTATTTGTGAACCAAATGAAACTGACCCAATGCCGATTCACAGTCATAGGGACTGTTAACACCTGGTCACTTCTTGCATTTTTAATGCTCAGATTTATCAAAATGATTCCATTTACACTTGGCCACATAAATGTGTCTCCGCAAAACAGATATAAATCCGATCTTCGTTTCCTGCGCTATATGTTCACATCACCAAAAGCAACAAATATGAGCTGCATTTTATTGATCATCAGCTAACTTCAAAATAAAAGACTGCAATAGGAGAGATCGCAGCAATAGCACTGGTAAGATCATTTAGACTCACTACTTTTAATGAAGATGATTGTGTTTTGAGCATCTGCGACTTACTTTCAGTTTCATTTGCGGCAGTTTGCGCATTGGCTTTCTGAAGAGATACTCGGCTACTCATCTGCGGCGACATGTTTATTTTTTAGCATTTTTGGGAGGAGTAAAATTTACATATGTGGTTTCAACAACCAGATGCATTTAGACTTGTTCAGTTTTGCCTGGAATGCATCCTCCCAGACCACCTCCTGAAGTGGTTTGAGCGATCAAATTTAAATCTGTCTCGATGCGTTTCGGAGGGCATTTGCATCCGGTCTTTTCACAATCGGATAGTTATCCGATCAAAGAAAACGCATGAAGTGACCAGGTGTAAACACTCCCATAGTGATTCCTGTTCATACCTTGTCATAGTAGTAACGAAGTGCCCTGCTCAGTTTATCATAGTTCATGTTGGTTTTGTTCTTGCGAAGCCCCCAGAGTCTGGCCACCTCCTCAGCATCCAGCAGTTTGAATTCCCCGTCCCCAGACGTCCAGGAGATCAGGTGCTTCTGACTCTGATCCTCCAGCAGGTGTAGCAGGAACTGCCACAATGTAATGGACGGATCCATCGCTACAGGGCAAAGAAAACAGACTATGTTAACCGGGCTTAGTATGTTAACATTGTACAAGATTTGAAAAAGGGACTACTACAAAATACTATGCAATTACTACTAACTAAATGTAAAACAACCTGCAATTGCTAATGTTTTTGTTCACTGTAATATATGCAGACAATGCATCAAGCCATATGTGCTGTAAAAACAGAGATACTGGTTTTTACTAGCTATGTTGCAAAAAATACTGCATCTAAAATACCTAGATTTCATTGACATGGTAAATATGTTCTGGAACAGCAGCCATGTTAGAGAAAAACAGCCTTTTAGGGATTAAACTGAATACAGTAAACTAATTAAATCCTCTTTCTTTAGACATTTTTATGGTTGGATTGGGTGGATGAGTGTAAATGGAGAGTGAACATTTTATCTGCAGTGACATCGAGGGAAAACAGGCAAGAATTAATGGTGCTACAGTCAGCAGAGGACGTGTATCACAAGTTCAGGAAGAACATGTTGAGAATGCAAATTAACCCTATTACCATTCCCCCCCCCCCCTTCATTTACGTAACTCATAAGCAACACCTTAGAAACGATCACCATGGTAAAAGCATTTAAGCAACAGTTTCTAAGGAATAAAAAAGACCCCGCCACCTTTTAAGCACACTGAACCAAATAAATCGCAGGGAATTGCTGATGACAATGAAGGGAACCATTTCCATTTTAACCCAGCGCATAAAATCTCATTAATTAATACCGTCATTAAAATGAGCTGTAAGTGATTGAGTGAGTGCATTCATTATCAGTAAAATGTCTTCAATAAATAGTGTCAATCTAGAACTGAAACACCAGAAGAATATCCAGTGGGCAGATTGTACAACCACACACCAAGGCAAACAGAGGGTTTTACAAAGCTGTAGTTGAGGATTTAAATGTCATATTGTCCTGTTAGCCCATTATCTACACTTACTCATCAAATAAACATCACACTGCAAGACTGCTGAAATTACTCATTTCCATACAGGCTGACAACAACAACAACAAAAAAAGTTTTGAAGACATCTCTGTAACACATAATTGTTCCTGCTAGAAATACGTACAATAATTATGCATTATGCATGTAGATTATTAGCATTTGAAGAACAAATCAGGACTTGAAAGTCAAATTAATATGACCACTATCGGTGAAAAGAGAATAACACTCAATGTTTTTCATCCACAAAATATTACATGAAAGATTTGTCTGACATCTCGCTTTAGTTTTAAGCAATTAATATGAATAGATCAATTATATGGAAGAGGATTAGGGCCAAGCAATAATAATAAAAAAAAAAACATCTCAAGATTAAAGTCATTATAATAAATTTTGAGAAAAAAAGTCGAAATACAATGTTGAGAATAAAATTATTAAATTTCGAGAATAAAGTTGCTGTTTAAAAAAAAAAAAAAAACTTCGAAAAAGTCAAAATAAAATGTCGACAATATTTTCTCAAAATTTAATGAGTTCATTCTCAACATTTTATTTCGACTTTTTTTCTCAAAATTTAACTAGTTTTTTCTCGAAACACTTTATTCTCAAAATTATTTATCTTGACATTTTGAGTTTTTTCTCGAAACAAAACTTTATTCTCAAAATTTAATGATTTTATTCTAAACATTGTATTTGACTTTTTTTTCTAGAAATTTAACGAGTTTAATCTCACATTATAATGACTTTAATCTTGAGATGGTTTTATTTTTTTATTACTTGGCTCTAATCCTCTTCCGTACAATTAAAAATGTGTTAAATGTAGATTTTGTTTTATTCTGTACAAATGCAAGAGTTGAACATTATGCATACAAATGCCTAGTAATAAACAATGAAATATAATAAAAAGTGCTTGTGTAATTACACTGTAAAATGAACACAAAAAAATAATTTTCTATAGATGAACAATATATATCTGTACCATACCAGTTATTTGTGAAGATTATTTATCTAAGATTTCATGCTATCTTTAGATTTCAGATTTCTTTAGCCATTATATAATTTTAACATAAAAAAAAAATAGCATTCAATTTCAACAAATATTTAAGAGCCTTTAAGAGTCCCACCTATATGATAGGGATTTCTCATCTCCACAATTTAACCTTTTCATCAACTATTCAGCTCAAAATGAATAGTTACCAATATTTTATACTGTACTTTATAATATTGTGATGTCTATATTCACTTAATCATCACAAAGTTGGTTTGACATTGACAAGAATGACTGGTTTTAGTTTTTAAGTATAGACTTATACTAAAAGACATAAATTAAAAAAAAAATAGTATAAGCTTGACATACCAGACAGAATTTTAATCTAGGTGCATCCCATTGCAAAAACAAAGCCAGCTGTTTAAAGTGCCCCATCATGCTTTTCGAATATTACCTTTCATGTAGTGCATAATATAGCTGTTTGTGAATGTAAAAGGTATGCAAAGTTTTAAAGATCAAAATGCACAACAAATAGTTATTGTCTCCTAAAAGAAAGAAACGATTCTGAACTGCCAAAATGAGTTGTCAGTAATTCCAGTTTCAAATTTGCATAATGCCAGTCTATGGTATTCACTGGCTGCTCGCAAATAACGTCTGCTTTGACCTTCAAACACTGTAGTTATAGATAAGAGTTTGGTTCATGTTGTTGATATGTCAAGAAGATGCCGTTTTTCAGCACTGCGAATCCACTTGCACGCACTTCCAAAGGATGAGGACCCGACGCCATCGTTACTGTTCGTATCACTGTGTATTAAGTGCTGAGGAAGCCTCCGGAGATGAAATTCAGATATGGTAATGGGTGTTTTAGTTCCGACACGCTCTGTAAGAGGTAGACCAATCACAACAAACTGAGCCATCCGACCAATCGGAGCAGAGTAGGCTCGAGGAAAGGAGGAGTTTAGAGAGACTGAATCTTCGAACGAACCGTTTTCAGACTCTTTGAGAAATGAGGTGATGCTGTAATGTATATTATAAGAAAATTAAAGTGTTTTTTGACCTTGGATGCATGTAAATCTCCTGTAGGAGACCTCTAAAACAAAATTAGGAAGCTTTAAAAATAGCATAAAAGGGGCACTTTAAAAGAATGAGTAGCATCATGAGAAACTCCTCTATAATGTAGCAATATAAATAATAAAGTGCTTTAAAGTCAGCGTTAACAGTAAAACAAACAGCTTCAGATTTTTCCGAAAGCACAATAACACACTGAAGCTTTCATGAAAAACATACTGCTGTGGTGATTTAACCACACACCTTCATTAAAAAAATACTGGCATCCAAATATAACAGCAAAAATAACCATAGGGTCACTGTATTTCAGATAAAAATGTCATAGTGAAGCCAAAACCAAAGAATCAGATGTCTTATTTACACTTTGATTATTCCCTGCTTCAGCATGACTAATCAAGGGACTAACACTGCGCAGCTTGCCTTAGTCTAATGCCTCATAAATCAGCCTGTACATCTGAGAAAAGCAAACAAAATCCGGCACTGAACAACAAAGATCTGTTTTCCCCGTCAGACCTTATTGCCTCAGGACTGTTCGGGGACCTCAATGCTCAATAGTCAATTATCTTGAGTTCTCAGGCTGCATGATGACTTATAGCCAATGAATGGTTATCAGAAAGGAGGAGAGAGCCAGACAGGACCGTGATGTGAGCAGAATTAATCCAGTGCTAAAATACCAAACAAATCCCCGACTCCAATAAACATGAACTCTTGTATTAAGTGGGGCTCATAGCAGTTCCTAGAGGTTCATCAATGTTCCCACCCTGTATCCTTGGGTTTACATGCGGTCTGCTGGTTGATATCAAGATGACACTGGTTTTATTTACACAAACAAACAAACACAGTAGAGAAATGCTGACATATGCGTTGCACAATCACGTTCAATGCACGTTTGGAAAGCAGCATTTGCATGTTTTCAGAGTAATCATAA
The DNA here is from genome assembly GCA_039654765.1 of Mylopharyngodon piceus. Taxonomy (NCBI): domain Eukaryota; kingdom Metazoa; phylum Chordata; class Actinopteri; order Cypriniformes; family Xenocyprididae; genus Mylopharyngodon; species Mylopharyngodon piceus. The sequence goes on along the minus strand of CM077453.1, from coordinate 5,012,791 downwards.
AGGACTTGTTGTACAAAAGAAATCGAATAATAAAGGTAATGCGTTTGATTTATATAGCTAGCACCTTTACAAATACAAGAACAGTACAGGTGCTTGTTTGACAGCTCTGACACTCAAGATCAAAATATTTAATTTACAATTACAATTGAAACAAATGCGATTGTTAAAATTATATTCTAAATCTTTTGCTGGTTGATTAGTACAAAAATAGCCAGGAGGCAAACAAGTCAGCCAAACACTGCTATACTGTATTTGATTCAGAAACAGCGGCATGTGGGGACACTGTCAGACATTTGGATTGCAAAACATGTACTCAAACACAGTTGAGATGCATCAGGCTTCCAACATGTTTTGTTAACCCACCCTGACCAAAATAAGGAGTAAATACTACTAATATGGTGGTCCCTTTAATACTTTTTGGACAATCACGTTGATTTGAACACAACGTTCTGGCTCACACCAGCATCCAACTCATGGACAAATTAACTGTGAATAACAGAGAGCGAGTTGTGAATGTACCTGGCTTTATTTGCCTAACAAGCACTTTATTAAACTCGAATGCAATCTTTCCTCCATGTCCAACCTCCTTGAAGTGGAATAAAACTTACCGCTGATCAGCGGGTTGGACTCCATCTCTCCCAAATAAATGTGTTTATGGGCCGTTTTATTCTTTGGAGATTAATTCACGTCCATAACTGTGCTTGCTGGGTGTCAAAAGTCGGCGATTTAATTGCGTTTGGCTGTTATGTAACACATGCACCTCTCCCTCCATGTTAGTTGACATTAGCAGCTAAGTCGCTAGCTCACGTTAGCTCAGGCTGCCTGCGCGTGCACCGTTCCTGTCAGACGGACTGTAGACTTCTTCAAACGTCAAAATACTCCAGTAAAATCGACCAGGGCCGCAGTTTAAAAGGTGGAATGTCACGCCCTGCGTTTAAAGTAATAAAGAAACAGTAATTTGGGGTTCATTCCAGTGTGGTGGACTGTCAGGGAGGGCAAATAAAACGAGACCCCTGATCAGGTAGCCGTTGGTCCGTCCACTTCGGCGCGAAGCGCGCGATCTCCCCTCCCTCAGCGGTGTCCAAGCAACGGACGGAAAGTCCTCGAGCTCTAGCCAACCGCAAGCGCGGCTGCACTGTTGGTTTAAAGAGCTCAAAATAACGGGGTAGTAAAAGACAGAGCTCTCCCTTCCGAAGTTTTTTTTTAACAACAACAACAACCTCTGCTCTGCTTTCCCCCTCTTTGCTTCCTGTTTCCACGAACGCCTTCGACTACTTGTTTCTTTTTTTTCCACCTCTCTTTGGTCCGCGAGTCCCCTGTGCGACCGTGACGTCACTGCACAGGCATGACGTGAGTCGAGCAAAATGAATGAGAGGACAAACTTTTGTGATTTCTTCTTATGAAGAGAGACTTTTTATTCAGCACCAAGGTCGAATGAAAATCTTTACACAAAGAAAATACATATGAACCCAAATCATTTTGCGTAAATTCTCTCTCTCACACACACACACAGTCAAGTGCGATCCACAGGTTGCTGCTGCAGGGCTGGCCGGAAATGTTGCCTGCACACATACTGCAGGGGTTTTCCAGCGGGGCCGCAAGAGAGTGCTAGGGGGTCCGTAGAAAAGTTTAGAGAAACAGTGTAAAAAATGCAATCAGTAGATAAATACATTAACTATACATAAATAAATGTGATCAAAATAAATAAATGCTTAAAATAAAAAATAATATACAAGTAAATAAACACATTTGTACAGTACTATAGTAAGTAGAAACTAAATTAATAATGTACATGAACAGAATATTTTCCATATATATTTTCACAGTACAAATTTAGGTCTTTAAACAGGATAATTTATAGCTGACGATTAAATTTTAGGATGGGGAGCCCTTGCACGAGGTTGATCATATTTGGGTGTCCGTGACAAACCCCCGACATAATGTATACTGCATATGTAATAGAATAATATAGGAAGCATAAATGATCTTCAGAAATCGTATGTACAATAAAGGTCTTTCTAAATCCTGAATAATATATAATTTTAAAACATAAAATCTGTAATTTCATTGCCAGCGCTGATATTGTCACGTTATAATGATTGCATTGTGTGTCATTGTGCCCAAATGCGGCAGTGAGTCTTTGTACAAAGAAAAATCATCTATTTCAGGAAGCAAGTCTTACAGTGCTGCCACAATTCAACATCCAGTTTCCATGGCAACTGTTACTAGTGTGACAGGGTAGCCGTCACACGGATGCTGCAGAAACTTAACATTAACCACTGTCTTCATCAATCAGAACAGCTAAAATAGAAGTTCAATTAATGATCAATTAATTTCAGTGTAATTCCTGAATCCCAAATGAAGCACACATGCAGTTTGAAAGCATTTACTGATCTACTTATAGAAAGGATGAAGAAATTACTATATATATAGTTTGTCGTCTTATTATTTGTAGATACAGCCAACAAAAAAATACTACTTATATATCGAATTACAGTAGATTGATTTTGAGCTAAAGTTTCTTATTCTAGAATCAATCTGTACTCACATTAAGAGGTTTTTTTCAATAGATTTGAACTCTATATATACATATGGAATGGCTGCATAGTAAAAAGTAAAAAAGTCCTGTTGAATATGAACATTTATGAACCAATAAACACCAATTATTTGAACAGATCACACATGACATTCTTAATTTCCGATAATAATAAATTGCTTGACATACTCAAACAAGGGAAGCCTCTTACATGTTCATTTTTCTACATCATATCCATTCATATAGATCATCTCATCTTATATGAAGAAATTTAAAAAGGTCATGTGTTGATGTTTTAGTGTACTGCATGTACAAACAGAAAATGATCACAATGACACTGAGAGTTGTACTGAAAATGTTACAATTTATTCAGCAAAATTTTCAAAACAACAGTATAACCTGTTAAAAGGCTTTGATTGCCATAATGTTCACATTGTTTGAAACAAACTTTACAGTCATATGTGCAAAAATAATACACTGTGATTGATTAATGTACTAAAACACCTCCCTCGTTCTGGTTTCTGGAAGATCCTTCAGACCTTGCAATTCCCTCAATCCCTGTGAAAACAGATTATGTTTTACTCATCACAATAAATTGTAGAAAGGACAAAAAATAAATAAATAAATAAAGCAGAATTATTTGTACCTCCAGAACCATGCGGATGTTGGCTTTTATCTTTGCTGCATCTTTGGTAAGGACCTCAGTATACCTAAAGAATTAAAATAACAATAAACATCTTAAAGTAAAAACGGCATACATGCACATTTCAAAATGATGAAAAGATAAAGCTAAAAGCTCTCTCACTCTGTTAGCTGATTCGTCTTCTTTTCTATGAACTTCAAAGCCTCTGCATGGGTGAATTCGACAAAGAATCCATAACCGACTGCCACATATATTTTTGATGCATCAGGTCTAAAAAGAAATGAATCGTTTATGAGTTTGCCCTTTCAAAATGTTAGACCGAGGCATTGAGGCACGGTACCCAGACCTACAATACTTACACATGAGCCTGCACATAGAAATTGCAGCCAAGGTCAACATCCGTTTTGAGTTCTTTGCTGTCAGTTTCCTAAAGATGAATAAAATACAGCAAAACAACATATTATAATCGCACAATACAGAACGAGAGCAAGAAAACGACAGAGACAGGGATAAACAGAAATGAAAATAAGGAGTCAAAGTTACATAGCACAAAAAATACATATATATAAATCTGGAAACACACAAGTGCAGAACATCAGAACAAGATCAAAATATGTTTTAGTTTTTGGAAAAAAAAAAAACTACCTGAATGCTTTGTATTGTGTTCTTCAGCTGAAGGTATTGTGCTATTTTCTCATACACAGCATCTCTTTGCTCCAACACTTTCCTGTCAGAATCGAAATAGCAGTAGATAAGCTTATGACATTTTAATATATAGATTAATATATACTTAGATTAACATATACATATAATACTTAAATAATAATAAACATTATTGTTCACTATAGCAGGTATTTATATGGTACTACAAAGAATATCATGGTATTACCATGGTACAAACATGGCAGCCTAATACTATGGCAGCTTTTGTACGTGCAATACGCGAATGTGTTTCATCAAAGCTCTAATAAATAAAAGTGATAATACTTACTGTAAGTCCTGTCGCAACACTTCATTGATAAATGTCTCATACTGCAAGACTTTTTCATTAATACCTGGCGTCCCAGAAGTCATTATATGAGAAAAAGGATGGTTGCAGATCGACTATAATACAGAGATACTTTATTTAACAGTAATCAACGTTTCTATTATTAATCTACATTAAACATCGGATCTGACGCAGCGATTAAAAGATTACAGATTATGTTGTTGTAGTGTGAAAATACTCGTCTGTGTGAAGCTAAACCGTCCTTCTGTCACGTGGCTCTCCACTTGTTTACATGATACACGGAAACGTCTTCGAAACCGGAAATGGCGTTAGCTAACTTTTTCTTTTTCTTCTTAAAAATATATAAATAATTTTTAATATATAAGGCATGTTTTACCTATCTGTTAGTGATATAAAATAACCCAATAATAAAACATAAACGCATATGTAAATATGTCATAGTTCAAAGTAGTGATTGGACGTCCGACTCATTTCTGCGAATCGGTTCTTGGAAACAGAGAACGGGTTAAAAAGCGTTTTATGTCATGATATGATCTCTGACATCCCCATGTGGCATATTACATACACAAAACGTCAGTAAAGCTATATACACGTGCACACATTACTATTTATTCAAATCATCTCTATTTCCTAATAAAACTGTCACGTTCAAAAGAGTCAAAATAGACTCAAGTTTCTCGGTTCAATGAGGACTCGAGAAGCGCACCGATCGTTCAGACTGCTTTGTGAATCGAATCAACATGTTCAAGATCCGACTCAATAGAACTCGTTCACGAATCGCACATAGCTACTAGTTCAAAGGTCAAACAGCAACAGCGCAGATGGCGCATGTTCATGCAGCAATGTGCCGTTTCTGTCGGATAAAAGTGCAATAGTTTTAACATAGTTTGAATTTTCACCGTGTTTTAAACTCAAGCATTATAATAAAGTTAAAAGTGTCAGTGTTTTGAGTTCAGACAGTTGTAAAGGATAGTTTTGGAGTAGTCAGTACAAGAATGGCAGGTCCAGAGCTGCTGTTAGACTCCAGTATTCGCCTGTGGGTTGTTTTGCCGATAGTCTTTATCACATTCTTCGTCGGAGTTCTGCGGCATTACGTCACTCAACTGATTCATAATGAGAAGAAAGTGGATTTGCAGCAGGTGTCTGACAGGTGAGATAACTGATACAAATGTTTAGCCATAAACATGTTATCAAACTCACAACATAGAATATTTACATAAAAATAGATAGTAAAAACATGTAATATTATATGTAAATTAGAATTTAATGAACGTTAAAAATGTCAATATTTATCTTTATGAAGCTAGCAAAATTAAAATGAGTATTCTGCATATCAGTGAATAAACATGTATAATTAATCCATCTGAAAAGGAGACATTTTCTCTAAATTTGGAATTTTGTCCAAACCTGATCCTCAGAACTTTTTAATTAATCCCCATTACGGAATATGGAAATGCAATAAATCAATTTCATTTCCTGCAAGCTTATTAAATCCTAGAGAAGTCCTTCTTAAGAGTTTAAAGGGTTAGTTCACCCAAAAATGAAAATTCTGTCATTAATTACTCACCCTCATGTCGTTCCACACCCGTAAGACTTTTGTTCATCTTCGGAACACAAATGAAGATATTTTTGATAAAATCTGAGAGATTTCTGTTCCTCCATTGACAGTCTACGCAACTACCACGCTTCAAAATGTTCATAAAGAGATTGTAAAACTAATCCATATGAATTGAGTGGTTTAGTCCAAATTTTCTGAAGAGACACGATTGCTTTATATGATGAACAGATTGAATTTAGGCTTTTATTAATGATGAACAAAAGTCTTACGGGTTTGGAACAACATGAGGGTGAGTAATAATGACATAACTTTCATTTTTGGGTGAACTATCCCTTTAAGAGTTTAATTAGTACTGCAGGAATCATTTTCAGGGAAGGGTGTTTTGTAATCTCACTGGAACTCTTGCAGTTTTCACATAATCATTGTAAATGAACACATGCATTTATATAATAATAATCAAACTTCAAGCTTTTTAAAGTACTTAAAACCTTCAAAACTATTTCAATCTTTGAACTTTCTGGCTAGTCTTTCTCAAGCCAACATAAAGTTTGTTTGACAAAATTTTAATCTAGTCTAAGCTTATAAGCAGAGGGGTTTAAGATTTTAATTCATTTGTTGTTTTAATCCACAGCCAGGTGTTGCTGCGCAGCCGCATTTTGAGAGAAAATGGAAAATATCTTCCCAAACAGGTACTGATTACTTTATGAATAACAGTTCCCAGCATATTTGCATGTAATGTTTAACTAATGTGTCACTGATCAACAATGCTGTCCCGTTGCAGTCATTTGCCATGCGAAAACACTATTTCAATGACCCTGAGACTGGATTCTTCAAGACGGTCAAAAGAAAGGTGGTCCCCAAAAACCCCATGACTGGTATGAGTTTACTTTAACATTCTAGACCCAGAGGAAATGACCTACTATGCTTCATCACTGTCTGAAAACCTGTCCCTTCTTCGTTCCCAGACACCAGCATGTTGACGGACATGATGAAAGGGAATCTGACCAATGTGCTGCCAATGATTCTGATAGGAGGATGGATCAACTGGGCCTTTTCTGGTTTTGTCACAAGTATGAGCTTTTGTTACTTGCTAGAATTAAAATTCAAAACTAAAAGGGAAGAATCGAATGACCATGTGGGAATGTGGTCTTATTCCTAAAACAATCATTTGTAAATCTGATCGAATTTAGGGCTGTAGGAAGGATCTGAAATGTGAAGGAAGTCATTCTAAACCTTAACAGCCGGCTCATGAATTTTAATTGGGTGATGTAACATTTGGCCACTACATTCATAACTAATTTTCTGAAAGCCAGACGTTGGTAAGTGGGCGCTAACCATAGTCGGATTACAGAATATGTGCCCGTTCAGTCCGCTGCTGATGCAAGCGGTTGGCGGAGGCTTTTGTTTTTGTTTTAAAGTGGCTACAATTTGCTTTTTCTCAACGTTACCATGCGAAACAAAACTTTTCAAATTTGACTATTTTCCAAGAGGCAGAAGGGGACGACGTTAATTATACGTAATTATAGTGGCAGTTATGCCTCTGATTAAACCACAAGTGAATGTTATTTATCAAGAAACATTTTTTGCTGCTTAATATTTGCTGTAAACTGTGATCCACTACCATTCAAAGGTTTGGGGTGAGTAAGATTTTTAAATGGAATCATTAAATTGATCAAATTGATCATATAATGTTACAAAAGATTTCTGTCAAATAAATGTTGTTCTTTTGAACTTTCCATTCATCAAAGAATCCTGAAAAAATACAAAAATATTAAGCAGCACAACTGTTTTCAACATTGATAATAATAATTTGGCATATTAGAATGATTTCTGAAGGATCATGTGACACTGAAGACTGGAGTAATGATGCTGAAAATTCAGCTTTGCATCACAGGAATAGAAAAACAGTCATTTTAAATTGTAATAATATTTCACAGTATTGCTGTTTTACTGTATTTTTGATCAAATAAATGCAGCCTCAATGTTGTCCTAATTTTGTGCCGTTGATTTCCCTTCAGCTAAAGTTCCGTTTCCTCTGACTCTGAGATTCAAGCCCATGTTACAGAGAGGAATTGAGCTGCTCTCTCTGGACGCCTCCTGGTACAGTATTGATGTGATGTTTTTTGATTTGTTGACAGAAGCTGAAAACTGTGCATAAAATCTGAATTTGTTGCTCTTATAGGGTCAGTTCAGCTTCATGGTATTTTCTCAATGTGTTTGGGCTCAGAAGCATGTACACCCTCATCCTTGGACAAGACAATGGTTGGTTGTTTTTGTTTGATATTTAGACCTTTTTATGACATCATCCTTATTGTATTATATTAATTATTAATTTAATACAATAAAGCAATACAATTTAAAACAATACTATATATACATATGTGTATATATATATATATGTGTGTGTGTGTGTATATAATAAATAAAATGTTTTTTATATATTATATTTTTATATATATTCTATAATGTGTGTGTGTGTATATATATATATATATATATATATATATATATATATAAAATGGTTGGTTGTTTGTTTTTGATATTTAGACCTTTTTATGACATCAACCTTATCGTATTACATTAAATATTAATTTAATACAATAAAAGCAATAAAATTTAAAACAATACTATATATATATATATATATATATATATTATTACATATATACACACACATTATATGTATTATACATACATACATGCATGCATACATATGTATATATAGTATTGTTTTAAATTGTATTGCTTTTATATATTTTATGTTATGTTTTTATATATTATATTGTTTTATATTTTTATATACAGTCAAACCAAAAATTATTCAGACATTTTGATACTTTTGATATATTTTTACTAGTGGGTACAGGACACTATAGTTCATTTATGTAAGTGAGGATAGCAAAATAAAGTAAACTGTGACATATTATACCCAAAAATTCTTCATACAGTGGACTACCAGTAAAACTGATAAAAATTTGGAACCAAAAATTATTCAGACACTTTGACCTGACCATGTTTTGCTTAAGTGTTATCTGACATAATTAAGATTAATTTTTTCGTACAGTTTAACTCTGAGATCTTGTCATATTTTATTACCATTTTTTTAAACTATAGTGAATAAACTGTATTAATGAATGAAATGTTCAAGGTGTCTGAATAAATTTTGGTTTGACTGTATATACACGTTTATTTACAAATTTGAGCTATGACATGAGATAAGCTTTAGATCTTAGATATTTAAACTAAAAGTTGTTCATTTTTAGCTGCAGATCAGTCGAGAATTATGCAGGATCAAATGACGGGGGCTGCGATGGCGATGCCCCCTGATCCTAATAAAGCATTTAAGGTGAGTAGATCATGATTTGCATCAAGCAAACCTGTTATATTTATGTGATTTATGTTTCTTAGCAATATTAATTTTTTTCCAGGACAAACATGGACATACAAAAACTTTCTAAAAAAAAATTTATGCCAGCAGCAGTTATTTGTGGTTAGCACAAATTTAGTTAAAGGTAATTTTTCTTGGGAAATCACCACCTACGCCCCCAGTGGACGGATAGATGTATGCAACAGCAGCCCCAATGTGGAAACGTGCTCCCTTTAATTTCATAACCTCATCATCTTAAGATAATTGTGAAACCTTACACTTTGCCATGTTGAAGCTCACATAATTACAGAACTACTGAGACATATTTCTTGAGGAATGCAGATTGTATTAGGTGCAATAAGTCGATGCAGTCCAAATACACAATATATATCATACACAAAATTTACTCACCCTCATGCCGTTGAAACCCATATGGCTTTCTTTTCCCTGTGGAAAACAAAAGATGTTTAGCAGGATGTTCACGCTGCTCTCTACAATGCTCTAAATGTCTTCTTCTTTCTGGTTGTTTCAGAGCGAGTGGGAAGCCCTGGAGATTGTGGAGCACAAATGGGCCCTGGAGAATGTTGAAGAGGAACTCATGTGTCAGGATCTGAACTTCAGAGGACTCTTTAGCTAAGAACTACAGTAAAAACAACCATGTTCTGACGTCTGCCTGATTGCAAAGCACCTTTTGATATGAAACAGTGCTATACATTTTACAACCAGCTGTTATTTCTTAACATTATTCAGTTGTTGGTACTGGTTGACTGCAGTGATCCTAAAAGTGTTGAGTTTGTTTTGAATGTCTTAACATGCAAAGAATCTACAATATGTTTGAAATGAAGTTTTTGTGAACTGTGAGTGCTGCACATGAACATGTCATTCGATACATGCACAGTAAAGTTTTAAATTATATACATTTTTGCCAAAGGAATTAATACAGAATTTCTCATGTTTTATGTCTTAATAGTATATGTGTGAAATGGTGCCTTATATTAAAAAAAATATATATATAATTTCAGTTGTTAAAATGTCAAAATGTTGAAGTTTTTCTCCTTTGTGGTTGGTGATCATCACACAGTTCCTTATTGACAAGCCATTGTTTCAGTCACAGAGATTTTATAACAGATAACTGAATGTAAAAACAGACACTACTTTGGTCTCTGTGCAAGAGGAATGTAATAATTTAATAAACATTATATGGAACCCTAAGGTGAGGAGGAAATCACTTTGTGCTCATCTCTGATTGAATCAGATGAGAGGAAATGATTGAGCCAGAAGATAGTTTGTCTAATATTTGTGAATCACAGAGGTGAATCAGATGTTTAACACTTACACGATTCCACATTTCAGACAGAAACTTGTTTGAAATGATCACATTCTTATGCTGCAAGTGGAGAAAACACTACATATACTCAAAATTCAAATAAGCTTTTATTTGACCACTTGTTTAATTTCTATACAGAAAATGCCTCCACAATGCAAAATCATAAGTATGAAATTTGGTGACTATATGGTGCAATATACTGTGAAACAGGCTTTAGAATATTGCATTGACAGAAATAGACTAATTTTGAAATCAAACCATTTGAATTGCTATAACATTTCAATTGTTCATACACAGCTGACCATCATTGATTTCACTGAAAAATGAAACCACTGCAGGTCACAAAGTAGCTCTAATAAATATTTGAAACACAAAATTAGGCTGTATGTGACTTTTCAAAGCTGGTGTTTACAGCACTAGCAAATTATTTTAGAATTAAATAGTAGAATTAAACCATTTAATTACTATAAAATAGTAAAACTGAATCTCTCTTTAAATGGATTGTTGCATTTAGTAAACCTCGTACAAAATGGAAGACTATAGATGAGAAATGAATGAGTTGAATCTTTGAGGAAAATTTGAGGATTTTTCTTTAAAAAAGCAGACTACAAGAAAAATTCTCACCAGTTCTTCATCACAAGTTTGTAAATCTCACAAATCCAGTCAAGAACATATCCAGGTATTTTTTTCTTTTTTTATTAAATATGCATAAATTAAAAGGAGTAAACAAATACTACCATGATGTATAAATGTAAAATTGATATATATATAATGATAATATAAAAATATAATTTCACATTTTTTCCCCTTGATTTTGATTTCTTTTGTTCTGTACAGGTTTTGTGAGATTCACATGTGATATTATATTAGATATTAGAACATCCTGAATGTATTAAGTGCTCCTGTCACATACAGTGATATATTTATAGAACTCTCATTCTGAGATAAGAACAGTGAACTGTGTACATTACAATCTGAGGAATGCGATAAAGCAGTCACTTAAAGATGCAGCAGGTGATCTGGGAAATGCTAACGTTAGCCCGCTAGCATTGAAAGCATACGACCCCTCCCTCCCTGCAAATCGCGGTCCAAAGCCACGCCTCCTCCAAAACACATGAACGCGCGCACACGCAAACACAGCTGCTCTCGGCGTCACAAGAGACGACGTTAAACTACCTCATGTCTCAAAGCACATAACATGACAATAAAAATGAACGTAAACAACTTAAGAGAGCTTGTACCTGACTGCTGCAGATTCATTTCAGTGTTGATACTGTTGACATGGAAACGCCTAATTCCGAGTCTGAACAGCTCCGGTTAGAACGTCTCTTAATTACGGTAGTTATGGCGTGAACGCAGCATAAGCTCGTTGTTTTTATTAGGCAGGAACTGTAAAAGGTGGCTGATGATTGTTTGCGGTGCTCCGTGACTGAGGTCTGTGTGTGTATAAACTCGCTGATGACGTAGGGTATGTAAAAACATACGCTGACAGGCAGGTAGGGCATCGTATTATTTCATTCGGACCGAATATAATAATTGGATGAACATTTAACGGTCCTATACACCTTCCACAGACGATATATATTTATAAAAATACATTTAGACCATTTAACATAGTGATTATTGCTATCAGGATATGAGAAGACTTTCAACCAGTATAACAAAAAATGTTTCTGTAGAGAATCACCTATTGCATCTTTAAAAGGGAAGTGCAAATGAAAAAGCATTTTCTATAAGATCATTACACTGTGGGCCAAATTAATTACAACACTGAACAGCTGAAAAGTGTTAATATGCAGTCAGTACAAACCAAATGAATGCTTTTCCCATTACCAAAGGATCTACGCATCCTTTTATTCAGAGGTAAAACAACGTAAATGGAAGCCAAATGTGTCCAATCTAACCTCTCGACTTTATAGTCATCATTTATTCATATCAAAAGATGTGTATACAATTATATATTCAATCTATAATTATTAACAAAATAAAATGAAAGCGCCCCATCCCCAGCATCTGATCCAAATGATCAAAGATAATACAACATTTATTAGAATACAAAAATACTGTACAGAGGTGCCTTAAAAATCATCATGTAAAGAGCTCTATCCAGAAAGCACTTTGCTGAAATATTCTCATTGCTCCAAAGAGTTCTTTATAAATTTAACACAATTAGTCAAAAAAGAATGTAATATTTAAATCTTGCTGTGTATTTTCCTTTCATTTAAGATAAAAAAAAGCAAATTCTCGCTGAAAAACAGGCCTCCGTTTGTGTCCTGCAACAGAGGGGCTTTTCCCAGACCTTACGACAGACGAAAAAAAGCATCACAAGAATGAAAATAAAAATGGAAGATCTTTAGAAGCCGCTCTTTACAATTATAACCGTCTCTATTCCTCACTCCACATTAGCATCTGGCAATTACGAAAATAAATAGATCACGAGTGAGTGGACAGACAACCTTTTTACTAGAAGATCTCAGAAATCATAGTGAAACAGGATTTCTGATCATGACGTCCCTGATATGAGAAACCATCTCAACCATCCCTGCTAATAGCGTCTGATGGAAAAAACAGGAGGGCTGATTCATGATGTTAAACAGTGCAGCTTTACCCAAGGTCGGGCGTTCAAACATCACCATTGTGGACAGCAGCTTAGCTAGCTCAGAAAAGCAAGCTTAGGAAAAAATAAAGAACACATTCGGTGATGATGAACAGCGCAAACCACATTCTCCAAATTCTCATCATCGTTGAAGCGATGCAGACAAATCGGTATGCCATCTCTGAATCTGCCGCCACCAGCCTAACCCGTTTCCTTGAGTTCGTCATTAAGAAAAACGACACAAAAATCTGCATTCCCACCCCATGATGCTCGTGCACCAGCCTGAGAGAGTAGCCCCTGCGTCACGCTTCCTGTCGGAGTCAGAGCAGAGGCCGAGGTTCAAGTTTCTGTAGATTAAAGAGTAAAGTTGGAAGTGATAAGAGTGAGAAAGAATGAAGTGGATTAGGAAAAAGACAAAGAAGGAAAGACAGAAATCAGTCCGTCTCCATGCTGACGCAGGAAGAGGCTCCATCCACGCCATCATGGGTCTGGGATGTGATGTGGTTCTCTGGCTGGGTGGAGGAGGGTACGGGTGGAGGGACGGTGGGCTGGCGGATCTTGTCTTGGCGCTGGTAGAACAGGAGGTAGGCGGCGCTGGTCTACAAGATTAGATGGAGATTGAATGTTTCAGTGACTGCTTTTCAATCAATATTTGATCGAAAATACAGTAAAAACAGAAATACTGTGAAATATTACGACAATTTAAAATAAGTGTTTCTATTTTAATGCGTTTAAAAAATTTAACTGAAGCTGAATTTTCAGCATCATTATTCCAGTGTCACGTGATCTCTCAGAAATCATTCGAATATGCTGATTTGCTGCTCAAGAAACATTTATTATCAATTAAACTTATCAATGTTGAAAACAGATGTGCTGCTTAATATTTTTGTGGAAACCATGATACATTTTTTCAAAATTGTTTGATGAATAGAAAGTTCAAAAGAACAGCATTTATTTGAAACAGAAATCTTTTGTGACATTATAAATGCCTTTACTGTAACTTTTGATCAATTTAATGCATCCTTGCTGAATAAAATTATTAAAGTCACCATGAATTCAAAACGGACAATTCTTATTTTAAGGAATATTGCAGTATTTATTAAAAATTATTTATCTGCTCACATCTTTTTTTTTTAATTCACATGCCCTCGTAATCTTTAATAACTTCATCTCTTCTCTTCTCTGATGACGTGTTTACTGGTGCGAGGGCGGGACAACCTGTCACTCACATGAGATCACACCAATATCAATCCACAATCATCCAATTAATTCCCAATGGACAAACATTTTTGTTTGTTCGAGAATCTTTGGCTGAATCCCAAATGGCACACTTCTATGCACTTTCGGTCTTGTGGACTTACAACGGCTGCCGCATATGCATGTCCGTTAAGTCTACGAGACCGTAGGGTGTCCCATTCATCATTTTAGGTTTCAGAAGCGTGCTCACGAGCATCCCCCTTTGTGGCCGCTATGCGCCCTCGATGCGCACTTCAGCTGAGTCCGCGAGCTACGCAGAGGACTTTACCCAGCAGTCAAAGAGGCATTACGTCACAAAAGGGGACTCAGAGGAAGACCGTGAGGGTTTAGTGTGCCATTTGGGACCGGGCCTTTTTTTCCGCCCTACATTTTTGAGAAGCCGTTTCACTCGGATATTCATCACAATAAGGAAGAAAAGACTATCGCAATTTCCGTTTTATGCCAGCTTTAATTACTTTTTAAAAAATTTAAGTCATTTTGTGCTTATATCATTTGGTTTGTTTGTTTTGTTTAGATGTACTTTCATAAATCACCATAACCCTGTAAAAGCATATAGTAAACTTACGAATTATATTTTTAATTATATTATTATTAGTCAACCCAAGTTGTGGCTGGACATCATGTGATCTCAATCTGGAGGCCACCATGAGTTTATTATGTAGAATAAGCCAGCTCTAGTCCACTGATATGACCATTTCTTGTAAGATAAATGAGAATTCTATATTAACAGATCTGTCTTTTTGGACCCGTGCAGCCAAGAGGCAGAGAAAGTTATTGTATTTTGAGGAAAAACAAACATTTCATTTTGTTCAGAAGAGAATGCACTGATGAATCATGCACAGCAAGGCCGAGAAAATGTATTAAAAAGTAAAACGGGTCTATTTTGATTTCATGTTGACCACTCAGACCAGAGAGGGGCATTAATCTCACCACAATCTGTTCCTCCCTTGCATAGGTCACCTTGCTGTCGTCAAAGTAATACCACTGGCCATTGTCCTTGTTCTGGGCATAACTAGTATCTAGAAGGGGGAAAAAAAAGAGGGAAATATTAATGCAAGTTATTATCACTAAACAAAATAGCTAGGGATGCACCGATACCATGTTTTCCAGAATGAGTCTGATATGATTCTTTGCTATTGACATATCTGACCAAACTACAAACTTTTCAGCGATGTCTATGCCACTGCACGCTCAATCCACTCGTGCACAGCAGCTATAGGGGCTTAACTGTTGAATTTATGCTTAATATTCTATTAATTAGATACATTTACTTCATAGACATCTTTAATCTCTGATATCGCCATATCTCTGTTTGTTCTGTCGTTTGTGTTTCTTTGTCTGGACACAAACAGTATTGGTTTTTTTTGGTATCGGAGCATTTTAATGAGCGCAGTATCGGGCCCGATACCGATACTGGTATCTATGCATCCCTAAAAATAGCATACCATTTTTGGCATGACATTTTTCAAAGCTGTTTAATAAAAGCTAAGAAGACCGATGCATACAGTGTCCATCTCGGAGTCCGCCGTAGTGGTTCGACACAGCGATCAGGTCATATCTACAGGGAGGTTCAGTACTGTTCGTGGTCTTCTTTAGGAGGAAACCTGAGAAGTCCAAATCCCTGCAGACAGAGAATGAGACATGAACCAAACGGAAACAAATGCAATAGTCTAAGAATCAACCATTGAAAAAATATAAATATTAAGAAGATGTGAATGAACATTTATTACCCACTATGCATTTATTTCCACTATAACTATGAGTTATCAGCACCATTAAAACAACCAGAACGTTTACAAATGTACACTTCCGGTCAAAAGTTTTGGGGTCAGTACGATTTTTTCCCCTTTTTTAAAGAAATAAATACTTTTATTCAGCACTAATGCATTAAATTCATCTAAAGTAACAGTAAAGACATTTATAATGTCTCAAAAAATATATATATTTCAAATAAATGCTGTTTGTTTGAACTTTCTAGTCAAAGAATCCTGAAAAAAATGTATCATGATTTCAACAAAAATATTAAGCAGTTTTCAACATTGATAATAATAAGAAATGTTTCTTGAGCAACAAATTAGCATAATAGAATGATTTCTGAAGGATCATGTGACACTGAAGACTGGAGTAATGGTCCCAAACTGTTGAATGGTAGTGTATGTTCGTCTTAATCTGACAAAACAGTACTTCATCTTACCGCAGGGGGAACTCCACGATAGTATCCAGTTTCTCTCGAGAGTATTTTGTGTAGGAGAAACGCTTTAAATGGATGATCAGAACTTCTGGCAAAGACCACAGATCCAGTTTCTTAGTAGCAAGCTGATGCCTTTTACATGTCGGACAATACCTACAGAGCACATAAACCAAAGTTACATGTGTGGAGGATTCAGTCCTGTTCTTTAAATACATCACTAGAAATCATGAAACTGATGGTTCTGGCTCTAAATTCTGCATCAAACACAAGATGTTCCCCTTTCTTCATAAATGATACACTAGAATAAAAGCCTAGAATCTGTGATAGGTCTAAGAGGTAGATTACCAGGGGTTTTCCTCTTCCAGTGTCTCTACTGTGGTAAAGAGCTCTATACATTCCTGCAGCTGCACTGTTGTTTGCTGGTGAGGGACGTCCATGCTCTGATGCTTTATGTATTTCTGCATAAACACATAAACAACATATGTTTGCAACAGAAATGATGCCGTTTGCATAGCTTGAAAAGGTTCAACCACCAAGACTGAAACAAAAGGTCATTGAAAACAATGGATTTTGATTTATATTTAATCAAAGAATCAATTTAATACTGCATTTAAGCAAATTTAGCAAATCAAAAAGTGGTTCTTGACTAGTGGAGTAAAGGTTTGATTAAGTTACAGCATTCGAGAAAAACAATGATAAATGCAAAAAAGAAAATGTAATTAATACATTTTTAGGATTGCAAAATAACTAGGCTATTACCTAGGGGAAAGGAGAGAATTTTATTTTATTTTAATGTTTTGTTTTGTGTAAATAATAAACGTTGGTGCCGTTTTGGGTTGCAAAACCAGTTGAGAACCACTGTTCTTGACAAATATATTAGTTCAATTTCCTGATAATTTACTCATCCCCATGTCATCCAAGATGTTTATGTCTTTCTTTCTTCAGTCGAAAAGAAATTATCGTTTTTGAGGAAAACATTCCAGGATTTTTCTCTATATAGTGGACTTCACTGGGGTTCAACGGGATGAAGGTCCAAATTGCAGTTTAAATACAGCTTCAAAGGCCACTACACGATCCCAGCCAAGGAATAAGGGTCTTATCTAGTGAAACGATCTGTCATTTTCTAAAAACAATAAAAATTATATACTTTTTAACCACAAATGCTCATCTTGCACTGCTCTGCGATGCGCCACGCATTACGTAATCACGTTGGAAAGGTCACGCGTGACGTAGGCGGAAGTACCAAGCAAGTGTTTACAAAGCAAATGTGCAAAGACTAAGTCAAAGACGAGCATTTCTGGTTAAAAAGTATATAAATTTTTATTTTTTTTTAGAAACTGGCCGATCGTTTTGCTAGATAAGACCTTTATTCCTCGTCTGGGATCGTGTTGAGCCCTTTGAAGCTGCAATTTGGACCTTCAACCCGTTGAACCCTGGTGAAGTCCACTATATGGAGAAAAATCCTGGAATGTTTTCCTCAAAAACCTTAATTTCTTTTCGACTGAAGAAAGAAAGACATAAACACCTTGGATGACATGGGGGTGAGTAAATTATCAGGAAATTTTAATGCTGAAGTGAACTAATCTTTTAAGAAAAACTAGGTAATGCATGTAACATCAGATGAGGTTTTCATATTTATAGCAGTGACACAATTCAGATGCATTAGTAGCTATACTTTAAAATGAGCATGACATGAAACTTCTAATTAAATAGACTGTATTGAGCCTTGCATGAGAGGTTACATTCATTTCCTAATGCAACAACAGATGCAAAGCATTTTTTAAGGATCAAAGAGCTCATTAGCAATCTTACCTCAGCTTCATTCTCATTGTAATACTTCTTCTTCATGTCAGGGTCCCAGTCGATGGCAATGTATGGCTGAGCTAAACAGAAACAGTGAGTCACGCCATTTGGAGCAGGAACATTTACTCTTATGAATGCTCTTATTTAACAGACACTTTGAAAAGGTGTGAATTGAGCAGCCAGAGAGATAAAAGACATGAAATCTCACTTTCTTATGACCCTCGCTTGTGTGCACATGAAGTTGTACAAAGGTATCAGAAGTAGAGAGGTCTGTAATAAATCGAGTTTCTCAGAGTGTACTCACAGCTGAAAGAGAAGCTGCCGCCCGCCTCTGCCATCCCTCGCTCCGTGGTGCCATTAGAGTTCACTGCCTGAATGGTGAAGAGGGCTTTTTTCCGTCTCTCAGTGTAGTGCCGTCTGCCCGGAACTCTCTTATTTGCCTGCGCACAAGTTGCGGCCTCTTCCCCGTCTTCCTCCTCCTCCTCTTCTTCGTCGTCATCCTCTTCCTCCTTTCCCGAAGGTTCTGCACCAGCACTTTGGTCCCCATCAGTGGCATCTTGGGAGTTGGTGTCGGTGCTGCCGCACGCTGATTGGCCCTCCTCTGTACTGCTGCCCCGGTCCGGTTCACTGCTCGACTCCCCCTCCTCAGCTCGCTCCTCCCCCTCGCTACTCAGGCTGGCTTCTAATGGGCCGTTGTTCTGCCCATCAGCCTGATTGCTCTGTTGAGTCTCTTCCTCTTTCTTAGATGGCCCCGCCTCCTCAGAGTCTTCATCACCCTCATCTGTTCAGAAATTAATCATTATCAGTACACTACTGTTGAAAAGTTTGGGGATGTCTCAATTTCTTCAATTTCTTAATGTTTTTGAAAGAAGTCTCGGTAACACTTTATTTAAAGCCTTTATATATAATGCATTATAAAAGTAATTTAATGCATTAATTATGCCTTGTAATGCACCTTATAATGCATTGTATGATATCATGACTAATTGTAACCACAGTTATAATACATTATAAAATATCTATTCATTGTTGTATCCCGATGCAATGACAATAAAGTCTTCTTAATAATCTTACACCTTTAGAAAGCATAATGCATTAAAACACATGACAAACAACCAATTTTTAGATGTAACAAAGAATCTGCAAATATTATACTGCACGTTACGATTATATATGAAAAGATATAATACATTCTAATGTACATTATGAATATCTTTATAATGCATTTTACATAAAGGCTTTAAGTAAAGTTACCAAAGTCTTTTATGTTCACTAAAGGTGCATTTATTTGAACAGATATACAGTAAAAATATTGAAATATTGTTATAATTTATAATAACTGTTTTCTATTTGAATATATTTTAAAATGTAATTTATTCCTGTGATCAAAGCTTCATTATTCAGCATCATTATTCCAGTCTTCAGTGTCACATGATCCTTCAGAAATCATTCTAATATCCTGATTTGCTTCACAAGAAACAATTCTTATTATTATCAATGTTGAAAACAGTTCTTAATATTCTTAATTCTTAAGTTCTTCTTAATATTTCTTAATACTTCTTAATATTTTTGCAGAATCTGTGATACATTTTTTTCAGGATTCTTTGAGGAATAAAGTTCAAAAGAACAGCATTTATTTGAAAAAGAAATCGTTTGTGACTTTATAAATGTCTTTACTGTCGCTTTTGATCAATTTAATGCATCCCTGCTGAATAAATTAATTCTTAATGTTCTTAATTTCTTTCAAAATAAAAAAAATCTTTCTGACCCCAAATGAAAGTGGCATGAACTGTATTTTTATGTTTATGTTTTTTTTTTTTTTTCACATTGCCTGTTTAGCTATTTTATGTGCTACTGAGCCATATTGTCTTGGTGGACAATAAAGATATACAATACAATTTACTGACCCAAAACTTTAAGAAAATGCAGTCATACCATCACTAACTCCGTTGGTCTGTGCCTTGTACAACTCTTCATCCTCATCTTCTTCCTCTTCTACTTCTTCTGAGGGGTCTAAGGGACGGACATAACGCCTGTGCAGGGACACAATCATAACACACATGAATGGCAAACTAACTCTGGCTTTAAAAAAAAACAAACAAACAGGTCACAACAACTTTATGCACTCAAAAAACAGTGATACCGAACCAAACATTCAAAAGAACACCATATGATCACAGAAGTAACAGGAAGTAGTTATTGATCAGATGCAAAGAAACTTATAATAGAATGCATATGCAGACAGTAAAAAATCTAAAAAAAAATTATGGTCAATAATAAATAAGATGCAGTTATGCGGTAAAAAAAATACATATATATAATAGAAGTACAGCACATTGAAAACAAAATGATCTTGATATTACGTCAAATCTAGCTTGTGACAAACCCTATATGACCGGTTTGACTTACGCCAGTCTTTTCAGAAGGAGCTGGTAGAGATCTTCCCTCGTGCACTGGGTGCGTGGCACAGACATCAGCAGCGGGTGACCGAACAGGGATGTGCTGTAGCTGTTGCTGCCCGAGCCGTAATCCCTGTAATGAGAGCGTTCACGCATGTAGACGGCCAGAATCACCTCCTCATCAGTCTGATCCATACAGCCACTGTTCAGCTGATACCTGCAGCAAACCACCACAAAACAGTCAGACACAGCCAACTGTCTCGAGATGCACCTCTGATACATATTATTTTAGTTTTATTTAGTTTTATATATATATATATATATATATATATATAGCCGTTTACTCAGTCCTCTCTTACACAAATATATCGTCCCGGTCCAGTATACAGCTTAAGGACTCGTCAGTTTGGTAAATCCTATAGAAGCGATGATTGAACACGTCAGCCACAGCCATCTGTGCAGAGCAGATCAATTATTAGCTCAAAACAAATACAACATTTGTCAGCAGTAAATAAAAGCTAAAATCAATTTAGATTCTTGACACCACGAACACAGGGTCATATGATTAACCAAATCTAGATTATATCCATAATTGAATTGTCACAACAATTCGACAATGTTTATAGTTGAAAAAAGTTGTTTGAACCTGGCTGGGTGGGACGTCTGTTGCCTGAGAGAGGGCGGTGCACAAGTCAATCACTCGGCCAGCTTTAGGGACAATCAGACGATACTGCAGAGGGAAGACAGACACATTCATCAGTCATCAGAACGAACAAAACTCAATGTAAAGCAGTGTTCTTACTAGCGCATCCTTACTAAGCACTGTTCAACAAAACTATTTTGCCCTTAGCAAGACTGGTTCTGATGACATCATCACACACCACCAGCTGTCTTCCTGTTTACAGACGTGCAGCGCTACATCATTCACATCTGCCAAACTCATAGCATGGGCTCACTTATAATGAGCAGCACATATGCTGCATTTCCTGCCAGAAATGACTAAGCATTATGGTATTTTGCTGTTTTTTGTGTGTATATGACATAATACACACCTGTGTTGGTTTGGCCATGGGATCCAGTGAGACATAGAACACCTCCATGACCCTCTCCTTACTGACTGGTAAGGGCACACTCAAGTAGCAGAAGGGGTCAAAGGTCACAGAGACCTTGTTGCACTCGGGGCACACCAGTGTCGACTTAAACAACCCGTGGAATGTGTCAACAATAACTGAATCGTTCCGCCGCAGATGGTTGCGCCATGCTTCCTCAGCCACTTCCTGTAACACACAAATAGATATGTGATTCCCGTAACATAGTAACACTTTGTTTTGTTTGTAGAGTTCTAAACATGGTTGCGTTAAAAGGTCAACCAATAGTGGATTTTACAGATGTTGCTAACTAAGCTGGAAAACTGGCCAATAACAATGGTTTTTAAAATTGTTTTAAGAGTCTGTTAGGGTTAGTGTTAGTAGAATAAGTTGACATGTACTTTGCAAAAATATTTATAGTCAGTAGAATGTCTGTTGGGGGAGCATCAAAATAAAGTGTAAGCAGATATACTAAGAGCAGTCTACTAATACTCTAATGAGAGTTAGTTGGCATGTAGATGCAATGTTACTTACAGTCAACAGATTGTCTAAAGGGGACCATCAAATAAAGTGTTTTTATTACAAGAATTTTATTACAAGAGTAACTAATTAACCATGAAAATGCTTTTATTAAATAATATGTTAAATAATTAAATTATATAAAATAATAAATTATTTAATAAAATAAAATCAATAAAAATAGATATGCTTCACTAGTGACTCATGAAAAATGTAATTACTTTTATTTTCCACAGCATTAACAGTTTACGGTTATAAACAAGAATGACAAAGGCATTCGATAAACAAACTGAATCAAGGCCTTGTTTCCACCTGGTATTAAGATGTGTTTTGGTTGATCAGATCACAAGTGGAGGAGGAAGACACATAACCGTTTACACCTGGTATTTTAATCCGTCTCTTTTGTCCACTTTCAACCATTTCTGTCCTGATTTCTTCGAGGGGAGGGTCTATGGCCGGGTAAATGTATGTTTTTTTTTTCAGATGTTTCGATCTAATGGACGAAATAAGCTTGCGCAATTTACATATGAGCAAGCCCTGAGACAATGAAAAAACATACGGAGAGCAGCAGCTTTCATTTCTGCTCTGATAGCCGCAAGACCACGGCGAGCGCTGTGAAATGATGAGAATGGTGAGAGAACATTGTGATTTTCGTCTTCAAACCAAACTTAGGTCTTCAGCTGACAAAGTTTAAGTCCCGTCTTGCTAGCGCTCTTGCCATAATGTTTACGCATTAGATCAGTAGGCGGAGAGTAGGTGGTCTTTTGCGGCTGTTCAAACACATTCGACCACATGAGAGTTTCCACTACAAAAGAAATCCGGTCAAATGCATTTTCGGCTACCTCCGGAGGTGGTTGAAAATGGATAAGCTCAAAACGTTTTACACCCCGTTTACACCTGTATTTAGCGTTGTCCACTTGTGATCTGATCGACCAAAACGCATCTTAATACCAGGTGGAAACGTGTGGCATAACTGATATATGGCATGAGGTACAAACTAGTTATTCTTCGTGTACTATAGTGTTCATGTGTAAAAAAGCACCTGGTCAGGTCTGCCATCAGCATCCTTGAGTTCAATATACTCCTTCTTTTTGACCCGGTTGAGGTCTTCATGTAGACCGTCCAACAGGAAAGACAGCAGCTCCTGAGAGTCGTGTTGCTGGTAGCCCAGAAACTGTGATGCAAAGTGGCCGACCTTCGTCTGCACAGACACACAAAAGCAATGCTGGTTAATTTCTGCACTACTAATGGAGCATTAACTAAAAACAAAACTCAAACAAACAGAATTACAGTGTTTACAGCCTATAAATGATTCTTGAGCAGCATATTAGAATGATTTCTGAAGGATCATGTGACAGTGAAGATGGGAGTAATGATGCTGAAAATTCAGCTTTGCATCACAGGAATAAATTACACTTTAAAATACATTCAAATAGAAAACAGTTGGTTTAAATTGTAATAATATTTCACAATATTACTGTATTTTTGATAAAATAAATGCAGCCTTGGTGAGCATAAGAGACTCTTTATATGAAAGAAGGGGGGGGAAATGAACTGGGAATTGTTGAAAACCAGATTCAAAATAGACAAAATGATTTCAGCTCTGCTGGTGTTCATCCGCAAACAAGTTTTGCACTAAAAATGCTAAAGCAGAGTGATCACTACAATTACCTTACCTTAAATACCCGAGGAACCACAGAATAGTGCCTCCCTGACCACATCTGTTTGATGACATCTGCGTAGGCTTCTGCAATTTCACCCTTCATGCCCAGAGGGTTGGTGAAGTTCAGCTCCTCCAGATACAAGTTCATCAGGAAGTACTCAGTCAGTGGCGGCGTGTTACTCAGACACTATGGAAAAAATGCACACTTCACTTTAAGAAGAGCCTTATAGATCTTTTTTGTAAAAGATAAATGACTGCGTGTTCAGCAGTTCATGACCTCTGACCTGTAAAGCTGAGTTCATAAAGCAGGTGTTGCCCAGGTTTGTGAGGCCACACACTCCAGGAGGCCCTCGATACGAGTCCTCGTCAGCAGAGTTCCGCCTGGAGACGCAAAATTCCATATTCATTCAAAATATTCAATAAAATCACAATTTTAAACAGCATTTCTGGCGATGATAGCCACATGCCAACTTTTGATTTTAAAGTTCTCTATGAAAATTCTGGCTAGGTAGATAGCTTGCTAGGTTTTAATTTTTTTAAGTTTTTTTTTTAAGCTTTCTGCAGAGAAAACAATCAAAATTTATTTTTCTATGACCATTTCCAACTCCCTCGTTGATGACTAGAAAAGGTTAGGTTTGGTTACCTTTAAGAATTCAATGTAAATGCCATCTGCTATACTTTTAGCTGATCTAAATTTATACTATGCATTATATTATTATTATATTATATGACTGGCTCACCACACAATCCATGACTATAATACAATGTATTTCTACATTGAAATAGAGGGGAACACTTTATTTCAATGGTCCACTTTAGACATTCTACTAACTATAAGTAACTTTGCAAGTATGTCAACTTATTTTACAAACCCTAACCTAACAGTCTACTAATACTCTAATGAGAGTTAGTTGACAAGCTACTTATAGTTAGCAGAATGTCTACAGGTGCTGGTCGTATAATTAGAATATCATCAAAAGTTGATTTATTTCACTAATTCCATTCAAAAAGTGAAACTTGTATATTATATTCATTCATTACACACAGACTGATATATTTCAAATGTTTATTTCTTTTAATTTTGATGATTAGAACTGACAACTAAGGAAAATCCCAAATTCAGTATCTCAGAAAATTAGAGTATTGTGAAAAGGTTCAATATTGAAGACACCTGGTGCCACACTCTAATCAGCTAATTAACTCAAAACACCTGCAAAGGCCTTTAAATGGTCTCTCAGTCTAGTTCTGTAGGCTACACAATCATGGGGAAGACTGCTGACCTGACAGTTGTCCAAAAGACGACCACTGACACCTTGCACAAGGAGGGCAAGACACAAAAGGTCATTGCAAAAGAGGCTGGCTGTTCACAGAGCTCTGTGTCCAAGCACATTAATAGAGAGGCGAAGGGAAGGAAAAGATGTGGTAGAAAAAAAGTGTTCAAAAATGTGGGGGAGATTCACAAAGAGTGGACTGCAGCTGGAGTCAGTGCTTCAAGAACCACTACGCACAGACGTATGCAAGACATGGGTTTCAGCTGTCGCATTCCTTGTGTCAAGCCACTCTTGAACAACAGACAGCGTCAGAAGCGTCTCGCCTGGGCTAAAGACAAAAAGGACTGGACTGCTGCTGAGTGGTCCAAAGTTATGTTCTCTGATGAAAGTAAATTTTGCATTTCCTTTGGAAATCAGTGTCCCAGAGTCTGGAGGAAGAGAGGAGAGGCACACAATCCACGTTGCTTGAGGTCCAGTGTAAAGTTTCCACAGTCAGTGATGGTTTGGGGTGCCATGTCATCTGCTGGTGTTGGTCCACTGTGTTTTCTGAGGTCCAAGGTCAACGCAGCCGTATACCAGGAAGTTTTAGAGCACTTCATGCTTCCTGCTGCTGACCAACTTTATGGAGATGCAGATTTCATTTTCCAACAGGACTTGGCACCTGCACACAGTGCCAAAGCTACCAGTACCTGGTTTAAGGACCATGGTATCCCTGTTCTTAATTGGCCAGCAAACTCGCCTGACCTTAACCCCATAGAAAATCTATGGGGTATTGTGAAGAGGAAGATGCGATATGCCAGACCCAACAATGCAGAAGAGCTGAAGGCCACTATCAGAGCAACCTGGGCTCTTATAACACCTGAGCAGTGCCACAGACTGATCGACTCCATGCCACGCCGCATTGCTGCAGTAATTTTAGGCAAAAGGAGCCCCAACTAAGTATTGAGTGCTGTACATGCTCATACTTTTCATGTTCATACTTTTCAGTTGGCCAAGATTTCTAAAAATCCTTTCTTTGTATTGGTCTTAAGTAATATTCTAATTTTCTGAGATACTGAATTTGGGATTTTCCTTAGTTGTCAGTTCTAATCATCAAAATTAAAAGAAATAAACATTTGAAATATATCAGTCTGTGTGTAATGAATGAATATAATATACAAGTTTCACTTTTTGAATGGAATTAGTGAAATAAATCAACTTTTTGATGATATTCTAATTATATGACCAGCACCTGTATAGTGGACTATCGAAATAAAGTGTAACCAAATACAGCATTACAATACAAGGTTGTGGCAGTGCAGATCGAGTGATTTTTGCAATAATTTTTAAATAAATCTTTTTGAACTGGGGATGAATAGCACATTAAGCTCCTTTATTCCAAAAAAATCATATAAAATTGGATTCCTCATGATATGACCATCTGGTGCTTTTCATGTGTCAGTCAAAAAATTACAGATTTTTTTATTTCAATGAAATTAATGTACTATATTTTAGTTCGGTAATGTTTTTTATGTAATATTTTGTGTTTTTAGGGGATTTTATGGTACTAAATTGTATTTATGCTGTAGTTATAATCAATTATTCACTTTTTGAGCATAAACCTGAAAATGAAATGTCCAACCTAAACTGTCATAAATTTTGAAAGCTTTAGAGCGTAGACTTAATTTTGTTCTCTTTTTAAATTATTCTCTTTTGGCAAATTATTGCTGAAGTGAAAAAAAGTTAAATTAAAAAAAAAAGTTACAGAATTTTATGTTTATTGTTATGAAAAATGCACAAAAATACTATATTCAATTTTCATATGAAATACATATTTTCAAAAACATGTTTCACTCTAAAACTGCAAGAAAATCAAAGCCATAAATCTAAGTTGTGTTTCAAATTTGAGCTTGATATCTCAAAAAATGAGCTTTCAGTAAGATTTTGTTTGGACGCAAGTTTTCACTAGATGAAATTCGTCTCCCATTCATTTCCAATGCGGTCATTTTTGACTGCGAGGAGCACAAATGTGAAAATTTTAAATGGTTAAAAAATTTTTCAAGACCATTTAACCTTTTCGAATCATGTCCATGATTTTTTTTTGTGTTCACATACAGTAGTAGTGCCAAATCCTTTACCAAGTTTCGTACCATTCCAATGAAGTGAAAAATTATTAAAAAAAAAATTAAAAAAACCGTAAATTTTTTCAGTTAAAAATGACCGGAGAGCACCAGAGGGTTAAAACTGGTCCCATATCTTTTTAAACTGATGTGTATAGGGCAAAATCTCCTTTTTAACCTACTACAATTGTTTGTGTGTTTATAATTTAGAGCCACTTCATTAAAAATCTTTTCATAAGAATCAACTGAAAAGTAAAGAGCCCTAGAGGAGTTAAAACCATCACAGTCCATAAAAATATGCTTCAGAGATATTGGATTCTGGCATAAGGGGAATAAAAGAAGATCTTCACCTTTAGTCTGGTGTGATCTATTGGAAAGCAGGTGTAGATAATATGATCCCAGCCATTTTCAGAAAGGACATGTTTTCTCCAAACCACAGGACTGATTTAGTAAAGTTTATTTGTGCTATACCGATCCCATTTGCCTTGCCATTTTGAAGTATCTAACCTGTTACAACTAGTTACAGATTTAAATGAATGAGGCTGATGAAACCTGTGTGGATGTTTGTGTGTTTTGTGCTTTAGACACATGACTTTACATTTACCTAAACAAAACAGAAAGGAAACTTGCGGTAGTGCACAAGAGAAGGAAGCTGGCGTCTTCATACTCACATGATCTGAGGCCTAGATGTTGGCCACGTACCATCCGCATTCCTGATCTCCATAATCACCGTCTGTGGAGTGAATAGAGCATGTTAGGACACAACACATGCAGGGTGGCCCATGACAAAGCGTTCATTTAAAGTACTAGTAGCAAAGTTTGTCTATATGACAAACCAGCCGGGCGAGGTTGCCGGAAGTGCTTATTACTGTAAATGTCACCAAACGTTTATGTAATATGATAGATGATCAGAGTTAAGGAGTGTAAGTGATAGGTGTGTATTTTACCATGCCGGAGCTGAGACAGGCATCTAGGACAGTCATGTTAAGGTTGCGTAGCCTTTCTGAGCTTGTATCCGTACTCCTCATCCACAGTCGGCTCTCAGCAGTCTCTGACACATTAAAATGCTGCCGTATCTTTTGATGTATAGCGTCTATGAAACACAGATGCACACGTTAGATATTTACACACATTCCTGAGGAAAACAAGCACTCAGAGATCTGTAGCTCGGATACACCAGGCTGCCAAACTCCTGAGGGGTTTCACACATCGGTTTACAAAATGTAATTACAAGCCAAATATAAAATAGATGTGCGAGATAACATTCTGTAAAACTAGTAGCAATCCAGAGCTTGAGCTAAACCTTTGATGCTTTGAAGAAGACATTCAGAAGCTGTTTATCAGGCATAATTCATTGTTTATAGCTATAAGTTAGTATAAACAGAAATGATAAGGTATTGAGGCTACTGTTGTCTAGCTTGATACATTTAATAACATACACTAATGTTCAAAAGTTTGAGGTTTGTAAGATTTTTTTTATTGAAATAAATTAATACTTTATTCAGCAAAGATGCATTAAATTGAGCAAAAATGACAGTAATATGGAAGCTTGTTTCCGTCAATAAATAAAAAAAAAATTAAAAAGGTGATTTGCGACTTCTTATCTCACAATTCTGATTTTTTTCTCGAAATTGCGAGTTATAAAGTCAGAATTGTGAGATATAAACTCGCAATTCTGAGAAAAAACGTCAGTGTTTTTACCCACTCACAATTGGACATTATAACACGCAATTGCGACTTTATAACTCGCAATTCTGACTTTATAACACGCAATTCAGACTTTATAACATGCAATTCAGACTTTGTATCACGCAATTCTGACTTTATATCACGCAATTCTGACTTTATATCACGCAATTCTGACTTTATATCACGCAATTCTGACTTTATATCGCGCAATTCTGACTTTATAACACGCAATTCAGACTTTATAACACGCAATTCAGACTTTATAACTCGCAATTCTGACTTTATATCACACAATTCTGACTTTATAACTCGCAATTCTGACTTTATATCTCACAATTCTGACTGTATATCACACAATTCTGACTGTATATCACACAATTCTGACTTTATATCTCGCAATTCTGAGAAAAAAAGTCAGAATTGTGACATAAACTCACAATTACCTTTTTTATTTCATGGCGAAAACAAGCTTCCATACAGTAAAGACATTTATAATGTTACAAAACAAATCTATTTCAAATAAATGCTGGTCTTATGAACTTTCTATTCATGAAAAAATGAAAAAAGTTTCTACAAAAACTGAAGACTGGAGTAATGATGCCGAAAATTCAGCTTTGCATCACAGGAATAAATTATACTTGAAAATATATGAAAATAGAAAAGTTATTTTAAATGGTAATGATATCTCTCAAAGTCACTGTTTTTACTGTTTTTTGATCAAATAAATCCAGCCTTGGTGATCATAAGAGACTTGTTTCAAAAACATGAAAAAATCTTACTGACCCCAAACTTTTGAAAGCACATGCAAAGAAGTTTCCTATTTTTTTAAGTTTGATGAATTTGTATAGCGAACAAGACATATATACCAGTAGAGGATCTAAACGTCACAAATTGAGCTCAATACAAAGAGTAAAGTGGACAGAATTCATTATTATTATTAATCCTGAATGCATTATTATTTGTTATTTCGGATACATTACTTATTAAAAACAGTAGCCCTCATTGCAGTAATTTTACATACCAAAAGCCTAGTGAGACTGCATCTTAATCATACATTTTTAAATGTCTAAATACTTTTCAAAACTAGTCTATACATTAACAGCCTTTACTCACGTATCTTGTCTGCTCGACTGAACCGTGCAGTTACAGTGCTCTCCAAGTTACTGGAGAGACAGAGGTAGATCTCCACAGGGTAGACCTCCACTTTAACAGTGCTGGGAAGATCAACAACCTGCAAAGAGAAAGATGAAGACTTATTGACAAACACTGCCTATTCTGAGCATCTCATTTGACTGACTCCAATACAAAGAAAAGTCTGGTTAACACTACCTTTCTTTCCAAAGGAGGCTGATCGTCCATCAAGTCATACCATGACAAGAGTTTATGCCAGGCTTCTGATGGGACCAGGACGAAGTCCTCATTCTCAGACAGCCTCTCTTTCAGGTGGTATGAATCCAAATCTACAGAAAGCATACAAACATATTCTTCATTCCCACAGTTATTAAGGGAACAGATTTACAGAGAATGAGACATTAAACATTTTTATGAGGCTACGAGATCTTGTTCTTAAAGTCAGCATGAAACGGAAGTTGCGATAGTCTTTTCTGATGTATATCCAATTAAAACGGGTTCTCAAATGAGAAAAAAAAAGTAGGACGGGACTTGATTTTGTCTATCAGGAACTGACTGGTTCATTGAATGGTTGTGGTTTGCTATTGGTGGATCTCATGTGAGTGACAGGTTGCCCCGCCCTCACACCAGTAAACAATTCATCAGAGAAGAGATGTCATTGCAAGAGGAAGGGAAAGCTATTTTGATTAAAGATTATGAGGGAATTTACTCTATAAAAAAAGAAGAATTGCCAATTTTGATTTCATGGTGACTTTAACATCACAGAATACCAAAACTTACCTTCATAGAGCTCCGTGTTATCAATCTTTCCGGGATAAGAGGACGAATTTTGGTCACCGGTGTGCACATACTCTTTCCACTGATCAAACCATCTCTTGTCCAACAAATACCTGGAAAACAGATACTTGCACCTGTCACATTCAGCACTGCTTGGTTACATCAGTCCAACATCATTTAATGAGCTTTAGGACAAATCTGTTTAATGTAAACTGCACAGGGCGCCAGTGTCAGACACGGATTAAGACACCAAACGCTTGTCATCTGCCTCTTAGGAAGAGAATGAATTATGGCAGATCTGCCTTTCCTGTCCAAGGAACTGGAAGAAACCGAAAGTAACTTTCCCATAACAGACTGACACACCTTCCAGAGATGGAAGTGAAACTTAAAGCAAGTGTAATAATACATTTGAAAATAAAATGAAACAATTTAAAGCAGTCAGAGTTGGGAATGTCGTAAGACAACCAACATGTCAAAACTTAATGGTGCTTAGGAAGCTGTTAACCAGATAAACAGATCTATCAGGCCTGAAACCCCACCTGTATGTTAGTTTCGCTCTCTTATGTGATCTTTAAATCATTTTTAACTCTCAATCACATTGGCATATCTACTATTGAATCTGAAAACCCTCAAGCCCCACAACTCAAACATATCAATTTTATAGAGTTCTGTTAGTGTTTTATCTGTGTTGTTGTGGTTGTTTATTGAATGTTTGTTTGTTTGTTTGTTATTTAGGCTGAAGTTTCTCTTACCAGCTGTCTCCGGCCCGCAGCTGTTGCTGGTTCAGGTTGTCGATCTCCCGCCACTGGGTCTCTAGTCCCGGAGGCTCCGTAGCCGAACCGGTGCTGCAATTCGCAGCCATAATCACTCATAAAATCCGAAAAGAGCGTTAGAGCCGCATAGACAGACCGGAATGTTTTGACGCAGGAAGTAGGAAGCGGTTAGAATGACAACTTCCGCCTTGCGAAAGGGGGCGGATCTCGAGGGCGTGTGTGATGTAAGAGAGAGTTTAGTTTGAACATATTTTGTTAGATAAAATCTGATAATTAACTAACTAATTAACTAACTAACTAACTAAATAAATAAATAAATAAATAAATAAAAGACAAATGCGATAAATATCTTGCCATTTTCATAAAATTTACCCTGAACTTGTTTTCATATTAATTTTGTCCTTTATTTAATTCTGCAATTTGTAATGTACACTATTTATTTACACATTTCTGTGTATTGATTAATAATATTAATTTCCACATTTAATCATTTTATTAATAATCCTTTATCACTTATTAAATATTGCTGAAACATTTAACCATTATTTATGTTCCCATAAATCATCTCAAACTGATTATTTTTATTATACCAAGTGTTGTGTGTAATTAATTACTAAGTAATCTAATTACTGTAATTTAATTACTTTTCCCTTGAAAAAGTAAAGGATTACTCTTAATTTTTCTGTAATTTAATTACAGTTACTTCTGGTGTATACAACAATTCTTTATAAACAATAGTGGATTTAACATCAAAACTTAATGTTAAAGTGTATGTTTTTAATGTAACCTTCTCCCTTTACACACTTTGGTCAGTTCAAGAATAATTAATGCAATTGTATAATGTTTATTTGAAAGAATTAAAAGTGCAGTCCTTGAATTGTTCAACTGACTGAGGTTGATATGGGATTTGTAAAGTAATCAGTAACAAGTAATCCAATACTTTTTAGAAAGAGTAATTGGTACAGCAATATAATTGCATTGTTGAAGATGTAGTAGCTAGTAATTAATGCTGCCTTCACGTGCTCTCGGAATTCTCGTAAATACATGTTTCCAAAGGTAAAAACTGCACATGAACGCCCTCACATTTCAAACTTGAATGCGATGAACTCGTAATCACAACTACAGAAGTGGGAATTATCAAATTTCCGATAGCACGTGAAGTCAGCATAACTTTTGGCGCTCTAGCGATAATAAACAACAGAACTGCGTGCGTCTTGCGGAAGAACATTGTAGCCGGAGCTACTTCTCTCTGTTTATGTCTATGACAAGTCACGCTGGTACGACCCGAACCAGCCTAAAATAGTCCGAATATAAACGCTTATTATAGGTGTAGGATAATACAAAAACACGGTTTGGAAAATGAATTCATGATGTACTCACTAATTATATAATTTTTTTTGTAAATTTTGAACACAAAAAAAGTTACGGACAGCAGCTTTAATTACTTTTTTAGAGTAACTTACCCAACACTGTAACCTATTTATCACGATCTAGTTATAATATTCCAACACAGAATCCTTCACAAATGGACAGTATTAACAGTCTAATAATATGCCTTCATTCCTGTCAGAGAACCGGGATGACGTAAGCAACCTAACGTTTTGGCTGTAGGACAACGCATATGGCACAAGGTGGCAGTGTTTGTCACAGAACGAATATACCCAAATTACCCAGATATGTATTGTTTTATTGATCAGTTAAGAATCTGCTTAAAATGGTTAAACTGTTCAAATTTGCCTTGAACACTTCAAGGATTTTTTAAGAAATGTTATTTAATAAAAACGATGCAAACTAAAATGACCTAAAGCTGATGTTCTCAAGGCTGCAAGTGCTTGGAAATTGGTTCTTTTCTTTCTGATGATGATGATTATAAAGTGATACAGTAGGTCCTGAGGTCGTGCTGACAGTAAAGCTGATGTGTAGACTGGACATGTGGCTTTGAGAACACACATTCCCCAAGTCTCTTATTTAACACAATGAAAATACGTCATTTCTGTTCTTTTATTCTATTCCCCTGGCACAAAAAGAACATGAACTTCTCATTGCCCCTGAATCTTTAGGCCAGTAAATGTGTCATTGTCATAATTCCATATTTCTGACTGAAGGCTGATTGATTTGTGAGCAGCTGATAATTTGGTGGTGAATGTTCACTCTGTAGTGCCTTTCAGTCTCTCTGTAGCAGACTGTGTTTAGTCCTCTATTGCCCTATCATCAGATGTCATAATTTCTTCACCTCCAGCGCACATGTCTGTCATCTAGATTTAGTGTTAAGGCACTCAGACTGAGTAAACTGTGCTGGCAATAGCCTAATGGTTCCTCGTCCACATAGAGAAAGAGAGATCGTATGTACTAAAAGAGAACAAGATCCACTATCTTTACAGGACCATTAGGTGTTTTTCACCTACATACTGTCACACATGATTTGAGCACTTATGTAAATAGGGCAGAATGATTCTCTTTAACACACATTAATATTTATGCCCAAGTAAAGTGGCTTGTGCATTGCATGTGACAATGCAATAGTAGTGCATGCAAAATGCATGAGAACTTGGACTCTTATGTGTGAGCATGCATTATTATAGGTGAATTTTTCTCTATTCTTATGAGAGAGAACAATCTACTGTAAAATGTGTATTTAAGATCTAACTTGATCCCAGCTAACAGGGAATGTTCTCAAAACTTTGGCTATTGTTCTGGCAAGTTTCTCTCAAAGTTATGAGGAAACGTTCTTCTAGTAACGTTAATAGAATGTTTGTTCAATGTTGTCTTGGTTTTTTTCAAAACGTTAGCACAAAAATGTTGCTATACATCAGTTATGGAAGGATTTTTTTAACATTTTAGTTTGTCTAGCGTTTTTTAAATGTTCAGAAACATTCAAAAGTAACATTCCCATAATGTTTGCAAAATGATAAAATGGAATGTTCCCTTAATGTTCGCATAACCAAGAAAAAAACGTTTTTAAAACATTAAAAAACTGGACTGTTTGAACGTTCAGAGAACAATCAAAAATAACATTTTCATAACTTAATATGAACATTAGCAAAGTGTTCTTAGAACATATTTTTGTTAGCTGGGATCGTTAAAGGAACAGTTCACCCAAATAATGAAAAGTCACTCTTTTCCATGCAATCACACTGAATGGGAACTTAAAGGGTTAGTTCACCCAAAAATTAAATTTCTGTCATTAATTACTCACCTTCATGTCGTTCCAAACCCAGAAGACCTTCGTTCATCTTCGGAACACAAATTAAGATATTTTTGATGAAATCCGAGAGGTATCTGAATACTCCATAGACTGCAATATAATCAAAACTTTCAAGGTCCAGAAAGGTACTAAAGACATTATTAAAATAGTCCACGTGACTACAGTGGTTCAACCTTAATTTTATGAAGTGAAGAGAATACTTTTTGCGCACAAAAGCAA
This sequence comes from Mylopharyngodon piceus, assembly GCA_039654765.1. NCBI lineage: Eukaryota > Metazoa > Chordata > Actinopteri > Cypriniformes > Xenocyprididae > Mylopharyngodon > Mylopharyngodon piceus. The sequence continues at coordinate 4,977,671 of CM077453.1, read as the reverse complement.
AACTAAAATAATGACTTTATTCAACAATATTTTCTTTTCTGTGTCATTCTCCTACGCTGTTTACGTTCAGCGCCTCCAGGTTCTACGTCAAAACGCCGACTCAGTATTGGCCGACGCTGTTCACGTGAGCAGCACGACACATGCGTGTGATGCTGACGCAGGAGCCGGCCAATAGGGATTTTAAGCAACAGTTGTTGATGGAACGGCAACAGCGACCGGAAGTAAACTGTCAACTGCCGTAGCTAAAGAACGCAAAAATCGCTAAGCAACAACAAAGAGGATGGTGTAACGGATCATTTAATCATTTGACAGTAAAAAATAAATTACATTTAAATAAAAGCAAGAGAATGGTTGCTTTTGGCATTAAATGACATACAGATACAATTAAAATGCCACATAACCATAAAGTGTTACATTTGTGACCCTGGACCAAAAAACCAGTCATAAGTCACACAGGTATATTTGTAGCAATAGCCAACAATATATTGTATGGGTCAAAATTATCGATTTTTCTTTTATGCCAAAAATCATTAGGATATTAAGTAAAGATCATGTTCCATGAAGATATTTTGTAAATTTCCTACCATAAATATATCAAATTTATTTTTGTGAGTGGATATGCATTGCTAAGGACTTCACTTGGACAACTTTAAAGGCGATTTTCTCAATATTTAGATTTTTTTGCACCCTCAGATTCCAGATTTTCAAATAGTTGTATCTCAGCCAAATATTGTCCTATCCTAACAATACATCAATGGAAAGCTTCAGCTTTCAGATGATGTATAAATCTAAAATTTATGACTGGTTTTGTGGTCCAGGGTCACATTTACTTATCTAGTCTGTCACGTATTATCGACTACGGCAAATCGGCTATTCTCCTGTAGTCGACGGTTACAGTAGAATGTCAAGAAGTAGCAGTTAAATTCTTGAACGCTGTTGACGTTGTATCGGAGGCTGTTGCTTAAAATCCCTAATGAGTCGGCGTTCTGACGTAGAACCTGGAAGCACTGAATGCAAACAGCGTAGGAGAATGACAGAAGAGAAGATATTGTTGAATAAAGTCATTATTTTTGTTTTGTTTTTGCACACAAAAAGTATTCTTGTCGCTTCATAAAATTAAGGTTGAACCACTGTAGTCACGCTGACTATTTTAACAATGTCTTTAGTACCTTTCTGGACTTTGAAATTGATGGTTAAATTGCAGTCTATGGAGGAGTCAGATACCTCTCGGATTTCATCAAAAATATCTTAATTTGTGTTCCGAAGATGAACGAAGGTCTTACGGGTGTGGAACGACATGAGGGTGAGTAATTAATGACAGAAATTTCATTTTTGCATGAACTAACTTTAAGCTTTCAAGCTCTAAGCATCATAAAATATCATAAAGATAGTCCATATGATTTGTGCACTATATTCTAAGTCATACAATAAGTTATTATTCATTGTGAGCTGTCATTGAGTTTGTGAGTGAATCTGATTCCTGAACGAATCATTCAGACTGCATGGTTTTGGATTGGTTGCGTGAGGAAGGATTCTCCTGTTGTTTTCCATCAAACAATAACATGTAGCAAATGGGTTTGGAAAAACATGAGGGTGAGTAAATAATGACAGAATGTTCATTTTGGGTGAAATATGAAATATTTGTCTATGAAATGATATACGAATATTTATATGAAATAAGTCAGAGAGCTTTGGCCAAATATAATCTGAAATAAACAGAAAAACACATTATAGATCATTAAAACAACAATAGGAGCAAAGAAAACAATATTAAACATTTATTTTGTTCTCAGCCATGCGTGGAAAGCGCACACCGACCATATTATTTTCTATGTATCAAACATCTTGCTGCAGGGCTTTATTGAAGGATTTTTGTCAACAGAAACACTGAACTAAGAAAGATTCAGAAAACAATGAGTTTTATTCCCAGCAGCGAACCACTGTTGTTATTTCATGAAGGAATTTGTGTGGCTTTCTGACATCAGCATTCATTGTAATTACAATTGATTGCTTTGCTCTTTCTGTTATGGATTGTACCATTCAACATCAATACTGCTTTAAATACGACATCTTTAGACACTCAGTGTTGTAGTGTTGCATGTACTTAAAGGTAGGGTAGGCAATGTTTTATATAAACACTTTTTGTTATACTGGTTGAAACTCTCTTCACATCCTGATAGCAATCACTAATAGAAGTGGTCTAGATATTAAAACATGTACATATATCTTCTGTGGAAGTCTCAGGACCAAAAAATGTTTGTTTAATCATTGCACTAGGATGTCCTACCTGCCTGTCAACATATGTATTTCCATATGTATTCCATACATCCACGCACCCTGCTCGCGCAGACATCACACGTCATCAGTGCGTTCTGTAAGGCTAAGCAGAGCAGTGTTGCCAAGTCCGCGGTTTTCCTGTGGAATTGGGCTCCTTTAACACTGTTGCCGCGGGTTGTTTTTCATGTCCGCGGGCTGAAGCGACCCCAAATAACATGATATTTAGCCCCTGGAATGCGAATTTTACCAGGGAAACCCCACCAAAAACGTAGATTTTACCCATCGGAATGCAATTTTTACCGGGGGACCCCCCTGAAAATGTGATTAGGCTAGTTTTGGGCTAGTGTTGAGTAGCAATTGGGAGAGTTTTGTTGTGAAAACCTGGCAACCCTGATGCAGAGTTGAAGACAGACAGTCACAGAGAGCCAAAAACAAACAGCAGTCATCTTTTACAGCTCCTCCTGAACCAAAACAACAGCTTATGCTGCGTTCACACCATGTCGTAACTGTAATAATGAGATGGCATCCCGTGACGTTCTACCCGGAGCTGTTCACGTCCTCACACTCGGATTTATGCGTTTCTATGTCAACACTATCAACGCCGAAATGAATCTGCAGCAGTCAAATGATACAAGTAAGAGCTCTGTAAGTTGTTTACGTTCATTATTATTGTAATGTTATGTGCTTTCTTTGAGACATGAGGTAATTTAACGGCTTCTCTCATCTCGTGATGCTTTGCAGAGCGCTCGGGCGGGATCTCATGCTTTCAAAGCTAGCTTGCTATTGCTAGCCTCTTCGAAATTGCCTTCCCTTTAAGCAATGTAGAGCATCAGCAGAATATATGGACATCCAAAAACACTGATGTAAAAAATAGAAAGACGTAAACTGACATTTCTTTAATGTGATGTGGAAAAAACACACAGCAGTCATGTTACTCATGTAACACAATAAGACTTTTCAGATAGAGTTTCCCATGCATGTTGTCAGTCAAACACAAAATAACCGCCTCAGAACACACAAAATAATACATACATCCATTAAAACTCCAGATTTCTCTATTTACAATGTTTAACAAGTTGAACTGTACATTATTCTTTAATGTGGTGCATTCTGGATGCTCTATTGATATTCAGTTCTGAAATCTTTTTCTTTCCTATACATCTTTTTATAAAAGCACCAACATGTCTTTGGCCAAGGAGATCAATCATTAAATAAATACATACATTATATGAAAATAAAAATAAAATAAAATGAGAAGCTAATTAATAACATCTAGTTAGAATCGTTTAAATAAATATTAGATATGTAAGATGCACAAAGCTATCAAATACACAACTGGCTCAAAATAGTGTCTAATTCATTTTTTGAGCTTACAATCTAAAATAAAATTGTGTATTATGACACAGTCGGAGATGATAAAGCAGTGACTTGACTGTACGGTTAAAGGTGAGGAGAGTTTTTCTTCAGCGTCAGTCAGGATCCGTATTTTTATCAAATCTGGTGGTCTTTCATTGGGTTTTTACTCGGCCAGTGTGTGCATGTCCAAAGTTGCGCCACTGTAAACATCTCATGCTAAAACCTTAACACAATAACCACACAATAAGCACATTCTGAGGTAAAAATGGGACAACAAGAGATTTTTCCAAATCGCATTGTGCTATCCGTAAAAATCTTCTGGACGAGAAAGGCTTCTGGACACATTCTATCTATGAAGCATTTCAAGTGTTCGACAAAGATGCTCAATAAAGTATTTTCTGTTCGCAGTGTTAGCAGTTTGTGCTTCACAGTCAGTAACATCGGCTTTATTAACGTCCTCACCTGGCATCACAAAATACAACACAGCAAATCTCTCCCTTTGACTCTTCCTCAGTGATTTGAGATCCACACAGCTGTTCCAAGGGTCACCTGTAAGTACAAAGACAGATCTGTGAATAAGAGAAACTCAGCAACACTCAGCAAAAAAGTAGGCTGACACTTTATGTGCGTTTGCGCTTTTTAAAGGGTTCCTACAAAGATTGCACATCAAAGTAGAGACAAACTGTCTGCAAAAAATGTAAAATAGCCTCAAACCAGGCAGCAAGGATTGCCTGGTTAGCATGATTCTGGAAAAAAAGCATCTTTCTCTGTTGATGGCCATGTATTCAAATATATATGCTATATATATATATATCTATCTCAGCTAATGCTGTAACTATATACAGGGAGCCTTTACTTGCACATTACTATAATATTAAAGGTTACAATTAACAGAGCCCAAACTATTAAATTCAGTTGCTATTTATTTTTAGATTTAATAATCAATAAATTGCACATAAGGCAGGTTTTGCATTAACTTTCTAAATCAAATTATTACTCAATTATTAATCATTTACACAGTTACTGTCATAAAATTTATTTAAACATATTAAATAATTAAGACATTACTAACAGGTAAAGTAAATATAATGAATATAATGAATATATTTACTAATATCAATGAATATATATTCAATATAATGAATATATAAGCTAATATAGTGCATATATTTAGCGAACTAACATGCTGTGGACACTAAATGACTTGCCTGAGGTAAATGTAACGCTACGTGAGATATTATTCTCAACCTGTTTTATTGATGTCATTCCGCGGTTGAAACACTGGTTGAGAGATTACATGCATATCTAGATTGTCTGTTCTTTTTCTTCTACGCTTTTTCCTGTTGTGGCGGTTAGCAAACAGCGCTGCATTACCGCGCGCGCCCTTCTGGATTGGAGTGTGGATCGCCTGTGACTGACTGACTATTCGTTGTCTGACTGTATGCACCGAACCGTGACGTCCATACCATACGGTTCGGGACGAAAACATGTACCGTTACACCCCTGATAGATGGATAGATAGATAGATAGATAGATAGATGGATTCAAACAGAGCACTTTTGTGGTACGAGTCTGGGCAAAAAAGGTCAAGCAACAACTAAAATGTTGTATGACAAAGTGAAAAGGATATGGCTTCTGGACATGAAAAGTGTGACTTGCTGACATGTTGTTTATCTCCCTTAACTTCCTCTTGTAAGCAACACCCACGAATGACAGATCGGGAGAAAAAAGAAGATGCGCCATCACATCTAGTGTGTCTGCTCTGAATAGATCTGTGCTGTTTTTACATCACGCTGCTGAATGCTCCTTTGACACACACAAAAAAACACACACACACACACACGAACGGTTCTTGTGGTATATGTGGGTGTTTTTCCTTTTTTTACTCAAGTCCTGGAGGGTTTCGGTCACATTTCCTATGAATGCAGTATATTCTAGTAGAGGCAAATACAGCCTTCTCGTGGTTACATCAATAGATGGCAGTTATAATAGGCATTTTTGATAGCAGTAAGGGAATACTCTCAAAATTGTGCTTCAGGCAGAATAAATCTTTCTCAGAGATGACGTCCGTTATGTGTGATTCATTTTTATGCCATTATTTTCAGTCGTAGTAATAGGATAACAATGGCAAATCTGAATTTTCTATTTTGCCCATGCAAAACTCACTGACTCTTTTGATGTGAAAGAACACATCAAAATGTGAACTTTTTTTTTGTTATTAAAAAACAAACAAGAAAGCCCAGCCCAGGTGAGAAAAAAGCCACATTGATTTCAGAAAATTGGAATAAAATTGCCAGAGTGCCTTCTGTGTGAACGCAAATACGTCCCGGGATTGATTCCGAGATGGGGACCTATAACATTGCCGGGATCGATCCTGGAATGCACCCTGTGTGAACAAAAGCCGTGATCAATGCCGTAAGGGGTGTGTCGTAGTGATGACGCTGAAGCTGAGATCGTTCGCCAGCATATGGAACAGTACATGGAACAGTACACAATGCGCTAGTTCATGATCGAATCAGAAAAAAAATATATACAAGCGTGGTTTCTCGAGAGAGAAATTGCAGATCATTGGCAAACTTAAAGGGTTAGTTCACCCAAAAATGAAAATAATGTTATTTATTACTCACTCTCATGTCGTTCTACACCCGTAAAACCTTCGTTCATCTTCGGAACATAAATTAAGATATTTTTGATGAAATCTAATGGCTCAGTGAGGCCTCCATTGAGAGCAAAGCTACTGAACCTCTCAAGATCCATAAAGGTACTAAAAGCATATTTAAAACAGTTCATGTGAGTTCAGTGGTTCTACCTTAATAATATAAAGCGACGAGAATACTTTTTGTGCGCCAAAAAAAAAAAAAAAAAATAACGACTATTTCAACAATATCTAGTGATGGCCGATTTTAAAACACTGCTTCAGAGCTTTACGAATCGAATCAGTGGTTGGTCAGTCACGTGATTTCAGCAGTTTAGCCGTTTGATAGGAGATCCGAATCACTGATTCGAAACAAAAGATTCATAAAGCTCAGAAGCAATGTTTTGAAATTGGCCATCACGAGATATTGTTGAAAAGTCCTTATTTAGTTTTTTTGGCGCACAAAAAGTATTCTCGTCGCTTTATAATATTAAGGTAGAACCAATGTAGTCACATGAACTGTTTTAAATTTGTCTTTAGTACCTTTATGGATCTTGAGAGGTTCGGTGGCTTTGCTTTCAATGGAGGCCTCACTGAGCCATCGGATTTCATCAAAAATATCTTTATTTGTGTTCTGAAGATGAACGAAGGTCTTACGAGTGTAAAACGACATGAGGGTGAGTAATAAATGACTTAATTTTCATTTTTGGGTGAACTAACCCTTTAAGACGCTGTGGAGACATTACACATCACATCAATGTCACATGTCTTTACGGGATCTTTACTGTATGTGTGTGAACGCACACACAGATTCCAGAAAATCACTGGCAGTGTGAATGAACCAAAAGCAAACGATCACGGGACAAATCCCAGGACACATTATCCGTGTATTTTCCAGAATCTCTGTGTGAAAGGGGCTATAGTAAAACAAAGTAACATAACACATTACTTTCCATAAAAAGTAACTAAGTAACGCAAAAAGTTACTTTATATAAGTTTTTTTGGGAGTAACGCAATGTTGTAACGCATTACTTTTAAAAGTACTTTCCCCAAAACTGACCTTCAGTATGAACAACAGTAACAGTTTATGAAAATAATACTTTATCAATTGCTTAAAATAATAACAAAAATAACAGATGCAAGAGCCTGTAAATGTCTATACAATGAGGGCAGTTACTTTAGCAGATGCCTTTTTGTCCAGTGATTTACCCTGCACTGACATGAGAAACTGTCTGTCTGTAGTAGCCGGGGGTAAAATCCCTTGTTTGAGGGCGCAGGAGCGATAGGGCAAGTGTGAGACAACGCTAACTCTCCTCTTCAGGGATCACTGCAGCTAACAGCACACAGATCACTGCTTATGACTGTCAATCAACTGTCAAGCTGATGATTTGCGCTAGCATTTGTTTCTGCAATGACTGAACCACACAGTTCAGCACTATATAGTGTTATGTGGTCGGTGAAGTTACCAATCTGCTACTGTACTGCAAAAGAAATAGCATTATATGTACAAACTGGTGTCTGCTTTTAACTAACCAGCTTTAAAAATGCAAATACTAGCACTCCTAAACAGCAAGGACACATTAAATTGACCTAAAGTGACAGTAAAGACATTTATAATGTTACAAAAGATTTCAATTTTAAATAAACACTGTTCTTTTGAACTTTCTATTCATCAAAGAATCCTGAAAAAAAATGTATTATGGTTTCCACAAAGATATTAACCAGTTTCAACATTGATAATAATAAGAAATGTTTCATGAGCAGCAAATCAGCATATTAGAATGATTTCTGAAGGATCATGTGACACTGAAGACTGGAGTAATGATGCTGAATATCTTTGTCTCAGCTTTGATCACAGGAATAAATTACATTTTAAAATATATTCACATAGAAAACAGTTATTTTAAATTGTAATAATATTTCATATTTTTTTCATGTATTTTTGATCAAATAATTGCACCCTTGGTGAAAAGAGACTTCTTTTAAAAAGATTTAAAAAAGCTTACCAACCCCAAACATTTTGAACTATATTACATATAATTGAAAAATGTAAAAAAGGAAGAAAAAACAGACACCAGGACTAGCTGTCATATGGCAAAATTATATAAGGTCTATATCTCAGTACCTACAAGGGGAGAGAACAGAAAAAGAGCACTCATTATATATAATAGAATTATTTAGCATTTGTTTTTATTAATAAATGCATTCATAAAATCCATAAATTAATCATATTCAATACACTTCTATCCACATGCTTTTCATAATTCATTTTCTGCTTCCAGTTTCTTCGCTTGTGCACCCAAATATTGTTGCAATGCAGAGAAATATCCATATCAACAAGCATCATTTCAAGAATTTCGTGCAGGCTTTGCTTCCAAAAGCTCAGTAATATGAAAGTAATGAGATGTGCTGCTTCAAACTGCATGTGTTGAGGAAGCAAATGTGTGCTTGCAGAGATAGAGAACAAGTGGAAAATAAACCCAAAAGCATTTCACTGCAATTTAAAAGAGGAAGAGAGAGAGGGAGATGTTATGGATATAAAAATGTGAGGGGGCACTCAATACAACTCACGTAAAAAGATTCAGGGCACATTAAATATTGGATTTAAAGCATCGAGTTCCCTAACAATCCCATCTTGGAAGCTTTGAGGATAGTTTATTGCAATGAAATATATTATGGAGCAGTATTTCTCGGCAGATCTCCTGGTATAAGTCATAAGTCAAAGGCCATAAAAGTTCAGTTTTCTCTTTTCAGCAAATATGAATTCACAGCAGAACCTAAACAAAGTATAAAAACACAATGCTACGTGGGTAGTTGCCAGGGCTTTATGGTGTTCTGAATGTTTTTAGTGCATGGCTATGCAGTTGATTAGTTGTTATGGTGTTGCTAGATGGATGCTATGGCGATCAGACCAGTCGCTATAGTCAAAGACTTTATATACAGAAAGACGGTGCACTCGTATTATTATGAATGGGAGAAAGTGCAACGTGCAATATGGCGGAATAAGTCCCGCCTTCTAAATAAGAGTTAATCAGCGATTGGTAAAGTCATCGCGTCACTGCAGCGGCCGTTAGAAGCTCCGGTTCCTATAGAAACAGTCAGACGCGCGCTTAGGACTACGAATGCACATTAGCTTGATCCAGCCTGAAAAATTTTTTGTCATGATTTGAGTGTTTAGAAACAAAATTTATGAGACAGTTGGTGATTCATTGATTCATTGGTGATTTCAAATATGAAATTTAATCGAAAGCTTGGCGAACAGCTTTGGAGATTCTGATGTTTCCGCTGGTTGTTTCGCTCGCCTGATAAATAAACTACAGCTTGTACAAAATGCAGCAGCTAGAGTTCTTACTAGGACTAGGAAGTATGACCATATTAGCCCGGTTCTGTCAACACTGCATTGGCTTCCTGTTAAACATCGTATAGATTTTAAAATCTTGCTAATTACTTACAAAGCACTAAATGGTTTAGCTCCCCAGTACCTGAGCGAGCTCCTAATTCATTATAGTCCTTCACGTCTATTGCGATCTCAGAATTCAGGCCAGCTGATAATACCTAGAATATCAAAATCAACCGCAGGCGGTAGATCCTTCTCCTATTTGGCACCTAAACTCTGGAACAATCTTCCTAGCATTGTTCGGGAAGCAGACACACTCTGTCAGTTTAAATCTAGACTAAAAACGCATCTCTTTAACCTGGCATACACATAACACATTATCAATTTATATTTTCAAATCCGTTAAAGGATTATTAGGCTGCATAAATTAGGTCAGCCGGAACCGGGAACACTTCCTATAACACCAGATGTACTCGTTACATCAGAAGAAGAATGGCATCTACACTAATATTAGTCTTTCTGTTTATCCCGAGGTTTACCGTAGTCAACCGGATCCGGGCCGTATCCAGGTGAAATCGAGGACCTGCGCCTTCCGTATTCAACTTACGAACTTACGTCGCATCAGTTACGCTTGTTTCGTAAGTTGAATACAGAAGGCGGTCTGGCGGAAGCTAGATATTTTACTTTATAACGTGTTAAATATGGATATTTTTCTTACACAAACGCTTCAAAAGGCCTTTATTAACCCCCCGGAGCTGTGTGGAGTATGTTTATGGATGGATGCACTTTTTTGAGTTTTAAACAGGTGGTTTCCGTGCACTGCCATTACAAAGCTTAGGAGCATTCAGGGTGATTATTAATGTAACTCCGATTGTATTAGTCTGAAAGAAGAAAGTCATATACATCTAGGATGGCTTGAGTGTGAGTAAATCATGGGGTAATTTTCATTTTAAAGTGAACTAATCCTTTAAAGCAATAATAAAAAAAAGGTTCTCCTATGCAGGGTTATTATCATTGGTTCTAATTGGAGCCTTTATTTTTAAAAGAGTGATTTTATATCATTTAGACTGGTTGATTTATTTAAGCCGGGTTCACACTGTACGATTTTGTCCATGATTTGACCATCTGAGACAAATTTCGTGAATCCTAAAAGATTCCTCGGATCCTAGGCCAAAATCTGAAGTCTTTGATCGTTAGTTTGACATGTTCACAGACAGCCGATTAATGACCATTCGATCAAATTTTACCTCCGACAAAACTGTCAAACTGTCAAATCAAAAACCAATAGGAGCACAGAACCGGATGACACAATTAGTGAGACAACAACAAACCACCACTTGCTCCACACACATCGTCTTCATTTTTTTCCAGTTCTCTTTTCAAGAGAAGCCATGATCAAAATTAACACTAGAGATTGTTATTGTTTGCTAGCCACCATTTTTATCCCGTATGTAAATGCAGCTCACGTCACTGAACGTGTCACGGATTGATGATGTAAAACTCCAGATATGCGTCAACTGAGATCCCACAGTGTGACATGGCTTACAGCGAGGATCATGTTCGTACAGCCTGACAAGCAACAGTCGTAAAGGACTATTATAAATTGTACACCCGGCTTTATTTGTATCATTCTTCCAGGCTTTAATGGCGTCTCAGGATATTCAGAACAGACTCCTTGCACTTTTCCAAGAGTCTGAGAGTGGCTGTTACCTGCTACTGTGACCTGTCTGGCTCGATCTTGGTCTCTCCGTTCTGCTTGTCATTGATGGATTTCTGCGAGAGGCGCGAGGACATGGTGGCGGCTTGCACCACAGCCTTGAAGCTGCGCTTGCGCTTCTGCACGTTCTGCTCCGGGTGGAAGATGATGACGTAGACTTTCGGTATGTAGAGCATCCCCAGGGACACGGAGGCACTCAGACTCATGGACACGGTCAGCGTCGTCGTCTGGATGAACATCTGGATCAAACACAGGAAATGAAACGTCAAGAGTTATATATCACAGGATCATCTGAATGCTCAGATGAATGCAGGATACGTTAAAGCAAAAATGTTTTGACCCTCTTATAAAAGACAGACAAGAATACAACTGAGATCACTTTAAATTAATTTTTCACCCAAAAATGAAAATTCTCTCATCATTTACTCACCCTCATGCCATCCCCGATGTATATGACTTTCTTTCTTCAGATAAACACAAACGATTCATTCACACAGACACTGATTCACCCACTGGGGTCATACGGATTACTGTCACGATCGGTGTGTGTGTGTGTGTGTGTGTGTGTGGTTTTTCTTGCGTCAACCATTCACTTGCATTATATGGACTCACAGAAATGGATTATTTTCCTAAAAAAAATATTCTTTGTGTTTATGTGAAGAAAGTCAGTCATATACATTGGGGATGGCATGAGGGTGAGTAAATGATAAGTGAAATGGGGAGTTTTGTCTTCTGTTTCTTTTTGTTTTTCTCCTGACAAACAGATTCTAGTAATCTAGTAGAGCTTCAGAAGAGATCTCAACCACGCTAAGACTTGCTAAAATAATTTGCAAAACTCAAAAGTCATTTCAATATGAACTCAAACATTTCTCATCAGATTCTTCCAAGACCAAATTATATATATATATATATATATATATATATATATATATGTATATACTGTATGTATATATATAATTTTGTTTTTACAAATTTTAAAGACAAAGAGATAATTATTCATTCATATTAACAACATAAGAAACAAATTACTTATTTATTATAATCATTAATTATATATAAATATTTATTATTCACTACCATTCAAAACTTTGGGGTCTGTTTTCTTAATGTTTATTATAGAAGTCTCTTATGCTCACCAAGGCTGCATTTATTTGATCAAAAATACATTAAAAACAGTAATACTGTAAAATATATTACAACAGTTTTCTATTTGAATACACTTTAAAATGTAATTTATTCCTTGTGCAAAGTTGAATTTGGTGATCAAGAATCATTTCTTATTATCAATGTTGAAAACAGTTAATATATATTACTTAATATTTTTGTGGAAACCGTGATACATTTTTTTCAGCATTTTTTATGAATAGAAAGTTCAAAAGAACAGCATTTATTTGAAATGGATTGATAGTTTGAATGAATAGAATAATTTTTTTAACATTATAAATGTTTTACTGTCACTTTTGATCAATTTAAGCATTCTTAAGCGGAATAAAAGTATTAAAAACGGAAAACTTTTTATGCGTTTTGGCCATTCATTTACACGACAACGGCGTTTTGGTGGCCTGAAAATGCAAACTTTTGAAAACCTGTTTCAAAGTGCAAGTTTTTAATAACTATACCGTTATCATCTCCGTGTAAACTACAAAAACACAAATCTGTGAAAACGGTGATGGCATGCACATGCATATTATGTGTTTAGTCTATCCACCTTTTTTGTGAACGCGGAATTAAGGTATTTCTGTGAATGTGTGAGATTTCCGATTTATTAGCCGCTATAGGGAAATAATTAGAAGAATATCAAAGTGCAGTAAACTATAAAAATAGGGTGGATAGGTATGCGCATTTGGCGCGAGTGCTCTGTATAAGAATGCATATATGCGCAGGCACGTAATCTTTCTTTACAAAGTGACATCGCCAACTACTTGTCTGGCATGCGTAATACATCATTTTTAGTCATTTTCTTGGATCCGTGTGAACGGGGATAGTTTTGATAATGTTGTCATCTGTACAAAGAAAAAACTTTTCCGTTTTTAGTACATTGTTGTCGTGTAAATGTACCCTAAAAGTCTTGCTGACCTCAATGGTCGTGTATTAATGGTATATACACATTAATTTTATCGCTCTATACTCTTATCATTTGTTTCCTAAAATGAACAGAAGAAACATCAAATGTGATGCTTAAATTAAACATCTAAAGCCTTCTGAGCTATGAAAACACAACCTTTGAGTAATAAAATCCTCCTTTGGACAGGCCATAGCAATGCATCAATATAAACATTCACAATGTTAATCATACGAGGCTGCCAGAGCCAAATAAAAGAGCACCTGCCCACCCAAGAGTGCTCACCAGGAAATGACACATATAGTATTAGTGTTGCATATTAAACGGCATGTCAGTGGGAAGCTACCTGGGTCGTTTAATCTATGCAGCAATAACTAATGCTCTAATTCCTAATTCCCGCTGACGAGGCTTCTGGCTTTATTAAGATGGGTAGACATTGTCTTTCAGGCTCCCAAACACTCCCGTTATCAACCTCCTCCCACAGTCAAACCCCCGGAACCTCATTGGTGGGCGGAAGAGTCTTTGTCTCTGTGTCATGGTGTGTCTTTGGGAGATAAAGGGGAGAAATGAAATGTTGTTTTTTTCTCATCTCATCCCTTTCCATGTCTGCCATATCAAAGGCCTCTTCAAAAGAGAAACTGTGAGCAATACAACTTGGACTTGTTATCGTGAGCCTGGCAGGTTGTTGCTTACTTCAATGCCTTCATATTGAAATGACTTCATTTCACATAATTTTCTACTTAAGGACTTAAACGGCGACTAAGCTCCGCTCTTTTGTTGCTGGCTTGGAGCAGAACTGTGGTGTAAATACTGGAACTTGTTTCACAGAGAGATGGTGTTGCATTTCTATATATTGTGTTTTGAAGATGGAAAAGGCGACATCTGAATCTTTCATGCGTAGTATTGCTCTCTGTCCCATTGTAAATGTATGAGAAAAGCATTACAGTTTTTTATACAAGAACATTAACACAGAAGCAACTAGCAACACCTCCAGGTAATGATGAAAAACACTTCCATATAAAACAGCATTTGCAACAGATTCTGTTTTTGTGTCTTTCTTTCTTCAGTTGAAAAGAAATTAAGGTTGTTTTTTCTCCATATAGTGGACTTCAATGATTACCAACAGGTTGAAGGTCCAAATTGCAGTTTCAGTGCAGCTTCAAAGGGCTTTACATGATCCCAGACGAGGAATAAGAGTCTTATCTAGCGAAACGATCGGTCATTTTATAAAAAAAATTAAAATGTATATGCTTTTTAACCACAAATGCTCATCTTGCACTGCGATGCGCCACGCATTACGTAAACATGTTGGAAAGGTCACGTGACAGGCAAAAGTACCGCAGCAGGGTGAAAAACTCGTGCAACATTGTTGTTTTACCTTTTTTTTTTTTTGTAAAGGCCGTTTGACTTAATCTTTGCACGTTCGCTTTGTAGACACTGGATAGGTACTTCCAACTACGTCACACATGACCTTTCCAACATGATTACATAATGTGTGGCGCATCACAGAGCAGTGCAAGATGAGCATTTGTGGTTAAAAAATTATATAAATTTTTATTTTTTTTTAGAAAATGACCGATCATTTTGCTAGATAAGACCTTTATTCCTTGTCTGGGATCGTGTAGAGCCCTTTGAAGTTGCACTGAAACTGTAATTTGGACCTTCAACCCGTTGAACCCCAGTGAAGTCCACTATAGCCGCGTTTCCACCGCAGGAACTTTCCCCAGGAACTAGGAACTTTGGGGTGGTACTCGGTGTGTTTCGACCGCAGGAACCAGGGTCTAAATGAAGTTCCGGGTAAAAATTCCCCCTCTGAAAGTATCTGCTCGCCATGTAGTACTTTTTCAAAGTTCCGGAAATTTCGGGGGTGGGACTTGCACGCTGAACATGCTGATTGGTTGAGTTCACGACATTTTGATTGGCTGACTCCACGCAGCATTTTATTTCAAACATCATTTTTTTAAAGTCTGTTTATGGTGCGTGCAGTAAGAGTTGTTTGCTATTTAAATCAACAATGGAGTTTAAAAAATACAACTGATGGACTGACGATGAGGTTCAGGCTTATATGCGGAGGACGAAATCCAGCGGGAACTAGAAAGTTGCGCGCAGTCCTACGTCACCGGACTATCTTCATGGTACTTTAGACCGCAATGGAAACGCAGCTAGCAATACTGTAGGTCTGGGGGGAAAAAGTTCCTGGGACAAATTGTTCTGGGTAATTTTGGTGGAAACACGGCTTATATGGAGAAAAATCCTGGAATGTTTTCCTCAAAAACCTTAATTTCTCTTCGACTGAAGAAAGAAAGACATAAACATCTTGGATGACATGGGGGTGAGTAAATTATCAGGAAATTTTAATTCTGAAGTGAACTAATCCTTTAAATGGGAAAGTGGAGGATTACTCCTCTCCTAAAACACCACTGGAATCCACTTCTGAGGACGCTTTTTCATCAGGACATGGAGAATGAGATCAAATTCAACCTCAAACCATCCCAAAGGTCTCATTTTCACTTCTCCATGTTCAAACTTGCCATATCGTGTTTGGTTACACGGCTGTGACATCAAACTGGCAAGATGCATTGGCATGCTAAGTTTGAATATGTGCATATGATTTGAGAATTTGAGGTTAAGAAGAATATTTACAACTTAAATTTCAGTTTGTTTCTCACAAAAAGCTTTCATAGTATTTCAGAAGATGTGGAATATAGAGCACGAGTCAGTTAAACCACTTTTATAGTGCCTTTTGTCACTTTAAACACTACCGTTCAAAAGTTTGGGGTCAGTAAGATTTTTTTAATGCTTTTGAAAGAAGTGTCTTATGCAAAAATACAGTAAAATAGTAATATTGTGAAATATTATCACAATTTAAAATGTTTTATATTTGAATATATTATAAAATGTAATTTATTCCTGTGATTAAAGCTGAATTTTCAGTATCATTACTCCAGTATTTAGTGTCACATGATCCTTCAGAAATCATTCTAATATGATGATTTGCTTCTCAAGAAACATTTCTTATTATTATCAATGTTAAAAACAGTTAAATATTAAACATATATTAATATGCTTAATATTTTTATGGAAACGGTGATACATTTTTTTTCAGGATTGTTTGATGAATAAAATGAACATCATTTACTTGAAATAGAATCTTTTTAATATTATAAATGTCTTTTCTGTTACTTCTGATCAATTTAATGCATCCTTGCTGAAAAAAACTATTAATTTCTTTCAAAAACCTTTTTTTTCCCCCCAGGATTCATTGATGAATAAAAAGAGCAGCATTTATTTGAAATGGAAATCTTTTTAACATTAAAAATGTCTTTACTGTTACTTTTGATCAATTTAATGCATCCTTGCTGAATAAAATATATTATTTTCTTTCAAAAAAAAAAAAAAATACTGACCCCAAACTTTTGAACAGTAGTATACTTTGGATGAACAGTCTTGCAAATATCATACAGGATTGGAACGACATGATGGTGAGTAAATGATTTGCATTTTTGGGTGAACCATTTGTTTAACAACATGAATAATCAGTCACATTATAACGCACATCTCACCTTCTCAGTGGACTGTGCTGTGCCAAAGAAAATAGGCACAAACGCCAGCCAGACGATGCAGGTGGTATACATGGTGAAGCCGATGGGTTTAGCTTCGTTGAAAGTCTCAGGCACACCTCTGCTCTTGACCGCGTAGACAGTGCATGTGACCATCAGCACGATGCTGTAGCTCAGACAACAGATGAGCGACAGATCAGACATGTCACACTTCAGGATGCCACGTGCCAACTCTGGATTGGGCGGCCGCTGCTCCTCGTAGTCCACGGTGGTGTGTGGCGGCATCACGCCAAACCAGACGAAAACACCCACAACCTGCGGAGATGGCAAGAGACGGGAGGAAGTAAAAGCTTATCATTAATGGCGAGACTGCGTCACTCAGAAGGTCAGACTCATTTGTCAAGAGCTGCTGTTAGATTGATGTAGAATAAAGTGTAAAAAGGCTGTTTTAGCCAGTCTTCAGCAGACACGACTTTGCACAAGATTACTGGTTAAAATAGGCCACCTATCAGCTTGATTGCTCTTAATGATGGGTTTTAAAGTGCCTTTTTACAGGCACAAAAGAAACTATAAGATCCTCTCCCTGCTTTATAATAACGTGCCCAGATTTCTGAGATGAAAAAAAGGGGATACGTCTAGTTGAGCTGAAATGTAGCATTTAAATTTCCAATGTTTTTAATTCTGCATTAAAAAGGGGAACAATAATAAATGTAGACTGTCAGAAACAACTGCATTACACTACTGTCCAAAAGTTCGGGGTCGGTAAGATTTTTTTTTTTTTTTTGAAAAACAAATACTTTTATTTAGCAAAGATGCATTAAAGTGATCAAAAGTGACAGTAAAGACATTTCTAATATTACAAAAGATTTCAGTTTTTAAATAAATGCAGTTTTTTGAGCTTTCTATTTATCAAAGAATCCTGAAAAATTGTCACGGTTTTCATAAGAATATTACGTAATACAATTTTTTTCAACATTGATAATGAAAAGAAATGTTTCTTGAGCAAATCAGCATATAGGATAATTTCAGAAGGATCATGTGACACTGAAGACTGGAGTAATGATGCTGAAAATTCAACTATAAATTACATTTTTAAATATATTCAAATAGAAACCAGTTACTTTAAATTGTAATAATATTTCATATATTTTTACTGTAATTTTGATCAAACAAATGCAGTCTTCTTTCAAAAACTAAAAAAAAAGTTTTTTTTTTGAATGGTAGTATACATTTAGACCTTTTTGTACATCCACCCAATTTGAGTAAATTACTTCAGTAAATTATGAAAAATGATTAACTTTATTTCCATGTCATATTGTATGCAATGTAGTATAAGTATAAATATAAATAAATATTAGTAAACATGTTCCTGGTTCAACAACATCCCTGTTATTTCAGGGTAAGGCTGCCCAAAGCAAAGAAAAATCACAATGAAATCTCTTTGAAATCTATCTTTTTTTTTCTTTGACTGAAGTGAGATAAAATAGACAGCAAATGGAGACTTAAAGACTCTCATGTGTCACCTGTAGATTTACAGGGTCTAAAACTGCGCACCATTGTGTCGAAGTCTGCAATCAAAAATGAGAGATCTCACTATGAACATATTATATTATAGTACTATATTATATTTCTCATAAAATTCAGACAGACAACTTCAGTGAACTTCAGACATTGAAGAACAGTATTGATTGTCTTAAATGACTTCTGTCCTGTGAGTTTCTTATTCCTTTAGCTAAAACTGAAAAAAAAAGAAAAAAGATGAAATTGAAATCACACAATGTTTTTTAAAATATAATAATGTGCAATATCTAGCACATACTGTAACTCAGCTAACAAAAATACAGTCAAACCAAAATTTATTCAGACACCTTGAACATTTCATTCATTATTAGTTTATTCACTATAGTTTAAAAAAATGGTAATAAAATATGACAAGAACTCAGAGTTAGGTCAAAGTGTCTGAATAATTTTTGTTTCCATATTTTTTATCAATTTTACTGGTAGTCCACTGTATGAAGAATTTTTGGGTATAATATGTCACAGTTTACTTTATTTTGCTATCCTTACTTACATAAATGAACTATAGTGTCCTGCACCCACTAGTACAAAAATATAAAAAATTATATCTAGTGTCTGAATAATTTTTGGTTTGACTGTATATGTTATAAGAACATAACGCTCCCATTAGGTTATGAAAACTTGTTTTTTTAATGTTTTAAAAATGTTTTTGATTGGTTATACAAATTTTAAGGGAACATTCTGTTTTATCATTTTTCAAACATAATGTGATTGTTACTTTTGAATGTTCTCTGAACATTCTGAAACAGGTAAAAAAAAACGTTCCATGAACGATGTATAAATAATGGTTTTTGTGCTAACTTTTTGAGAACATTATTAAAGACCAGGGGCCCTATTTTAATGATCTAGGCATATGGTCTGAAGCGCACGGCGCAGGTGCACTTAGGGCATATCCGAATCCACTTTTGCTAGTTTAACAACGGAAAAAATGGTTGGTGCGCCAGGGGCATGGTCCAAAAGGGTTGTCGCTATTATCTTAATGAGTCATGGGTGTGTTTTGGGCGTAACGTACAATAAACCAATCAGAGTGTCATCTAAAGCCAGTTGTGCTTGCACCATGGCGGATTGCTATTTACATGGCGGAATATAGACACCCTCAACCTGACGAGTCAGTTTAAATACATGTGTGTATTGCCACGATTGGTCAAATAATTAGCCAATTTCATTCGTCATTACTGCAAGAAAGGGTAATTCTGATACATGCAATGACTATCCATTATGACATGTAGGCATTTTTATCTTGTACACAATAATAATGTTTTACATTGTAATCATTTTATTTTTAATATTTGGCATGTTTGTGTGCTGCTGTGTGTCCCTGTGTGTGTAACAAGTGTACGTGCGTTGTGCACCCGCCTATAGGCGCATATTACTAACGTGCCCTTTAAATAACAAAAAAAAAATACTGCGCCGTTGACTTTAGATCAGGTTTTTGTTGGTCAATGGCGCAGTCATTTTCAGTTTCCTCAAAATAGCAACACGCCAACAATGCACCTGAACACACCTTGTTTTCAGACCAGCACGCCCATGGACGAACAGATGGGCGCGAGTGCATTTGCTATTTAAACAACTTAGGCACTGGACGTGAAAATAATAACTGCGTCAGGCTGAAACTAGCAAAAAACGCTTGCGTCGTGCCTGGCGTCACATTGCGCCAGATGTATGATAGGGCCCCAGTTAACGGAACAAATGTTTTATAAATGTTACTGGAAGAACGTTTGTTCATAACTTTGAGAACTTGCCACAACATTAGCTAAAATTCAGAGAATGTTCCCTGTTAGCTGGGAAGTTACTATTTTACATTTTGAACACCAAATAGGAAACAAGGACTTTTCTAAGAACAGCTACAGGGGATGTATGATCACCATAAATCATAATGTAGCAAAGTCATTCACCATGCAAGTGCGGAGGGTCACCGGATGAGAGCAGCTGGTTAGAGGCGTGATTTAGAGAGCGTCCTTTGCACCTGTTCTCAACAAGAACATTCCGACTAGGAAGTGACTCATCCTGATTGAGGGTGCTCATCAGGTAACGCACAAAACTTTCCGAGAAACTTCTACGGCTGCGAGGAGAACAGTGCAGCAGCCGGGCGGCCGGCGTGTTGCCGCGGAGACAGATGTTGCTGTCAGAATCACTCGGCGGAGTTCCGTTCTCCACTCAGCATCGGTGACACATCTGCCAACGTGTGCTGGAGGAGGTGCTGAGAAACGTCCTGCTGTCAATCATTCTCCCGCTAACGTCCTGTTAATCTCGTCTCCCCCGCGTTGTTGCCAGTGAGTCATGCGCATAATTCTGGGGCTAAGCTTGAACTACAAAAGCTTTTAAAATATTCTTTTGTAAAAGTTCCAATCAGCAGTTTTTAATCGGCGGAGAGGTGTTTATCAGCAGACACGATGCGTATCGACATCGGCAGAGCTTTATTGTCACCTGTAAAACGCAAAAGCAATTTTTCGCCTTTACTGATGTTGAATCTGTTGCACATTAGCGTGGCTGGCACGTTTGCTGGCACAAGCAGAATGAAGCCCGAGCACTCAACATGATGAGGTCTGCAGGCAGCTTATCAGCTTCGGCAGAGTGTACAAACACAGGAGAATCTGCTTGGCTGCGAAACTGCTATTGACAAAACCTCAAAATTCATCCACAGGGACATATTGAGAATGGAATACAGTATAGGGGCTTTAGTTACCATAACCAGTGTCTCTGTATCGCTCATGAACCTGTGTTTGGCTAGAGCGAGACAGAAAGGTTCATGTACGTCTCGGTAAGATTAGGACTTGCTAAAGTGCCTCTCAACAGAATTCTGGACAATGTGATGAAGAATTTTCTTTACTAATTAAATGAATAATTCTTTAATTCAATAATTTGTCCTTGCATTCCTCACCAAAGCTGCAGATTTTAATAAATGTATGAAGTTAAATGTTAAAGGTGATGTGTGTCATTTTTTGTTAAATACTTTTTTTTTGTGCAAACTTAATAGGCAGGGTCTATTAAAAGGTTCAAAAGTTTGGGGTCATAAGGTTTTGTTTTTTTTGTGTGAAGAAATTAATACTTTCACTCACCCTCAAGCCATCCTAGGTGTATATGACTATATTCTCTCAGACGAACACAATAGCAGTTATATTAAAAAATATGCTGGCTCTTCCAAGCTTTATAGTGGTAGTGAATGGCACTCACGATTTTGAAGCCCAAAAAAGCACATCCATCCATCATAAAAGTAATCCACATGGTCCAGGCGATTAATAAAGGCCTTCTGAAGTGAAGTGATGTGTTTTTGTAAGAAAAATATCCATATTTACAACTTTATAAACTATAATAATCAGCTTCCGGCAAACCTCTGTATGCAAGTCGACTTACGGAGGAAGCGTAACCTCTGACGCGTCGCAATGACGTATTGACGAACATCGAAGCGCAGAGGATAGAGCAAAATAATACACTGGTCACGAATTAGAAGTCTAAAAAAGAGAAATGTCGGAGGATTTTGATATAAGAGAAGAGAAGCTTGAATTTGTTGCCCAGCCCTATTTGTTTGAACCACGATGGGCGTCAGAGGTTACGCTTCCGCCAACTTGCGACTTGCTACTAAGTCGACTTGCATACGGATGTTTGCCGGAATCTGGTTATTATAGTTTATTAAGTTTTAAATATAGATATTTTTCTTACAAAAACCCATCGCTTCGATTCAGAAGGCCTTTATTAACTCCCTGGAGCCGTGTGGATTACTTTTATGATGGATGGATGCACTTTTTTGGGCTTTAAAATCGTGAGCGACATTCACTACCATTATAAAGCTTGGAAGAGCCAGGATATTTTTTAATATAACTCAGATTGTGTTCGTCTGAATGAAGACTTTTACACCTAGAATGGCTTGAGGGTGAGTAAATTATGAGATAATTTTCATTTTTGGGTGAACTAACCCTTTAAATTAATCAAAAGTTACAGCGAAGACATTTACAAAGTTACAAAATAATACGAAATGATTCCTGAGCAGCAAATCAGCATATTAGAATGATTTCTGAAGGATCATGTGACATTGAAGACTGGAGTAATGATGCTTTGCATCACAGCGATTTAAAAACAGCCCAACACAGTAACCAATTCCATGAGATTTGGGACATATAGGACATGGGTTGCACCCTGCAGGGAGCAAAACAATCAAATAATTATCACTACAGTAAATGGTTTCAAGCTCTGATTTAACACGCTCACCTGTACTGAGATCAGAATGAAGGTTATCATAAGTTGTGAAGTGGGGCTGATAAATTTTGGTGGCGTGACGGACTTCTTGCCCTGCTCGAAGATCCGGTAGATCCGGTTGGTCTTTGTGAGCATGGCGGAGTATGTAATGCTCATACCCAGACCCAGCAATAGCCTGCGGAAAGCACACACCACCGTTCCCGGCTCAGCGATCATGAGGAAGGTGATGAAGTAGATGAGGAAGATTCCCGTCAGGAGCACGTAGCTGAGCTCGCGGCCCGCAGCCCTCACGATGGGCGTGTCGTTGAAGCGGATGAAGGTGACGATGACGAACAGGGTGGCCAGAATGCCAAGAATGGCCAGGAACAGAGGGATAACAGCCCAGGGAGAATGCCACTCCAGCTTGATGATGGGAGTTGGCCGGCAGGCCGTGCGGTTGAGGGTCGGCCGCATGTCGAAAGGGCACATCTCGCAGTTGAACTCGTCAGCTTGGAACTGATACCCGTCACAGAGCTCACAGTGCCAGCAGCACGGGACACCCTTCACCATCTTCTTCCTCTCACCCGATTGGCACGGAAAACTGCAAACAGAGTCCGGAATCTGACGGGATCCACCAGTCCACTGCATCTCTTCTACCTGATGAAATACAGAGAGTTAAACTAGAAAAAAATGTTAATCTGTTGAACCAAATAGGTCAACTAACTGTTAAAAAATAATAAAGAATTAAAGGGTTAGTTCACCCAAAAATGAAAACCATCATGTCGTTCCAAACCCGTAAGACTTTCTTTCATCTTCGGAACACTAATGAAGATCTTTTTGATGAAATCTGAGTGATTTCTGTCCCTTCATTGACAGCTACGCAACTACCACTTTGAGGCTTCAAAAAGTTCATAAAGAGATCGTAAAACTAATCCATATGAATTGAGCGGTTTAGTCCAAATTTTCTGAAGAGACACGATCGCTTTATATGATGAACAGATTGAATTTAGACTTTTATTCACATATAAACATTCATCAACGCACACATCAGTTGTGGTAAACAGAAGCTCAAGCATGTTTGCTTGGCGTGCGAGAACCAATGAGGTTCATTCTCATGTTAAGCAGCAAATTTGTTCTCGCGCGCCAAGCAGACTCGCTTGAGCTTCTGTTTATGTTCGCTGATCAATGTTTATATGTGAATAAAAGCCTAAATTAATTCTGTTCATCATATAAAGCAATCAAGTCTCTTCAGAAAATTTTGACTAAACCGCTCAATTCATATGGATTAGTTTTACAATCTTTTTATGAACTTTTTGAAGCGTCAAAGTAGTAGTTGTGTAGCTGTCAATGGAGGGACAGAAATCCCTCTGATTTCATTAAAAATATCTTCATTTGTGTTCCAAAGATGAATGAAAGTCTTACAGGTTTGGAACGACATGAGGGTAATGACAGAAATTTCATTTTTGGGTGAACTAACCATTAAAAAAAATAAAATTTAATTAAAAAAATGTAAAACAAAAAATAAAACTGTACAGACTTAAATGGATCCTTCAGGTGTCAATATAATTAAACTGTATGCTAATGTGCATTTGGAGTCAATTTACATTGAGTCGCAGGTTATTGGTCCACTGGCCGATGACTCTGTATCCTGGACTACTGGTGTTGGTCATCTGGTACTGAAAGATGTCATAGCGTCCAGGAGCATCACCGTTTTCATTAAACAGAACGGCAGTGCCGGCGCTACCTGATAATCACAAAAAAAACATTCATATAATGTTATCACACAACAAGAAACATCATAAAATCAAAATTTTCCAAAAACAAATTCAACTTATTTTATTTGATTGTTTTGCTTTATTTGATCTTTCGCATCTTTATTAAAGCTGCAGTCCGTAAGTGTTGACTCTTTGTCGCCATCTCTATTTGAAACCTGCAATTGCAGTTATTTGCGGGATTATCATCTTTACGTGGGTTGTGCATCGGCACGGCTCCTCAGCGCGGATGAATCTAATGTTTGCTGTCAGTCACCGCACCGTTGGATACTGTACTTCAGAATCACAGATTGTAGTCTTGGAAGTATGACCAAAATAAGAATTTTCACAGGAAAATGTCATCTGAACAAGTAAATAACAAATCTGCCACTTTTGTTCCGACCAACTGAGAAAAAAGCATTACAATAAATCACGCTACCAATGGTGATTAAATCTAACAATCGCTTAGCTCAGATCACGTCAAACCGTGCAAATTATTATTATTGTTATACTTTGTTCTCAAATTGTTAATGTTAACAACATCAGCATTGCATGACTGTGTATTTAGTGTGTATTAGTGTTACCTGTAGATCTCAATTTCTGTACAGTCTAATCTCTAATGTTAATTTGTCATACCATACAATCCGCCATGAAAATGATAAGTTTAACTATTGCAGCTGCTGTGAGAAAAGACTATAAATGATCCGTCACCTGCAGCATCCTCACATGATATAGCCTACTAGCTGGGACTCCTTCTTTATGTAAACAGACGTGACGTAATGACGCAACGATGAACGGCGGCATGCTCGAATTTCCCGCGGAAACCCACCAGTACCACTCGAATTATAAAACATTAATACAAGCTTACCGTTGTGAATCGGGCTAAGGTAAGGAGATAGTTTCAAACACTGGCTGATTATGTACTTGCTCAAAAATTGATTTTGGATCATTTTAAACCAAAAAAAGTTACGGACTGCAGCTTTAAATATAGGAAGTTGCGGAAGGACATATCAATGGGCTCATCTCAACTCAATTTGACCTTTTTTGTAACATTTTATTGTGCAAGCTGATATTCTTGATCTGTTTCCTGAAAGAGAAAGACTGCAAATTTTAAATACATATTGTTACTTTTGTCAACCTTGAATTAGATGATCTCAAAGCTAATAGATATTGACTAAAAGCCAAAAAACAATTCTGATTTCATTGGGTCTTTAAAGACATACATTACAGAGGTGATAGTAAATTATAGCTGTGAAGATGAGCATGATCACAGCTAGATACTTCATAGTGAGATATCAGGTTCCAGCTATAGCTCCTCTTCCTGTCACTCCTTCTCCACTGAGACTCTAAACATCTTCACTTCGCTCTACAACCATCTGTCATGTAGATGCTCCATTCATGCATGCTTTATCCTGCTGCATATTACATGCAGCAATGTCTGTTTTTAGTCCATGATTATATTTGAAAGGTAAACTCGGAATACACTACGGACAAACATTCAACTGCTTTCATGCGATTGTGAGCGCTTTGAGTCTATCTTTGTCAACCTGAATATGTGTATTTAGTTCAGTCATTAGATCCCTTCCTCCAGCTCAGCAAGAACACATCATTCAACCACTGATAACCTGCTTCTGTTAGCCCTGGATGGATGAAGATTTGTCTTTTCCTTGTTTGTTCTTTCCTGTATAGGAGGAAGACAGCTTAATTTGAAATTCTGGTGTTGAAAAAAGGACCGATTTTTTCCCCCTCACAATAATGCATATTGCTTGTTCAGCCAATTCCCTCCAGGCAAGCTTTCAACCAAATGTTTGCAAGATGACAGTCACTCTCGAGGAAGTGGTTTAATGGGAATTCTTTCATGGACAGCTTCCTTCGCAACACCAGAGCAAAGTCAGATTTACTTGGCAGAACTTTGCCATTTTCTAGAGACTGTTCTTCTGTTTTCAAACAATACTGAACTACGAGGCCACACCAGTACTGTGAAGCACTAAACACATTCTGTATTTAATCGCAACAAGAAAAGTCATTCGCAGCTCATTTAACTTCAATATTGTGACATATTTCAAAATTAAATTGAATATTCTGCATATAATAAAATAGGGCGGGGCTTGATTTTATCTTTCAGGTTTTGACTGAATAGAGAAAAGTACTATATTAAAAAAAAAGTATTATATTACTGGTTAATATTATTTACTTAACTGCACAGCCTTGGTTACATTAATAGAAAATAAATGTCATTTTCTAGGAGGAAAAATACATTTACAAAAATTATTTCTTTAGAATAATATGCACTAATGAATTGTATACAAAATGTTTCTTAATTAAACAAAAGAGTTTATATTTTTATGTTGTCTGTAAGGATATACACTATTGTTCAAAGGTTTGGGGTCTATGATTGATTTTTTTGTTTCTTTTTTTGAAAGAAATGAATACTGTTATTCAGCATTAAATGACAATAAATTGAACATAATGTAACATAATGTTACAAAATATTTCTATTTCAAATAAATGTTGTTCTTTTGGACCAAAAAATACTGAATAATGTACAACGGTTTCCACAAAAATATTAAGCAACTTTTTTTTTTTAGCATTGATGATAAATAATGTTTCTTGAGCAGTTAATCAGCATATTTTAATGATTTCTGAAGGATCATGTGACACTGAAGACTGGAGTAATGATGCTGAAAATTCAGCTTTGATCACAGGAATAAATTACATTTTAAAATATATTAAAATAGAATAGTTATTTTTAATATTTCACAATGTTACTGTTTTTACTGTATTTTTTTTATCAAATATTTGAATGTTTGCAACCACAAATTTTCAGTGATTTTTAGCAAATAGCAATTTAATCTTCTTATACAGTGCAATACCTTTGAGCTTGCACTGTAATTATGTAGAAAAGAGGTAACATTCTTCAAAATTTCAAGATTTAAATGGACATTTATTCATTTAGCAGACATTTTATCCAAAATGTATGGAAGCTTGTTTCTGCCATGAAATAAAAAATAAAAAAGGTAATTGCGGCTTTTTTATCTTAAAATTCTGACTTTTTCCCCTCGCTATTGCAAGTTTATATCTCACAATTCAGACTTTTTTCTCAGAATTGCGAGATATAAACTCACAATTGCAAGTTATAAAGTCAGAATTGCGTAATATAAAGTCAGAATTGTGAGATATAAAGTCAGATTTGTGTGATATAAAGTCAGAATTGCCTGATATAAAGTCAGAATTGCGAGTTATAATGTCCAATTGTGAGATATAAACTCGCAATTGCGTGTTATAATGTCCAAAAAAGAAAAAAGACTGCTTTTTTTCTCAGAATTGCGAGTTTATATCTTATGCGAGCAATTGCGTTTTAAAGTCAGAATTGTGAGATATAAACTCACAATTTTGAGAAAAAAGTCAGAATTGTGAGATATAAACTCGCAATTCTGAGAAAAAAACGTCAGTTTAATTTGACATTTAATTTGTGGGTAAAGTTTTCAAATATCCAAAGGCAGACCCATGTCAATATGCACAACACTTGTGCTCAAACCTGATGAGCCTGTGAGGCAAAACTAAAGCTCTCTATGGGGTTTAGTTTGGACCTTTGAACATCTTTTGGCATTCAGCCTAATTTCATTTCTGATGCCAGTCAGGTCTTGTCTTCAGTGATTCTGATCTAGTGTGTCAACTCACCATTGAAGTTGACGGCGCGGATGTAGCTAAGCAGCAAACGTCCCTCCACTGGGTCCATTTTATCACAAACACCTGTGGCTCCCGGACACAGATCCTGGTGCATGTTGTGCAAAGCATGAGCCATGGCATACACCGCATCAATTACAAACTGGACCTTGCCCTCTTGCTCGTAATGAGAATCGCGATTGATCCGTTCTTCTCCTGAAAGAAGAGATAGAGGCAATTTGAAATGAACACAGTGAGACAGCAAAGTGATGAATGAAAAGAGTTAGAGTAGACAAACAATAAGTAAGACAGAAGACATTAAAGACCTTTTAAGGTCACCTGTCATTGCTCCAAACATCAGTTAACTTGCAAACGGCTATCAGGAGCTCTCACCTGTGCATTTCTTCTTTTCTGGGTCGATCTTGATACCTGGACGTGTCAGTTTGCACCTAAAGTCGTCCTCCCAGAATTCAGCGAACCAGATATTCCTGCGATTGTTCTCCAGGGATCGAGTGATGAAGTACTGGTCAAACCCTGATTGAAAAGGAGAAAAATTACTAATTTTATGTTTATAGTAGAATTAAGTAGAGTAGAATTAAGTACAGTTATAAGATACACTACCTTTCAAAAGTCAGGGGTCGATTTTTTAATGTTTTTGAAAGAATTCTCTCTTATTAAAGGATTAGTTCACTTCA
Source organism: Mylopharyngodon piceus (assembly GCA_039654765.1). Taxonomy (NCBI): domain Eukaryota; kingdom Metazoa; phylum Chordata; class Actinopteri; order Cypriniformes; family Xenocyprididae; genus Mylopharyngodon; species Mylopharyngodon piceus. Next base: position 4,948,864 of record CM077453.1, on the reverse strand, counting down.
GAATTAAAATTTCCTCATAATCTACTCACCCCCATGTCATCCAAGATGTTTATGTCTTTCTTTCTTCAGTCGAAGAAAAGAAATTAAGGTTTTTAAGGAAAATATTCCAGGATTTTTCTCCATATAGTGGACTTCACTGGGGTACAACAGGTTGAAGGTCCAAATTGCAGTTTCAGTGCAGCTTCAAAGGGCTCTACACGATCCCAGACGAGGAATAAGGGTCTTATCCAGCGAAACGATCGGTCATTTTCTAAAAAAAAAATAAAAATGTATATACTTTTTAACCACAAATGCTCGTCTTGCACTGCTCTGCAATGTGCCAGGCATTATGTAATCACATTGGAAAGTACCGCGGTAGGGCGAAAAACTCCATCTCATTTTCTCCTACAACTTCAAAATCATCCGACATTGTTGTTTTACCTTTTTATAAAGGGCGTTTGACTTAGTCTTTGCATGTTCGCTTTGTAGACACTGGATCAGTACTTCCGCCTACGTCATGCGTGACCTTTCCTACGTGATTACGTAATGTGCGGCGCATCACAGAGCAAGACGATCATTTGTGGTTAAAAAGTATATAAAATCTTATTTCTTTTTAGAAACTGACCGATCGTTTCACTAGATAAGACCCTTATTCCTCGTCTGGGATCATGTAGAGCCCTTTGAAGCTGCACTGAAACTGACATTTGGACCTTCAACCCGTTGAACCCTGTTGAAGTCCACCATATGGAGAAAAATCCTGGAATGTTTTCCTCAGAAACCTTAATTTCTTTTTGACTGAAGAAAGAAAGACATAAACATCTTGGATGACATGGGGGTGAGTAAATTATCAGGAAATTTTAATTCTGAAGTGAACTAATCCGTTAATAGCATTTATTTATAATGGAAATCTTTTGTAAAATGTCTGTACTGTCACCTTTGAAGTCAATGCATCCTTGCTGAATAAAAGTTTTAATTTCTTTAAAAAAAATCAATCTTACTGACCCCATACTTTTGAATGGTAGTATACATGGCAGAAATAGAAGTTGCAACCAACTTTACTACCATATTGTGACATAATGCTGAGTGAAATAGCTAACGAACAATAAAGAAATGTGGGACGGGACTTGATTTTATCCTTCAACTGTTGATTGGATTGTGAAAAGTGAGTGTTGTATATTGGATTAAAGGCAGATCGGCCTTGAATACATCACAGAAATTAAGTGAGCATATCACAGGAAGAGCAATTTTCTTATAAAAAAAAAAATTATAAATGCACAAATGAACCGTTCATAATAAAATCAGTAACATTCATTTATTGTGGCGACTTAAAAGATGCATATTATATTTCAAACCTTCAATAGATGCTCTCTTGGGCAGAATGGTGACGGCACCCTCAGCCACTTCCTCCTGATCCAGGATCGGAGAGCTCTTGGCACCCCAGCTGTCTGATCCCACAAACTTAAAATGACCAGTCAAATTGGACTTCCTCGCGGCCTCCAGGACCTGCCTGGACAAGCAACAGCACAATTACACTGTTTATACTGAAAATTATTTACAAAATATAGTGGAAATGTGGGAACCATCAACATGAAACACCGTTAACAACCCACTGCACTTCTGTTATGTACACAAGTGTTCTTTTGTGTTTCAGTGTGTTGTCAAATTAGACTTTTTAAACCTGTCTATGTCTAACATTACTCAGAATTACCTTTGTTTGGACATGTACCAATGAATATTCTGAATTAGGTGTTTATATAACACAAAATTAACATTTAACAAAAAAAAAATTTTTTTTAAAATTAATTAATAAATTGCTAAATTAATCTATATATTTTTTATTTAATCAATTAATTTTTATTATTTTCTAATTTATTCAGAATCATTTATTTAGGTTTATGTATTTTTAATTCAATTCAAGTTCATTTGTATAGCGCTTTTCACAGTACATATGGTTTCAAAGCAGCTTTACAGAAAATGCTTTGTTTTAATGTTACAATTAGGAAGTATTCTGTTATCAGCCACAGATGAGTGTGTCAAAGCATTGTCCATATGAGATTAATACATAGCTTTAAAATAATACATCTTATGTGGTTAGTTAACATCAAGTATTCAGTTAAGCAGACATAACGCACATGTTGGGCAGCAACTTGTGCTCGTAATGATTACAACATAAGGATAATATTTTGCAATTTATGTTGATCCAAAGTTGGCATCATCTGAAGTCTTTACAAAGGCTGGAACCAAATTGGAGCTGACGCAATAAAATGAATAATTGTCAATGAGATGACTGCATCCCTTAAACATCTCAACTGCCAATGACCAATTCTTAAATTATTACATTTGCACACAAAATGTAATTTGTCCGTAAATGTGGAATACATTTAGGGAGTTTATGTATTGTATTGTATTGTTCAAATTTCAAAGCACACATACATACACAAATGTTAAAGGGGTGGTTGATTATGATTTCACTTTTATAACTTTAGTTAGTGTGTAATGTTGCTGTTTGAGCATAAACAACATCTGCAAAGTTACAACGCTCAAAGTTCAATGCAAAAGGAGATATTTTCTTTTGAAGAATTCTCTGTTTAAGGACTACAACAAACGGCTGGTAGGGACTACAACGAGCTTCTTCTCGGGTTACCGACATCACTAACCCTAAAATGTACATAAACCCTGCCCCTGAGAACACGCAACAAAGAGGGTGAGGCCATGTTGGGCTGCTTTAGAGAAGAGGAAGAGTTGTTGTAGTAGAGTGTTGCTGCCATGCCGTGATTTTACGCTGGACTGCTTCACAAACGAGGGTCAGTTCAATGCTGGATTTGCACAAAAGATTAACATGACGGCACATGCTAGTCGATGAGTTGAATCAACTCCACAGCAACTACATAAATTTATCCACTAACCATTCAGAAACGTCCAGTTTCATTCTAAAAGTTGTAACTTCTTCCTGAGTCTCTCCATCAGTGTCCGACTCCGGTTTGAACAATGTAAGGCTGAACACCGTTACTGACAATCCTCATTTTAGCTGCGTGAGATTCTCCAGCTTTGTTGTTGTTGAGCAACTGAAGCGCAAGCTGTTAAAGCTCCGCCCTCTTCTGGAAAGGGGTCCGGGAGCAGCAGCTCATTTTCATTTAAAGGGACACACACAAGCTATAATAAATGATCTGTGGGGTATTTTGAGCTGAAACTTCACCGACATATTCTGGGGACACCAGAGACTTATATTACATCTTGTAAAAGGAGCATTATAGGACCCCTTTAATATAACGTATAAATGTATAAAAGTCTCTATATGAAAAGACCTTCATGAAATGCAAATATCTCAAATTGTTAGTTAGAGTGGCACTTAACCAAGTTATTATGAATTAAGCTATTCAGATATGCATTTGAAGACGTGGTTGACAAATCATGCAGAGTGAGCGACAGCTCGTGTTCACAGGAGTGCTTTAATGAGGGGGAAACTTCATCTGCATAGATGTTCTCTACCTCATAAGCCTGTCAAAAAGCATCAACAATGAGCCATATGGATTAGAGACTGAGATACCCAAACACAGAGTGGCAAACTGTCACTTGTGAGTGCTGACGGTGAGAGCAAAGTATTGTCTACACTGGGTGAGTTTGTTTGGTACTTCTGAATCTGCAAGGTCAAACATGGAAAAAGCTAAAAGGAGGAATGCAATGTCTTGAATACTGCATCCACTATTATCATATATGAAAAGGTCATCTCAGCTCAGAGATAAAATGATACAGACAGCTTATTTTGGATTTGACACTATTGCACCTTCTAAGATGATATTTGCCAGGCAGCTTTAGCACTTCATGGGTGAAGGCTGACACTCCTGAGATGCCCAAAGAGCAACATAAAATCACAGCAGATACACATCACAAAAATATTTTGAAGAATGTTGGTAACTTAACTGTTCTGGTTCCCATTGACTTCCATTGTATTTTTTGTCCATACAATCGAAGTCAATGGGAACTGAATTTGTTTTTTGTTTATACCAACATTCTTCAAAATATCTTCTATGTTCCACAGAAAAAATAAAGTCATACAGGTTTGGAATGACATGAGGGTGAATAAATGATGACAAGATTCATTTTTTGGTGAACTATCCCTTTAAGTTGATATTATTGTTCTTTGTTGACGTTTCATTATCGGCTCTTCAGATCAGAGTATTGGTGTCTGGGTTCTTTAAATAACCAATAAATAGATTACTTTCTAAAGAATTAAAGAATAAAAACAAGTATAAAGCCCCATTTACACTAGTGCGTTTTTGTTTTAAAACGGCGTTTAACACACCTCGTCCACACTGGCGTTTCCACAGCGTTTCAGAAACGGTCTCCGTCTACACTACACGGCCAAAAACGCATATCACATGACCGTTCATGCACACTGGGCATGCGCGTACAAGTGTAAACAGTTGCCTCTTGCGCATGTAGGCAGCTGCCATGTTAAAAAAATGCAGTTTAACTGCACAATGGCTGCTAAAAATGACAACAAAGCCAGCAAAGATTGCAGTTCAGTCTCCATGTTATTGTTTACACGGTCGTCAAAGATACGCAGAGCGAATGCGGGCAGCCATGCCATCGTTTTCAAAAGTCTCCAGTTTGGTCCGTTTATACTGAAATGCAACCCTGGTGTTTTCAAACTAAAATGGGGTCTGCAGCGTTTTCGAAAGTCTTAGTTTTTGAGGTTCGAAAACGCCAACGTAGTGTGTAAATGACAGGCGTAACTGTAGCAAAACGTATGCATTTTAAAACGAAAATGCACTGGTGTAAACAAGGCCTAAGAGGCTAAAAGAACAATAAGAAAAGAATAAACATTCTGTGAGGAAATTAAAAAGGTTCTATTATGACATCATTCTATAGAACCTTTACTGGTTTTAATTAGATTCTTTATTTTTAAGAACTTCAACATATTTGTATAGACCTTATGCGCCAGAGAAACAAGCAGGCAGCCATCTTTAGAATTTTGTGTTCATCGATGTTGAAGAGTAATTAGCTGGTGAAGTTGATTTTCTTATTGTAGAGTTAACAACAGTTATCATGAGCATTGTAAGGTTTGAAGCGGATGTCATAACAAATGTCTGTAGACCAGGAAGATTTTAAAACGAGCGTTTCATTCATAAATCCGTAAGATCTTACCTTCATGCTGTGGAAATACAAATCGCTGAAAAAGGGCGGAGCTACATAAGGTCTATTTGAATGCAATTTTGATTTCACATTAGCATGCATTTACATGTATTTCAGGTCAATTGCTGCCATTACATTCTCAACCCTTTGAAGAGAATCATGCTGAGCAAGTATGTTTAGTTAAACTGTTGACATGTTTATAGCTAGCTATCTGAATCAAAACACATTTAATGGCACAGACATTCGAAGGGAACTCTATCACCCCCTACTGAGATTTGTTACTGTACAGTACCATGTATCAGGACCATGCACTTGCAATGTGTTGACAAATCATGCATGTTTCTGGCCTAAGTCTGTGGCCATTGTTCGCTTCTCTGGTTCGTTGATCAGCAGCCAACTCTATTTACATGCATACAGGAGCATGTGTGATGCATTGCATATCAAAAGCGAAGTATCCCATATTGTCTTATCAGTACATCAAAGGATATTTCCTCTAATTGCACATACTTTGCATTTAGTATTTGGTTTATTTTACAAATCTCCCCTAAATGTCACAAATACTAAAAGTTAGTTCAATCATATCAAATAATCCACATGTGCCCTTGTTACCAGTCAACCATTATCAAATCTGTGACAACATTAGTCTGCTGCACCGCGACAGATGGAACGAACAGTTTGTTCCAGACAGAATCATTAAAAAAAAACTATGGAAAAAGCCACTGTTATACTCCTCTTATGCATATATTAAAAACAAAATATCCAGATTCTAAATAAATATGCGACAATGCTTGTAAACACTTATAAACCCAGCAAATATCAGGGTTAAATACAACATGAACAAGTCAACATGAAATCAAAATTTACTTTCTTAACACTCCTTCCTGGTCATCAGTGCACATTATTGTAGTAATAATTATATATATATATATATATATATATAAATCAAAATCTGCCTCTCAAACGACTTTTTATATTCCAGCTGACATCATCAAGTTCTCTTATCTCTTCACGCCTTCCCACCAACATCCTGTCAAACAGTGAAAACGTTTAATAAAGAACTGCAATGGGTTGTTAACGTTGCTTCACGATGACGTTTCTCTGTTGTAAAAAAAAAAATGGACAAAAAAGAAAGAAAGAAGAAATGAATGTGCAATTCTAGCATGCAAACTCTCTTGTAAGTGTAAAGGCAGAAACTTAAAGCACTTACTTTACTTGAATTTTTCAGTAAGTTCAAGTTGAAATCTTCCTTTTGAGATTGATGCATGTTTGTTTGTAAAATGCTTTGGCTTATTTTATGATACTTTCAGATACAAATTTTAATGTTTACATCCATTCCACAGATTTTCTCTCAAAAAACAATGCAGAAAATGCAGAAATAATTAATAATTAAATAAAAAATTTTGTTACAGGTAGGTAGTTGAGATTTTAATGGCATGTCAACAGCTGAGGCTATTCTCATGGCAAGAGTTAAAGGGTTAGTTCGCCCCAAAATGAAAATTCTGTCATTAATTATTCACTCTCAAGTCGTTCCACACCCATAAGACCTTCGTTAATCTTCGGAACACAAATGAAGATATTTTTAATGAAATCTGAGAGGTATATGACTCATCCATAGACAGCAATAGAGTACTGGCCGACAAAAACAAAACAAAAATAACTACTTTATTCAACAATATCTTCTCTTCTGTGTCATTCTCATACATTGTTTACGTTCAGCGCTTCCAGGTTCAGAACGCCGACTCATTATTGATCAGCTTTGGCCAATACTGAGCCGGCATTCGGACGTAAACACGGAAGCCTTCACTGCGGCAACTACGTAAGGATAATGACAGGGAAGAGAAGAGATTGTTGAATAAAATCGTTATTTTTGTTTTGTTTTTGCGCACAAAAAGTATTCTTGTCGCTTCATAAAATTAAGGATGAACCACTGTAGTCACATGGACTATTTTAATGATGTCTTTAGTACCTTTCTGGACCTTGAAAGTGTCTATTGCTGTCTATGGACGAGTCATATACCTCTCAGATTTCATTAAAAATATCTTCATTTGTGTTCAGAAGATGAACGAAGGTCTTAAGGGTGTGGAACGACATGATGGGGAGTAATTAATGACAGAATTTTCATTTTTGGGTGAACTAACCCTTTAATTTTCTACCAGTTACATAGAAAAAAAAAAAAATAAAAAATAAAATAAAAATAAAAATAAAAAAATACAATAAAATAAAAAATAAATAAAAAAATAAAAATGATTAAAATCATTTTCAGTAAACAGCATACCACAGATGCAGCTGATAGAATTCAAGTTGTATTTAACCCAGAATATTCCTATAAGGCCTTGCTGATCAAACATGCTATACATATAAGCATATGATTCACTTACTTGATGTCATCCTCATGGGCGAAGATGATGACTCCTCGAGCATTGGGGGTCTCCATTAGTCTCTTAATGATCTTGTCAAACTCTCCTGGTTTGGGCTCTCGTGGGATCTTCATGGACTGAGCGATGCACAGACCTCCTTTGTCAAAGTGAGAAAGAGATAGACACCGATACTGAAATTTTTCTCTCCTAAAATGTCTCACTTTCTATTTATATTAATGACCGCCATGAATTTCTGGCAGCAGATGGGTACAAATGCATGCAGCTGTCTCAGTCATGCTCCTCTTTGGAACTTTTTGAAAGATTGCATATTAATGGAAAGTCCAATCTGGATCATTCTATAGACCTTATGCGCCAGAGAAACAAGCGCGCAGCCATCTTTACAATTTTGTGTTTGAACTTCCATTTTTGCGGTAGCTCTGTATATTTCTATGACATCGCTGTTGAAAAGTAATTAGCTGGTGAAGATGGTGAGTTAACGAAAGTTATCATGAGCATTGTAAGGTTTGAAGTGGATATCATAAATGTCAGTAGACCGGAAAGATTTTAAAATGAGTGTTTCATTCATAAATCCGTAAGATCTTACCTTCATTCTGTTGAAATACAAACCGGAAGACAGAATACAATGAGCGTGGCGCTAAAAAGGGGCGGAGCTACATAAGGTCTATATTGCTGCAGTGTGTTTTACATCGACAGACTCTCAAGCACCCAGAATTCAAAGCTTGATGACAGTATGGATACTGTACCTGCCTCTCGAGAGATCTGAACGAAGGCATCTACACCACTTTCACCATAATTCCCCTCTGATGCTAAAGTGGACACATAGTTCCAGCCCAGGGCCTTCACGATGTCCACCATAGCTTGGGCCTGGTAGGAGTCTGGTGGTACCACACGAGAGAAGAAGTCATAGCGGTTATTGTCGCTCAGCTCTGGTGCTGTGGAGGCGTAACTGATCTGAGGGATCTAGAAGAAAAAAGAGAGGGGATTTAAATTCATTTGTTAAAGCAAGCATCTTGCTAACTCCCCTGGGGGGAGGGGGGACATTTTCTTAATCTGTGTTTTTGTTGTAGAAATATCAAAACATCCTTAAAACAAGATAAATAGATATGAGATGATTGTGGCTTAACTTCAAAGAGCATTTTTTGAATTAAGTTTATTTATTTTTTAACCCTACTGGCAATTATTTCTTGATTTAAGCACAAGCCTCACACAATATTGTATGCTTAAAACAAGAAAATGCTCAAAAAATAATAAAAAATAATCTTAATTCAAAAATTAACTGTTCAAGAGTTGGTGAGCATAAGAGACTTCTTTCAAAAACATTAACAAATCTTAACAGGCATTTATTTGATCTATTAATACAGTAAAAACAGTGATGTTGTGAAATATTATTATGATTTAAAATAACTTTTTTATTTTAATATATTTTAAAATGTAATTTATTCCTGTGACCAAAGCTGAATTTTCAGCAACATTATTTCAGACTTCAGTGTCACATGATCCTTCAGAAATCATTCTAATATGCTGATTTGAGGATCAAGAAACATTTCTGATTATCAGTGATGAAAACAGTTGTGCTGCTTAATATTTTTGTGGAAGCCGTGATACATTTATTTCACGATTCTTTGATAAACAGATCAAAAGAACAGTGTTTATTTGAAATAGAAATATTTTATAACATTATAAACATCTTTACTGTCACTTTTGATCAATTTAATGCATCCTTGCTGAATAAAAGTATTAATTTCTTTAAAAATAATAATAATAATAATTCACACTGACCCAAAACTTTTGAACAGTAGTTCATATTCACTAAAAAACATTTTATCATCTTACACAATTTAGTTTCTCTAGTAAATTTTTCTTGTTTTAAATATACTAAGATATTTTGCATGGAAAACAAGATTTAAAGGGAATAGTTCACCCAAAAACAAAAATGACCCCATGATTTACTCACCATCAAGCCATCCTAGGTGTATATGACTATATTCTTTCAGACGAATACAACCGGAGATATATTTAAAAATATCCCGGCTCTTCCAAGCTTTATAATGGTAGAGAAAGGGGGGCGTGATTTTAAACCCCAAAAAATACATCCATCCATCATAAAAATAATCCATATGGCTCCAGGGGGTTAATAAAGGCCTTCTGAAGCAAAGCGATGCATTTGTGTAAGAAAAATATCCATATTTAAAAACTACTTTACTTTAAAAACTTTAAAAACTAAAATAACTAGCTTCCAACAAAAGGCCAGAGCGAGCCAGGATATTTTTTAATATAACTCCGATTGTATTAGTCTGAAGAAAGTCATATACACCTAGGATGGCTTGAGAGTGAGTAAACCATGGGGTAATTTTCATTTTTGGGTGAACTATCCCTTTAAGATTTTTTACAGTGTTCTGGTCATGCTCCTATTTTCAATGAGGAAAGTCTGAAATTGTAAAAAAAAAACATATAAAAATCCCCAGTAAAATGTCTCATAAAGTTGTTGCTTTGGCTCAAATGAGTGTTAGCATGGTACTTCATACTTTCATAGACCACTCAAGCTTTGACAACAAAATGTTGTAGTGAATTATCTACACTATTACATCATTTGTCTGAGCAAACGCAGATGGCTGCTGTTGGTTTCATCATGATTGGTTGCACGGCCTCAAATGCGGTTCACCCAGTGACTGATAAACCTACATCGACTCCGGCTTTTTATAGCAGTGAAAGTGGAGCAACGATTGTGTCTTGTCAGCTAATGCACAGAAGTTAAGCGAGGTCTCGGCATGTGGGTGAGCCATAGGGGCAGACTTACAACAGGTAGATGGATGAATGAACGATCCATTTGACAGATTATCTGTGAGGATAAGAGGGGTTTTAGTCGAATTAAGTTAAGCACAGGAGGAGAGATACAGAAATCAGGAGGGGGAAGGTGAAGAATTCATTTAACACTGATTATGTGCGGCGGCCCCCGCGAATGAGAGTTTAACCCAGCGTTTCACAATCCTGCACATTACAGGTGTCTAAAAAATCTGACACACCCAATTCAGGTCATGGAGCACTCCACTAATGAACTGATGAAATGAATCAGGTGTGTTAGATAACAGACCTTTACAAAAAAGTATTGTGGTGGTACCATGTTACGAGGACTGGGTACTGGCAAAGATTTCACAATCTGAATCACAAGCACTTAATTATATTCAGTTCTTTTGAAAATATTTTAGGTGCATGTCAAAATCTCTCTAATTACAGTTTTTCTCAGTCGTTTTGGTACATTACTTGAATCATCCTTAACATTTGCAAATCTAAGTACATTTATCAAAACATTTCGAACAAACAGCACCACACAATGGATTACCTGCAAAAGTCTATAACTTTCTCAAAATCCTTAGTTCATCTCTCAAAAGTAAGTATTCATCAGAATGACAAGTCCTTGTGTCATTGCTCACAAACGAGATGTTCTCAATGTAACTAAATTACGGTTCTGATGCCAAACAAAAGCACAAGGCTGCACTTTTTTCTGTATGGCATATATCAATTTCAACAGTGCAAAATGACACATTACTATGCGTGGGATATTGATTGCAAGGGACTAGACAGGATTCACAAGTACTCTTTTACAGGTGGTCTGACAAAAAATACAGTAATGTCATTTCAATACAGAAAAGAAAATTATATATCTATATATATATATATATATATATATATACATACACTGTGAAACCTGATAAGTTCAGAATAGTCAAACTTTTGTGGACACCGATTACCTCAACATTTAAGTAAACCAACTCAATTTTTTTAAGTTAACTAACTCAAAGATTATGTTAGTAGAACTTAAAGGGTTAGTTCACCCAAAAATGAAATTTCTGTCATTAATTACTCACCCTCATTTCATTCCACACCCGTAAGACCTTCGTTCATCTTCGGAACACAAATGAAGATATTTATGTTGAAATCCATAGACAGCAATATAATCAACACTTTCAAGGTCCAGAAAGGTACTAAAGACATTGTTAAAATAGTCCACGTGACTACAGTGGTTCAACCTTAATGTTATGAAGCGACAAGAATTCTTTTTTTGCACAAAAACAAAACAAAAATAATGACTTTATTCAACAATATCTTCTCTTCTGTGTCATTCTCCTACGCCGTTTACGTACAGCGCTTCCAGGATCTACGTCAGAACGCCGACTCATTATTGGCCGGCTCCTGCGTCAGCATCACAGGCATGCGTCGTGCTGCTCAGGTGAACAGCGTCGGCCAATACTCGGCGTTCTGACGTAGAACCTGGAAGCGCTGAACATAAACAGCGTACGAGAATGACACAGAAGAGAAGATATTGTTGAATACAATCGTTATTTTTGTTTTGTTTTTGCGCACCAAAAGTATTCTTGTTGCTTCATAAAATTAAGGTTGAACCACTGCAGTCATGAGGACTGTTTGAACGATGTCTTTAGTACCTTTCTGGACCTTGAAAGTGTTGATTATATTGCTGTCTATGGAGGAGTCATATACCTCTTGGATTTTATCAAAAATATCTTAATTTGTGTTCTGAAGATGAACGAAAGTCTTACGGGTTTGGAACGACATGAGGGTGAGTAATTAATGACAGAATTTTCATTTTTGGGTGAACTAACCCTTTAAACATTTTATTTTGTACTATACAAACTTGTTAATTACAATTTAATTGAAATATTGAATAAACAAACTCATTATCTTTATGGTTAAGTGTTAGTTAGCAACAGCACACTAGCATGCACTAATGTAACTGTCAAAGAGCCAATCACTATACTTGCATGAATTGTTAATCAACATGCAGTATTATACAGCCTTGAAGTTTCACAGCCCATTCTCGACCTAAACGCAGGCACTACTCTTCACCACGACGGTAACCCTACAAACCTTCAACATAACAGAAACACCTTTAAATACCAAAATAACAGAACATTAAACAATAACACATCTCCTTATATTAATCTTGTGCAAAAACACACAAAATAACACTTAATTTCAACATTTATTCTCCTTACACAGTCTAACGCAAAGCATGCTGGGAACTAGAAATCTGCTACAACAGTTTAAGTTCCGCTTACTAATATCAGATTTTGAGTTCACATAACTTTTTTCTATTAAGTACAATGAACTTTCAGTAGTATTTGAGTGAAACGAACTCATTTCATTTAATTAGTTTAAACTGTACAGTTTTACGGTAATTTAAATTTGTCTGGAGTGCATGATCTCAAAATGTTTATTTGTATATACCTTGTATATACAAACATGCCAAATATTAAAAATAAAAGGATTACTATGTAAAAGATTATTATTGTGTGCATAAAGATAAAAATGCGTTGGTGGAATTCGTTGGAATGCGTTGGCTTGTCCCGTAGATGTTATGCTCACGCGCTTTAACCTCACGCATGAGCAGATCCGTTTCCTCGCTAGAGAAGCGTTCAGTTTCCGCTCGCAAATTCCGCCATGTAAATAGCAAATCCGCCATGGCGCCGACCATTTTTCCTATCGTTAAACTAGCAAAAATGGATTCGGACATGCCCTAAATGCACTTGCGCTGTGCGCTTTAGACCATGCGCTTAGATCGTTAAAATAGGGCCCTATGTGTATTTAACCGTTCAAGCCCAATCAGTACTCGCGCTCACTGAGCAGCAGCTTCATGTGCGCATATCTCTCAGACAGCGCTCAGAAACCATCTCTCAGACAGAGCGCATATAGCGAAATGATTTCTCTTTCGCTGCTTACTGCCCTTCAACAGTTTAAAATCAATTGTTTTTAAACTGCAATGCTTAAAGGGTTACTTTGCTTGACACGTGCCGTTCATTCTTGTGTGTTACGCAGCATGTTTGAGCTTCCGCAAGAGGTTTGTTCTCCTGGTCTAAGCAAGTACTTTTGAGCTTCTGTTTATGTTCGCTGATCAGTGTTTATGTGAATAAAAGCCTAAATTCAATCTGTTCATCATATAAAGTGATTGAGTCTTCTCAGAAAGTTTGGACTAAACCGCTCGATTCATATGGATTAGTTTTACAATCTCTTTATGAACTTTCTGAAGCGTAAATGGTGGTAGTTGCGTAGCTGTTATGGAGGGACAAAAAGCTCTCAAATTTCATCAAAAAGATCTTCATTTGTTTTCTGAAGATGAACAAAAGTCTTACGGGTTTGAAACAACATGAGGGTGAGTAAATGATGACAGAATTTTCATTTTTGGGTGAACGAACCCTTTAAAAATTGATGCACATGATAAGCTTTAATGACACCGTAGCACAGCTACATCATGTAAACATTACCGCGATAGAGACGATAGTCCAAAATCTTTACCGGTTGACAAATTTCTACCGGTTAATCATGTCTACCCCTAGCTCAGACAGAAGTATATTTAATATTCTGCACTAGTGACTCCCTAACAGCAATGTTCACCACCTCTCAGCAGAGCCGTCACAATCCAAATCCAACCTTTTAATCACAGTAATGGCTACTGTCTGCCCCTGATCTGTGTCCACGCACCAAACAAAAGCCCTAATTTCTATTATGTGCATGTAGTATATCTATATGTGTATGTTTGTATTTATGTGTGAATGCTTATGTTTGTGAGCATGTCAATCTGTTTGCCATTTGCAAGAAAAATCAAAAATCAAAATGAAAACTCCTCGATATGTCCTGTCCCTAATTTCTGTTTCAATAGGAAATATATCAGCACAGGACAGAAAACCACACTCATAAAGCAATATCATGTGATCTTTAATATCCCAGTTGTTTATATAATCAAATGGCATTCAAATGGAGACTTCTGCTTTTTAGATGTTTCTATTAAAAAAAAAGACCATATAATCTCATGTATCTCCTCTAGAAGGTATCACAAATCTTGCTTAGGTTTGCCAAAACAACAAAATTTACAATTGCAAAGTCAGAGATATCAAAATAACTAATTTCCTATCAAATTCTTCCAACACCAAATAATCTGAAATGCTAACCACATTCATTTTATACCTCTGTACTCTTACTGTGTGTCAACAATTGTCTTCTAACTAAGGAATTTTAAGAGAAACATCTGAGACATTAAATGTATTCATTTAGCAAATGCTTTTATCCAAAATGACATGCAAATGAGGAACATCACAAGCTATTTGTCATAAAAAATCAACCAATATCCATTCATACTGCAGAATGCCACGTTTAAACTGAAGAATAAACTAGATTAGTTAAATTACAAGCTAAACAGAAAAGAAGAAAACAGTGGAGACAAAGAAACAAAGTGGATACATAACTAAGAACATTTCCAGAGCTATGAAAGAGCAAACTATGAGCAATACAACTGTCCTCAGGGAGTTGATCTGTTGTCTGTCTTTTTCTACAACAACAAATCAATCCATTAGGATGCCGCCACTGGTCTCCCTCAAATGACCCGAACACAGTTCACATAAAGTTTGAGACGACTCTTAAATACCCTTTGCTGAAAATGTATTTATGAATCATTGGTATAGCCTAGAGCTGCAATTCTCTTGATTAATTAGACACAGCAGTTAATTAGAAGCTTTGAGCCAAGACTTCTGCTCTCCAAACAAACATTTGATAAAGAAATTGCTCAGCATGTTTATCAAAAACTTCACTTTTCAAGCTTGTGAAATTTACCAACACTACATAAGATATTTAAAATTTAAAAGTTTCATGGTTAATAAGGCCTTATTGCTATAAATAATCTTTAAAAAAATCACATACTCTTGTTTTATAAAAACGCAACTGCCGTCATCTTGCTACTCATTTATCGATTTTATTAAAAATGGTGTAACTCATGGTTAGTAATTGCTCGAATTAATCAGTTGTTATAAATAAAACCAAAAAAGTATTTTCACAAAGCACTTTTAAATCTTGTGAATTTATGTCACCTCAATATTTGAACAATGTTTACTATGATATCGTAGTGATGTCTTTCTGTCCCCTGGATAGACCATGTTTTGAAGGTCTTCCTCTAGCGTGACTCAATACTGACGGTTATCAATCTCTCGCTTGACGGAGGGAAGCAGAAAGAGACAGATTTATCATATAGGTTTACCAAATCTGGCACACTATTCCAGAATATTTGAGCAAATGCTTTCCCCCGGCATGAAATGAGGTGAGCTTTTAGATTATTTCCTTAAAGGAATGTTCCAGGTTCAACACAAGTTCAGCTCTTTAACAGCATCTGTGCCATGCTGTCGTTTACCACAGAAATAATTTCAACTTATCCCTCAGTTTGAAAAAACAAGCAAAAAAAAAAAAAAAAATCCAACCCACATTTATTATAAATGAACATTCAATGGAAGTCAAGAGGGCATTTTTCAAGTTTTAAAAGCACAAACGTGCAGCTTTTTGTTGAAGCGCTTATATTAATTCTTCCATACAAAAATGTGTTTTTTCAGCTGCAAAGTTGTAATAATCCTTTAAGCGGTGGGACTGTTCTAGGCGGATGAACTTCTGGTGTGTTTTCTGACATAATGCCCTTGTTTGGATTTTCCTCTGTGTAAACAGAGAAGAGTTAACATGTTTACTGGCTTCACATGGTCATAACAGGCATTGAAATACTGGATATAACTTTACATGGACTTCCACTGTAAATGCATTACTTTTATTTTATTTTATTTTAACAAACTGATACAAGTTAAAACCAACAGCATGTCACAGAATCCATAATCATCCTTTAAGCATGTATTGTGCATGCTGTGCATCTAAAAGCAACTAATATAAGGGTGATTTCACACAAATACATCGTTCAATAAGGAGAAACCAATGGACTTTACACTGGCAAGTGAAAATTGTACTGCTGACAGCTTGATAATTCAGTGTCTCATTGCATAATAATGGCAACTGACACACAAAAAAGTTCACACAAAAGCATTCCCTTAAGTTCAACAAAAAATAGCCACAATTTTCTCACTTGAATTAACTGCCACAGGCATCAGTGCAATTACTGACCATTTAACTCACAATAACGGCAATTAGAGGAAACTCTGACAGCCAAGGTGCCTGTAGACACTTAGTTTCTTTAGAACAACTAATGCAATGATCATTTTTCACAAAGAAACCTGTAGCAATCTTAAATCAAAATATAATTTCTCCATTGACCCATTACATGCAATTTCTAAATGACTAATGTTAACACATGCACCTTGCAAAGTGATTTCAGTCCTCAAAACTCTTCCTGTCAAACATTTGCCCTAGTGATTTGCTTTCATTTTCTCTTACAGACTCAATCTGAGTTTTCTGAATGGAAGCCAGCAGCTTATTGTACGAAAGGTCCTCTAATTTTGCAGCTAAGAGCCTGATGTGTTTTCTAGACCCCCAGACTCAGTTTAATGGCTCAGGGCAAAGACAGAGTAATTAAGGCCAGAAACACACTTAACACAAACACTTCTAAATACGCAAGCTCAATTTTACACATCAGAAGACAATTTATGCCACAATGCAAGAACGATTTGCTGCAAGGGGTGCAAAAACGTGCATCAAACCAGTGGTTCTCAACTGGTGGGTTGCAAGTCTGTTCTGATAGCCGAAAAGGAAAAACCTACGCTAAATTGTGCATATTTAGGATAGCAAAATAAACAAGCTTATCAACTTTTAAATAGAGGAGAAAATGCTTACAGTATATTTTGTTGTTCAAACTCGGCTGTATTTGCTGCAGATTCAAGTTAGTAATATTGGCAACATGGACAGGTTGTGATGCAAGGTATAAGAAAAGGACTACATTAAATATGGGATACTGGAGCAAAGCCAACTGAGAACCACTGCATTAAATTGTCATCTTCTGCAGTCAGTTTTCTCTTTCAGCTGAACTGTCATAGTTCGAAGAAAATCATGCTGAGAAAGTTTGTAAAGTGTATATTAAGTTTGTAAAGATAAACTTTTGACATGTTTATAGCAGCTACTGTACCCAAATAATAAAATGTGGCACATGCATTTGAAGGGAACGCTATAGCGCCCCTTAAAGGAACACTCCACTTTTTTTGAAAATAGGCTTATTTTCCAACTCCCCTAGAGTTAAACAGTTGAGTTTTACCGTTTTCGAATCCATTCAGCCGATCTCCGGGTCTAGCGGTACCACTTTGAGCATAGCTTAGCATAGTTCATTGAATCTGATAAATTCAACAATGCACACTACTACTAAAATCTGTTTTGTACCTTTAAGATATACTGACAACTACCATAATAATGCAGGTGGTAAAAGAGAAAGCCACATGAAGAATCAGAGTTCATCACAAATAGCTTTTCCACGAGCTGAAGTATATACTGATATAAAGAAGGTGCAAAAAGTCATTCACGCAAACGCAAAACACCATCATGGTAACCCACAACACTTACATAATGCAATAAACATTCATTAAACAACAGAAGATGTAACATAAAACCCTAGTGTACATAACTGATAACAAAAACTATTAAGAAACATGATTTTTAAAACAAAATACTTTCAAATGTGGAGTGTCACACAGGGAATTGTGGGAATGTCAGTTTACAGTTTTTGACAGTAAATTATACATTGATTTGTTCTTTTTTACTTCTAAAAATTGTAAAATTTACAGCATTTTACTGTGAAAATTACATAAAATGTCTGGTAAGAGCTTTTACAGTTTTTCCCTGTATATAGTACGGGAACTTACTGTTAACCTATTTACAATTTTTTTCCGTAGCATTTTTGGCTGTGTTGTACATGCATGGAATAAGGCCTTAAATACACTTTATGCAAGTATGCAAATGCAGATGCAAACTTAAAGTGCCCCTATTATGATATTTTAAAGGTTCGTAATTTTGTTTTGGAGGTCTCCTCCAATAGATTTGCATGCATCAAAGGTCAAAAAACACTTTAATTTTCTCATAATATACATTGCAACATCACTCATTTTTCAAAGAGTCTAAAAACTGTTCATTCAAAGATTCAGTCTCTCTAAACCCTTCCTTTGTCGAGAGCCTACTCTGCTCCGATTGGTCAGACGGCCCAGTCTGTTGTGATTGGTCTACCACTTACAGTGCGTGTCTGAAATGAAGTGCCCATTACCATATCTGAATTTCAGCTCCAGAGGCTTCCTCAGCGCTTGATACAGTGATATGAACAGTAACGATGGCATCTGTTTTTTCCATATCAATTCCAGCATAAGTCTTCATTCTTTGGAAGTGCATGCAAAGTGGAGATATTTCAGTATCTCGATATGTTGTTTACATTGGAACATCTTCATATTCAGGTCTAAGCAAAACCACGCTCTCAGAAGACTGCTTTTGAATTTCAGAAAGATTTTTTTTAAACACTTTAAAGGGGACCTATTATGCAAAATTCCGTTTTATATTGTTTTTGAACATATTTATGTGTCTGCAGTGTGTGCACACAACCAGCCTATTGTGGTAAAATTCCATCCACTCTGTTTGTTATTTTCCCCAAAAATTTGAAACAGTGTCTTCCCATTCAGGAACGTGCTCCAATGTGACGTCACATTGGAACAGGCCCCGCCCACAACTGGCGATGGAATTTGCCCTATTAGCTTAGCTCCTCCCCTGAGTGAGCTGTACACGTTTATCTCCTCGCCAGAGCATATAAAAGCAGCATTCAAGTAATGTATTCTTATTAAAGCTACTTAAAAGCTGCAGTCCGTAAGTTTTGCCTCTTTATCGCCATCTCTGTTTGAAACCTGCAATTGCAGTTATTTGCGGAATTATCATCTTTACATGGGTTGTGCATCGGCACAGCTGCTCAGCGCGGATGAATCTAATGTTTTGAGAAAGTGTGGCTGTCAGTAACCGCACCGGTGTATACTGAACTTCGGAATCACAGATTGTAGTCTTGGAAGTATGACCAAAATAAGAATTTTCACCGGAAAATGTCATGTCAAGTAACATGACCAATTTTGTTCTGACCAACTGAGAAAAAAGCATTACAATAAATTGCGCTACCAATGGTGATTAAATTTACCGATTGCTTAGCTCATATGACATCAAACTGTACAAATTATTATTATTGTTATAATTTGTTCTCAAACTGTTAATGTTAACAACATCAGCATTGCGTGACTACGTGTATTTAGTGTGTAGCGTTACCTGTAGATTTCAATTTCTGTACAGTCTAATCTCTAACGTTAATTTGTCATACCATACAATCCGCCATCAAAATGATAAGTTTAATTATGCCAGCTGCTGTGAGAAAACACTATAAATGATCCGTCACCTGCAGCATCCTCACATAATATAGCCTACTAGCTGGGACTCCTTCTTTATGTAAACAGACGTGACGTAATGATGCAAAGACAAACGGCGACATGCTCGAATTTCCCGCGGAAACTCACCAGTACCTGAATTATAAAACATTATTACAAGCTTACCGTTGTGAATCGGGCTAAGGTAAGGAGATAGTTTTGAACATTGGCTGGTTATGTACTTGCTCAAAAATTGATTTTGGATCATTTTTAACCAAAAAAAGTTACGGACTGCAGCTTTAAGTTATTCAATAAAAAAAAACATATCATCAGTTTAAACTGATATGGCTTTAAAATGCATGCAAATAAAAAACTTTCACGATGACGAAGAACTGCAAAGTCACATGAGCGTGGCCATGATAGATATGATAATCAAAACAGATGTTTTGTTTGTTTTTAGCAGAGAATCCGAGGCACGAGTTGAACAGTCTCCACCCACTTCCTGAAAGCGGAAGCTCATTTGCATTTAAAGATGCATGTACGAAAACAGCATGTTTTTCCTTCCACTCAAAAATGGGCATTTACAACTTGGTATAATAAATGATCTGTGGGGTATTTTGAGCTGAAACTTCACAGACACATTCTGGGGACAACAGAGATTTATATTACATCTTGTAAAAAGGGGCATAATAGGCCCCCTTTAAATAATTTGTGTGAGTTTTAGTCAGACTAAAAATGTATCTCAAGGGAGTTCAGGGGTCCAAAAAAAAAACTGAAATATTAATGCTGTTTGAATTTCCTACATTTTCTTGCTTGTTCACCTAATTAGGCATGAGGTTTAAAGAAACACATTTGCTGTCTATAAAAAACAACATACTCATGTTGAGTTCAAAAAAGGTCCCCGATCCCACATACCGTGCATTTCACTGCTGGTTTTGGCGAGAGGCAACCAAACTCCTCTGTTCTACAAGCATCTGGGTCTCTGCCCCATAAAACTAAGAGTCAGCAGGAGATCTCTGCAGAGTTTTATGCCACATAAAGATGAGCCGTTAAAAATTGAGTACCTGGAGCTGTTTCATGAGCCAAAGCACTAAGTCTTATCATTAAAAAAACATGCGGTTTGCTACCGTGTCCCATCCAGCTAGAATGGCCACAGAAACGACATTCACAATTATGCAACTGCTGCACTGTTGAAGTGCTGAATTTTACTGCAGTTCATGCGGTCTGTCGGGGCTTATGTGGCTCTTTCATTGGAAGGTCTGTGACCGCTCTGTAATCCAAATGAGAGTGTGTATGTGTGTGCGCATCTGAGAAAGAGATGTCCGAGCGACTCAGAGAAAGACATGAGATTTGTGTGTACATGTATGACTACCAGCATGCTCTCTGAAGCACTGCATTGCATTGAAGGTCTGTGCATGCTCATAGATCTGTCTGTTAAGCGGGAAGGACGTGCTGTCTTTAAAGTGAGCGTCTGACAGAGAGAGTCATTTCCGTGGGGTGAAGTAAAAGCTCATTTAACTCGGCTGTGATCGTGTTCGCCCTGACTGTGGAAAGCACAAGATATGCCCCCTCTTGTGACTCTTGCATCAGGACACAGAGCTAAAAACACAGAAATGATAACACATGCTGCATCCCAATTCACATACTATCTGTCCTAAACAGTATGTGAGATTAGAATTAGTGCATCCCAAATTATAGTTTGTTCAGCAATGTGCCAAAGGTGCCAGGATGGATTTCGAAGTGTGCATTCGTGCATGCTTTGTTTGGCTAACACAAGCCTCAACCCCTTGCGGATGAGAAGAAGAGTTTGTGACTGTGCTATTTTTAATTTTTTCAGCTGTAGAAAAATGGTGATGAATGCACAGATGATACTGTCACAGCAGTTTTTAAATGTACAGTATAAACCTAATAATTAAAGGGATCAAATTTTCCCTGAGCTTTTGACATATAACAGGACATCATACTACAAGAATATACTCTAATTTTCAGAACTGAAAATTTCCTTGTTAGTCCAAAAACAGCTTTTATTTAAACCAAGCCCAGATTACGACTGGTTGTTGAATGTGCCTATTTATTATGTCATAGATAGACCGCCTCTGCAGAAGAAGATCAACGCCTTTGAAGAGTGCAGCTCATGCTTTCTTCAGCTCATACTCTTGACCCCCGTTCACTGCCATTATAAAGCTTGGATGCGTCAGGATATTTATTAATATATCTCCGATTGTGTTCATCCGAAAGAAGAAAGTCATATACACCTAGGATGGCTTGAGGGTGAGTAAAGCTTACTAATTTTCATTTGAAAGTGAACTAATCCTTTAAGGTAATGGATTTACCTAGATATTAACAGTTCGGAATGTAATGCATACTAAAAATACTGTGTTTATAACATACACTGTGTTTATTAAAGTCACCATGAAATCAAAATTGACAATTCTTGCTTTTTAATATAATATTGCCATATTTATTACAAATATTTTATCCATGCACATCATTTTTTTTTTTTAATTCATGTGCCTCATAAGTCTTTAATCAAAAAAAATTCTCCTCCCTCTTGCATCAACATCACTTCTTTGATGACGTTTTTACTGGTGCGAGGGCGGGGGCAACCTGTCACTCACATAAGATCGACCAATAGCAAACCACAACCATCCAACCATCCAATCAATTCCCGGTGGACAAAATCAAGTCCTGCCCTATTGTTTTTCTTGTTCAAGAAGCTGTTTCACTCAGATATACAACCCGAATTCCGGAAATGTTGGGACGTTTTTTAAATTTGAATAAAATGAAAACTAAAAGACTTTCAAATCACATGAACCAATATTTTATTCACAATAGAACATAGATAACATAACAAATGTTTAAAGGGAGAAATTTTACACTTTTATTCACTAAATGAGCTCATTTCAAATTTGATCCCTGCTACGGGTCTCAAAAAAGTTGGCACGGGGGCAACAAATGGCTGAAAGAGCAAGAAATTTTATAAAGATTCAGCTGGGAGAACATCTAGCAACTAATTAAGTTAATTGATATCAGGTCTGTAACATGATTAGCTATAAAAGGGATGTCTTAGAAAGGCAGAGTCTCTCAGAAGTAAAGATGGGCAAAGCTATGAAAGAGTGTGTAAAAATATTGTGGAATACTTTAAAAACAATGTTCCTCAACATCAAATTGCAAAGGCTTTGCAAATCTCATCATCTACAGTGCATAACATCATCAAAAGATTCAGAGAAACTGGAGAAATCTCTGTGCATAAGGGACAAGGCCGAAGACCTTTATTGGATGCCCGTGGTCTTCGGGCCCTCAGACGACACTGCATCACTCATCGGCATGATTGTGTCAATGACATTACTAAATGGGCCCAGGAATACTTCCAGAAACCACTGTCAGTAAACACAATCCGCCGTGCCATCTGCAGATGCCAACTAAAGCTCTATCATGCAAAAAGGAAGCCATATGTGAACATGGTCCAGAAGCGCCGTTGTGTCCTGTGGGCCAAGGCTCACTTAAAATGGACTGTTTCAAAGTGGAAAAGTGTTCTATGGTCAGACGAGTCCAAATTTGACATTCTTGTTGGAAATCACGGACGCCGTGTCCTCCGGACTAAAGAGGAGGGAGACCTTCCAGCATGTTATCAGCGTTCAGTTCAAAAGCCAGCATCTCTGATGGTATGGGGGTGCATAAGTGCATTCGATATGGGCAGCTTGCATGTTTTGGAAGGCACTATGAATGCTGAAAGGTATATAAAGGTTTTAGAGCAACATATGCTCCCCTCCAGACAACGTCTATTTCAGGGAAGGCCTTGTGTATTTCAGCAGGACAATGCAAAACCACATACTGCAGCTATTACAACAGCATGGCTTCGTCGTAGAAGACTCCGGGTGCTGAATTGGCCTGCCTGCAGTCCAGATCTTTCACCTGTTGAGAACATTTGGCGGATCATTAAACGAAAAATACGTCAAAGATAACCACAAACTCTTCAGCAGCTGGAAACCTATATCAGGCAAGAATGGGACCAAATTTCAACACCAAAACTCCAGAAACTCATAACCTCGATGCCCAGACGTCTTCACACTGTTTTGAAAAGAGGAGGAGATGCTACACCATGGTAAACATGCCCCCGTGCCAACTATTTTGAGACCTGTAGCAGGCATCAAATTTTAAATGAGCTCATTTTGTGCATAAATTTTTAAAATTTCTCAGTTTAAACTTTTGTTATGTTATCTATGTTCTATTGTGAATAAAATATTGGCTCATGTGATTTGAAAGTCTTTTAGTTTTCATCTTATTCAAATTTAAAAAACGTCCCAACATTGCTGGAATTCGGGTTGTATAGTAACAATGGGGATGAAATCATCCTGCCACGTTGTCAAATGACCTTAAATGAAAACAATAGTTTTGCATACTTAATACAAGTTTGTGTAAAAATATCTTGAAGTTTGTAAGTGCAAAGAATTTAGCTTGAGCACATTTTGACAAATAGACCATGCAGGTACTAAAGTACTGCATACAGAAAATGTGCATAATGTGCATAATAGATATACTATTGCATATACTGCAGAAATAGCAAGAGTAGTATTTAAGTATGCTATTGCAATCATAGCCATCATCTCCCTAAACTACATTTTAAAAAGCATGTAATTTACAATCATATGCAAAGTACATACTTTCAGTGCATAGCAGAAGTATGCGAATTGGGAAACATTCATTCCTGACATAAAGACTTGAATAAACATAAAGACTGTCCACAAATGACAGGTGTTTGGCATCAAAAACATCAAAGAAATTTCCAGAACTCGAGCATTGTGCTCGCAATCTGTCTCATGATATTTTAATGATGTTCTGACACATCAAACACATTTTAATGATCGACTGTGTAAAAATATCAGCAAAACAACAGGCTTTTCGTATGCAAAACATGGGCTAAATGGCGGTTTGAAACTGTCCCAAGCATATTTAAACAACAAAAACATGATAAATGGAAAGAGGTGGCTGTTGAGCCTTTGTCCACGCTTCAGTGAGCAATCTGTAGACTGGAATAATCACTCGCGGTGGTGCTGTGCCCCTCATCATACAGACGCAAAAAGGTCCGTTTAATGAAGATCCACTGTACCTCTGCTTTTGTTCCACATTCGTTTCAGACTTTATTCCACATGTGTTTAATTAGAGGGTTGGCTACCGACAGCTGTCCCCACAGACATAGCCCATTGTCTAACACCTTTCTGTCATTCACTAAAGCACAATGGGATAACTTCCTGTGAAATTGAAATGCACTTCATGGTTTTTGTATATTTTAAATGAAATTTGAATTTCAGTCAATTTGGAAAAGATTCAATAGAGACACATTGTGAATATAGACACCGTGACCTGATCTGGATACTGTAAAAATGATTTTTCAAAAACAAAGATTACTGGAGAAGTCTTTCTACTTCACTTGCCATTTCTTTGTAATTATTTGAGAAATTTGAGAGAGTGAAAATTGTTTTAAAGTGAATCCTACACCATTTTTAATGTATGCTTACCATAATGTACTGAGATGGAATCAGATTGTGAAACCATAATACTTTAATATACTACTATGATTCTTCAAAGAATATCATGGTATTATCATCAGGTTGTGTCCAAAAAATATGTCAATGTTATAACTACACCATTATTATGGAAAAAAATCCTGTTTTACCAGTGCCTGATTTATTTTATTTTCTGTAAGCGTGATTTTTCTGGTTTGAAGGCATTTCTGACTTTCATGTTCATGTTTCGTACACCATACATAGTTAAATATGAGAATATACAAAGATGACTTTGATATCTTGTCATAACCAGCTTATGGGATCACCTAAAACATGTAAATGTGCATTTGACAAGGGCAGAAATCAACTTAGGGGCTTAGCAATGGCCCTGTTAATGAGATTACAGAATTTCCATGACAACTGTGAACTGGAAATGCTGGATTTAGGAACAATAATGCTGTGTTTTCTCTTTGATCAATTACAAATAAACACATAAGGCCTTGGTATTCATGCGATCGCTTTAAATCTGACATTACAGGTTTGTGTCTGCTACGCTGTTACAAATGCCCACTCAACTTCATCTCAGATGCTTCCCCTAAAATTAATTTGGAGAAATAAAATCAAAGACTTTAGATACACAATGACGGTGCACTCATATTGCTATGAATGAGAAAAAGCGCAACACGCAAAATGCGTTTATAGCCGCGTTTCCACTGCAGGAACTTTCCCCAGGAACTAGGAACTTTGGGGTGGTACTCGGTGTGTTTCGGCCGCAGGAACCAGGGTCTAAATGAAGTTTGGGGTAAAAAAATCCCCCTCTGAAGGTACCTGCTCGCTAGGTAGTTATTTTTTCAAAGTTCCAGAACTTTCGGGGGTGGGACTTGGGCGCTGAACATGCTGATTGGTTGAGTTCACGCAGCATTTTGATTGGTTGACTCCACGCAGCATTTTATTTCAACCATCATTTTTTTAAAGTCTGTTGCAGTGCGTGCAGAAAGAGTTGTTATTCGAATCAACAATGGAGTTTAAAAAATATGACCGATGGACTGACGATGAGGTTCAGGCTTTATTAAGCTTACATGCGGAGGACGAAATACAGTGGGAACTGGAAAGTCGCGTGCAGTCCTACGTCACCGGACTATCTTCAGGGTACTTTAGACCGGTATGGAAACGCAGCTAGCAATAGGTCTGGGGAAAAAAAAGTTCCTGGGACAAATTGTTCCGGGTAATTTTGGTGGAAACGCGGCATATGACTGCACATGCGCATTGACTGGTCCAGCCTGGAAAAAATGCACTTTTTCATGATTTGAGCATTTAAAAACCAAATTTATGAGACCGTTGTCAGATTTCATTGGTGATTTCAAATATGAAATGTAATCATAAGCTTGGTGAACAGCTTTGGAGAATGTGATGTTTCCCAATACAAAGAGATAGGAGCTGTACTTGCATGACTGAAATAGCTGCCTGAGAGGTGTTTTAAAGATGGCCGCCGAGTGAAATTACTTGACTTAAATGGGACCTATAATGCCCCTTTTACAAGATGTAATATAAGTCTCTGGTGTCCCCAGAATGTGTCTCTGAAGTTTCAGCTTAAAATACCCCACAGATCATTTATTATAGCTTGTCAAATTTGCCCCTATTTGGGTGTGAGCAAAAATACACTGTTTTTGTGTGTGTCCCTTTAAATGCAAATGAGCTGCTGCTCCCAGCCCCCTTTCCAGAAGAGGGTGGAGCTTTAACAGCTCTCGCTTCGGTTGCTCAACAACAACAAAGCTGGAGAATCTCACGCAGCCAAAATGAGGATTGTCAGTAACGGTGTTTAGCCTTACATTGTTCAAACCGGAGTCGGACACTGATGGAGAGACTCAGGAAGAAGTTACAACTTTTAGAATGACACTGGACATTTCTGAATGGTTAGTGGATACATTTATGTAGTTGCTGTGGAGTTCATTAATCTTTTGTGCAAATCCAGCGTTGAATTGACCCTTGTTTGTGAAGCAGTACGGCATAAATTACGGCATGGTAACAACACTCTACTGCATTGAACTTTAAGCATCGTAACTTTGCAGATATTGTTTATGCTCAAACAGCAACATTACACATTAACTAAAGTTAAAAAAGTGAAATCATAATCAAGGGACCCCTTTAAAGGGACTTTGATAAAAAATAGACACAAAAGAGTCCATTTTTAAGTATATCAAGTGTACAGAGTTGTAAAATGAATGTAGAAAGCAGCTCAGATCATTTGGAGAAATGGTTAAATTCATATCTATGATATGCAGACTAAGCAGAAGCAAAGCAGAAATTTGCTCTCCCATTGCTGCCTAGAAGAATCAGATGAGATATTAAAGAGATGTCATTTGTGGTTTTCTTTCCCAATGGTCTCTCTTGAACATTTTTTTGTTTTGCCAAAGCAAGTCTATTCAGATCAATCGGCGATCATCACGGCCTTTGTTCGCAAATGAAGTACGGGCTCTTTACAGCTCAATAATGCACCACAGATGGGCTAAGGGAGCTCAAATTGTATTATGACATTCAAAACAGCTTCTCTTGAGATCTTAACCAGAGTACACTGAAGCGTAGAAGGCATATAGAATCCCTCTGACTCTGTTGTCTTGTTCCATTAGATAAAAGCTAAAAAAAAGCTTTATTAGTCTGTCACTCGGTCGACTCTCATAAAATCAATTTCCCATTTCACCTTACAAAAAGAAAAAAACCCTCTACATGCACTGAGAACAATATGTCCGCTTCTCATTTTGCTTCAAACATAAGAACCATGTAGGATGGGATTTGAGTCTTGTGGAACCCGAGGATATAGGGAGCGAGATAGCCCTCTCAAAAAAAGCTTACACCAGGGGAGCAAATCATACCATTCGTCACAGAGATTCTCTCATTTTCAGGCAGGGTGTCCAATGCCAGGAAGCCATGTGTTCTCAGACGAGCCTTATATTGCACTATGAGGAAGCCACCAAGAATGACCCTCTTGGGAAGAAGTTGGAGCTGTTTCAGGATGAAAAAAGAATAGTTGTTCGCACTTGCTTAAACCTCCCCCTGCTTTTGTTTGCTAAAGGAAAAAATGTGTACGGGTTTTGTGCTTTGTTGTGGGTAGAATTCTGATCATAAATGCTTGCGGTTGCCCATAATGCCCAATCACAACTTAGTCCCTGCCAAGCTGTTCAGTTCTCGCTGTAGTTGTTTCTCCATGCTTTTGTTGTAGAAAACACACAAAAAACTCTGATTACACAAATGTGCTCTCTAATCTTCGTCCAAATTGAGCTTGATCCAACAACAATGCACTCACCAGTTTTCCAGAAAAGCAAATTGGACACACTGAGTCACAAGTTCACTCATGCATATGCAAGATTTACATTTTTATCAACTATTATTGGGCTGAGATGATAAGAGGTCATATGATGTGTGGTTTAAAAGTAAATTTAGTTATATATCACAGGGTTTTAAAGCTCTGCATGTTTGGATGAGGATCACTAAATATGATTGCTGCTCAAAGTGAATATGATATGCAATGATAGTTTCCCCCACCATGGCAAGCATCATGGGAGGTTGGCATTTCAAGATGCAGATGAAACATTTGTCACCACAACACATGGAGCTTTGTAATGTCAGCCCAGTGTTAATGCGGTCCAGGCGCGAATTCTCCAAACCTTCCCATTAAAATTCCACGAGCGCAGAACGCAATATTAATGACTGCTGCACCAAACAGCACAAACTACCACTGCAACATCATTTGAGGATTGAAAGTTTGGTAAAAAACAATTGCATAGAATCAGAATCTAGAGAATAAAAAACAGCCTAAACACTCGCTGGATTTAAGACAAAGCAGAACTAATATTCAAAAGCCTGCGGGATACCAGAGAGCTAGGGGCCGACAACATGATTATTTGGTCTCTCTAATCCTCTTCGTCAATTAACGGCAGGTCCTGGCCTGTAAGAATCGAGATCCTGTCAAGCATCCATTTTGAAGCAGGATGGGGCAAACACTAAGGTAAGGGTGTACAAAGGAATAAACCAATGTGAAAACCAGACAATCAGACTATCAAACACAGTCCTAAAATTACCCCTAAAATCAAAAGGAAATGAATGTTGATGTAACCTAAAATTATTTGTAAAATCAGAATGGCTGATTTGTTGTCGTTCCAAGTATTCCAGATTGTAGTTCCAGGACCAAAAAAGATTGATCCAGGAACATGTCGAAATCACTGTAAGCTGAAGAAAATACACATATATACCAGAGTTATATTTTTTATTTTAATTTGTTTTAAGGTTTAATAAGCCTTATGGATGGAGAGAATGATAGATAGATAGATAGATAGATAGATAGATAGATAGATAGATAGATAGATAGATAGATAGATAGAACAAAGAATAGATAGAACGTATTATAGATAGGAAGAATGAACGACAAAACGAATGATAGATAGAATGAACGAATGACAGAACGAACGATAGACAGAACGACAGAACAAACAATAGATAGAACGACAGAATGAACAGAAAGAAAGAAAGAAAGAAAGAAACAGAACGAATGACAAAGAAAGAACGAAAACGAAACGAAAACGATAGAATGAAAGATAGAATAATAGAATGACAGAAAGAACGATAGAATGAGCAAATGAATGATAGAACGACAGAATGAACGATAGAATGATCGATAGAACGACAGAATGAACGATAGAACAACAGAACGAACGATAGAATGAGCAAACAAATGATAGAACGACAGAACGAATGATAGAACGACAGAATGAACGATAGAATGAACGACAGAATGACAGAACGAACGACAGATAGAACGATAGATAGAACTAACTATAGAATGACAGAATGAACAAACGATAGATAGATAGAAAGAAAGAAAGAACAACAGAACGAATGACAGAAAGAACGAAAACGAAACGAAAATGATAGAACGAAAGATAGAACTACAGAATGACAGAACGAACGATAGAACGACAGAACGAACGATAGAACGACAGAATGAACAATAGAATGAACAATAAAACGACAGAACGAACGATAGATAAAATGAACAAACGATAGAACTAACTATAGAACTACAGAAAGAACAATAGAATGATAGATAGAATAAACGAATGATAGAACGACAGAATGAACGACAGAATGAATGACAGAATGACAGAACAAATGATAGAACGACAGAACAAATGTTAGATAAAACAAATGATAGATAGAACAAACGATAGAACGTATGATAGAACGAACGAACGATAAAGCGAACAATAGATAGAACAACAGAACAAACGATAGATAGAATGAAAGAAAGAAAGAACGAACAGAACAAACGACGATAGAACGGACGATAGAACAAATGACAGAACACACGAATGACAGAATGACAGAAAGAACGACAAAGAAAGAAAGAAAGAATAGACAGATAGATAGATAGATAGATAGATAGATAGATAGATAGTGAACTGAAAGGAAACCAATTCTTCAATCCAGAATTCTGCATAACCCTGGTAGGTACAATATATTCACTCTCTCACTCACACACATAGACGTGTTCTCACCTCAAACAACCGCAGGACATTGGCCACCATGATGGACACGGAGCTGCCTGACGCCCCTATCACGCCCACCACACGCTCAGGCTTGCGTATGATTGGTTGTTCTCCATTGGAGCATCGAATGTCAGACGTGTCTTTCTGAATGAGAGCCTGGACAAATGTCAGAGACTGCTCTAGAGCGTAAGTGTCCCTGGAACACGTATCAAGAATCCGGGCCCCTAGTGTGATGTTGGGCAGTAGTTCAGGGTCACTGTTGATCTGGTCCAGTGCGTACAGCATGGCCTCCATCCGGTGGATTCCTTTCTCTTTCTTTATTTCTCCACACGGGACCCCTGCGGGACCCCTGGAATGGACTGGGAAAAGGCCTCCCAAGGTGATGTCCCCAGGGATTTTGATGGAATGTGGGTGCGAGTGATGGTGAACCGATGAACACGGGCTTAGCCACACCCACAGAATCCACAAGAGGCGTGGCCATGTGGTAGAGTGACAGCTGCTCCAGCTTAAAACCCGGAACATCCCGACCTGATGGTTCAGTAAGTATGGAGGAGGGTGTGACGTCATGATGAATCAAACACGTAAGTGTTCATCCACTATCTGAGGAACCTGTTGGAGAAAAACAAAAATATGAAGAAGAATAGGGATATTTCCATATCACAATTTTCTTTTTAATTAATCTTGTAGCCATACCTCTAACATATTAAACTTGCACGCCCGTTTGACCTGGGTCAGTAAGTAACCACCTAGCAACCACCCAGACCACCCTAGCAACCAAATAGCAACACACTACAAAAATAAAAACATTTTTAAGTGTCACTTTTCCAAACCTTTTTAACTCTACATTCTTACAATGCACAGTTCCCATTGAAATCTCTGGATTCACAACATTCTCTTATGACAATGATTCTACAATAGTGTTTTATGGAAAAAAAGAGTAATTTGAATTTCTAGCACTCTCTAACTATTCATGCACAGTGTATAACACATCATAAACAAGAGCAGATACAATATGCTTTAAAGAAGACAGGTTTCATTCTCAAAGCATCCGCTGGGAACGGCTTGCATTGAAACACCGTGAATGGAGAGTGATATAGGCTGGCGTGTGGTGAAGCTCCAGGGAATGGATCCCAACTGCTCTGATGTGTACTGATTGTAAGACCAGCTGTGGAATGAGTGCCTCTCCGAAGGGTTCAAAGGTCAATGAAAGACTGTATTTGTTCAGAAAGCAGCGAGAGAAAAGACGGAATTGAGCTAACTATGAAAGAGAATGTAGCCAGTAGCTAAAACTTCAACACAAGAAAAGTTAACTTTGATGATGAGAGTGTGTAGAATAATGCTCTTCTCTATAGGATGATCTTACAGTTTCTCAGAGATGCAAGAAAGAGAAATCCATCGGGGAAAGAGGAACAGACCTGTATATGAATAAAAAGATAGGATGAATCACCATGAGAATCAAGATGGTGCTTCTTCAATGATTTTGACTATTTTGTCCCTGTAGACATTCAGAAAATAAAATAACTTGTTTATTTATACATGCATCACAGGAGAATTCTGTCACATTTGTCATTTTCCTGAATCAACAAATGTCATCTCCAGCATGTCTCTAATGATTTTGTTTCTTACTGTAGCATTCTAACAGTGATGGAAATGACATTTTTCTATCACTGGAAAAAATGTCTCTGCTGAGATTAATTTCATATACTAAGCATTTTATGCATCCTAAATACACAATTATTATATGCATATATATATATATATATATATATATATACATATATAAATTGGGTAATAATAAAATATTATTTTATAAGAAACAATATTACTATACATATATATATATATATATATATATAAATGTGTGATTATATATCAATACAACTATAATAATAATAATTATTAATTATAATTTATTGAATAAAAATATTAAATAAAATAAGAAATATTACTATTATAAAAATGTACTGTAAAATTAATAATCAAGTATTTAATAATAATTATAATAATAATAATAATAGTAATTTTATTTTACATTACAAACTAAAATTACAATACTAATATTTCTGGCTGTCTTAGTTTCTTTATTGCGATTATATATATAAAATTGTGTATTAGGATTGTGTATAGATATATATATATATGTACTGTATGTACTGTATATATAAAATTGGGTGTATTTAGTGTGTATTTATATATATATATATATATATATATATATATATATATACACACACACACACACACTAAATACATATACACATATACACACAATCCTAATACACAATTTTATATATATATATATATATATAAATAATCGCAATAAAAAACTACAATTATATATATATATATATATATATATATATATATTCTCATAAAATAATAATATTTTATAAAACAATATCTATTAGAGCTTGACTTGACTTGGAAATGACAATACAATATTCTATTCACAAGTGACATTTACTTTTAATTTTTCTTAGTTTGATTATTTTTTGTTATATCATTGGTCAAGTCAAGTCACTTTTATTTTTATAGCACTTTATACAATAGAAGTTGTCTGAAAGCAGCTTCAGAGTAATAAACAGGAAAGTAACCGAAATAATGATGCAAACTTCATCAAATATGAGACAAATTCAAATTCAGCTGTAACAAGATAACAGCGTCATTATTCAACTCAAGTCAGTTCAGTGTTGATTCAGTTCAGTTCAATAACTGTGTAAAGTTGATTCATTATGAAACAAGCTCAATTCTGCTATAAAGCAGCTCTACAGAAGACAATAGTGTCATTATTCAGCTTCATCCAATAGTCTCAGTGCAGTCAAATCAATAATATTCCTGAATATTAAGGGTCAGATTTACTAACATCTTGCGGCAGTGCAAACCCTCTTTTGGTGTTAAAAAACTACTGTCAGGATTTACTAAATACACAACGTGAAAAATTAGCGCTGAAAAGGCGTGGACACCGTTATTTTTGCCTTATTGCATATGCGTTAGTAGGAGTTCCACTTTCAGGCATAAAATTTATGGGAGGAGAGTATTTAAATGAATCATGCAAGGTGATTTACTAAGGTTTGCGCTAGTCAATTTACTGGTATTTATCACCCAAAAAACAGCATGTCGTAAACCAGACGCTAATTTGCGCTACTTTTGGTAGATTGTGTTGGCCATTATGGAAATGATCCGGTTGCATCTGTCTTCTTTAATTTGCGTGTCGTCAGTAGATCACGCACAGAACTTTCCACTCCCATCTGCGCTTTTTTGGAATTGAGATCTCATGCTAATTTGCCCTGTTTAGTAAATCTGTCCCAAAGTTGGTAACCATTGATAACCAAATACACTACTTTTTGACAATAATAATATAATAAAAAATAATAAATGCACCACTGGTGTTTGGGCACTAAGTAGGCATTTGAGAAGTAGCAAAAAACATGATGAAGGTAAAAAGCTTTAATGTGACCCTCATATAAGATTTTTTAGCATCACCTTCCATACTAATTATTAAATGAGACTGCCAAAGTCAAAAGCAAACTCGTTTTTTTGTGCAGTACACAGTCAACAGTACACAAGAATTCCATTCCAAACACAAGCCATGGCTTATGTACGAGAGTGGAAGGATAAATCATTAGGGCTGCATCTGACAGCTTTCAGAACCTCTTAGGAGAGAGGCATTACATTTTGATGAAAATTTTACATCGCATTCCAGAGCACATCACTGTAGCGACGGCATCTGCTTTTTGCTGCAGTTGCTTTGCGTTTGCTCAAAACTGCAACATCCACTCAGTGACAGGTGTTCAGCAAGCAACTTCAGATATCGAACGCTGCTGTTCCAGTTCCTTATGAACCTTGATTGCATTTACAGTAAGAACTGGATATTGCATTTGCTTGGAGTAGCCTAATCAAATCCTAAACCCTTCACATGCTCTTTTCGCCAGCTTCTCGACCTGACTGCCAAAGGGTTTTCCTCTTCCCTTTAAATTCATTCAGCTAACACAAATCAGATTGAATATCTAGAGCAAAGAAATAAGTCTCCCTTACTGTTATCGCCCTTATATGAGCTGAAGATGTGTGTGTAAAGTGCCAGAGCACCCTATTGCTACTTCTGAAATTAAAAGACATATTTAATATTGCAAATTAATTGTTATCAAAGTGGGTTCATTTCCTTGTGAGAAGTAATTTGATTCCAGGCTGGCACTAAAGTGGCAGAGGCACAACGTCAGGCGGTAATCGAAGGAGACAAGCTCTTCCCTGCACTCTCTCTGGTAAATATCATTTTCACGGTGATAAAACATCATTTGAAGCTGTTAAACATAATGGGCTGTTTCAATAATCCATGGTGGCATCATCTAATCACAGTAATCACTGTTTGTGAAGGACCTCGCATGTTTGGCGCTCACGGCGCAGCGAACGCATGCGGTAATGTGGCATCAAAATAAACGCAAGACCGCTTTGTGCATTTAGACAGGGCAAACGGTTTTCACAGGACACCTCCCAATGCTGATTGCATATAAAGAAAGAAATCAACCTGTAAACAAGCAATAAAAGCCACCATGAAAAAGACTGCCCCAAGTGAATGATAAAAAGCAGCATGTTTATGAGGCATTTCAAAGGGAGAGGAAAACGCTTTCTAAATCATTTGCACATCAGAGGCAGCTAGTATGACAGTCAATAATAGCAGACTATTATACTAGATTTCTTCTTTCACTGTGAATTTCTTTGCTTTTCCTTCAATATATGCAATTAACTTAAGTATTATTTGACTCTAAGGACTTGAATTAAAGTAGAAACCTAATTATTAGGAATGGCCTCTGCAAAGAAAAAAGAAAAATCATTTATTTCTTATCACAATTTCTTTAATCCCTCAGCCGAAAAATATTTCTGATATTTTCATGTTCAACCAAAATCCCAATTTCATTTCGTAGTCTGTGAACAGAGGCCCTGTTAATGCTTTTTAAAATTCATCAGCTGAAACTATTAATGCCCATTCGGGTGTCTGGGCTGCTGACAAATGGTGAGGTCATTCCCAGCGTGACATACTTACTCAAGATAATGTGATCACTCTTCAGAAATGAAGGGCTGGAATAATGGATAATACAACAAATCATTGGGGGCTTTTTTCCATCGTATTAGACCTAAATCTTGCAGCTGATATCCATTAGGAGCCGTTGGAGAGAAGTTTGAGAGAACTCGTTCTGAAATGATAGACTAGACGGAGTCAAAGTGACCCGGCACAAAAGAGGGTGTCACGTACAGGAACTGTACCTGGATTAAGATGGACCATTCTTCAATAATGAGGTCAGCAGTTCAGATATAAGCTGAGGGTCTTTGCAATAGACTGTCCATAATAGTTGTAACAGATACTGGGGGTATTTTGAAAACCCATTCATCTTCTTGTTACCTGGATATGAGGGTTCATTCAGGATATAATGGGCAAAAAGAAATTCAGCAAATTCTACATTGTGCAGAAAACAAGCTAGAGCCACTGCAAAATGCGGCCCAGTCACAAATGCCACCCAACATGTGCACACTTTGGTGATGTAATGGTGGATAATATGACAAGTAATAGTCCGCATCAGGCAAAAGGGCAAATCGAGGGTGCTGTGCGGACTCAAAGAAATCCCTCATGAACCATAAAATGACAAATGAGATGCTTGTTGGATTCAATGACACATACAACAGATGACCAAGAAATGCACATCAAGTGTGTGATTTGGGACAAGGCCTATGTCTTGCAAACAATGCTACATGCACAGCTTTTTGGTTACAGAAAAATGTAACTTTCTGTTGAATTCTTGAACTACTAAAACCATGATAAACTTAGGACGTAAGGACGTGTCATATCTGGGCTTTTCTGATTGCTACCTAGTCAGAAAATCCCAAATTTTACAGCCAAGGTTTGACTGGTTAGAGTGGGCCAGTTAGCCCCTGCTGGTAGAAAACATTACTACACCGTTGGGCACAAAAAAAAACACTAGTTCACTTGCAAAACATCTTGCGTTCCGCAGAGAAACTTTGCGTTCGCTCGCAAAACCTTTGTGTTCCCCCGAGAAACTTTGTGTTTGCTCGTAAAACGTTTTGTGCTCCCCCAAGAAACTGTGCATTCACTCGCAAAACCTTTGTGTTCCCCCGAGAGACTTTGCGTTCACTCACAAAACGTTTTTTACATTCCGCTGAGAAACTTTGCGTTCACTCACAAAACGTTTTGCGTTCCGCCAAAAAACTTTGCATTTGCTCGCAAAGCGTTTTGCATTCCCCCAAGAAACTTTGCCTTTGCTCACAAAACGTTTTGCGTTCGCCCAAGAAACTTTGCGTTTACTCGCAAAACCTTTTGAATTCACCCGAGAAACTTTGCATTCACTCACAAAACGTTTTGCGTTCCGCCAAAAAACTTTGCATTTGCTCACAAAACGGTTTGAATTCCCCCGAGAAACTTTGTTCACACGCAAAACGTTTTGCGTTCCCCCGAGAAACTTTGCATTCCGCCGAGAAACTTTGCGTTCGCTCACAAAACGTTTTGCGTTCCCACGAAAAACTTTGCGTTTGCTCGCAAAACGTTTTGAATTCCCCCGAGAAACCTTGTGTTCACTCGCAAAACGTTTTGTGCTCCCCCAAGAAACTGTGCATTCACTCGCAAAACCTTTGTGTTCTCCCGAGAAACTTTGCGTTCACTCACAAAACGTTTTTTACATTCCCAGAGAAACTTTGCGTTCCGCAGAGAAATTTTGCATTCCGCTGAGACACTTTGCGTTCACTCACAAAACGTTTTGCGTTCCGCCAAAAAACTTTGCATTTGCTCGCAAAGCGTTTTGCATTCCCCCAAGAAACTTTGCCTTTGCTCACAAAACGTTTTGCGTTCGCCCAAGAAACTTTGCGTTTACTCGCAAAACCTTTTGAATTCACCCGAGAAACTTTGCATTCACTCACAAAACGTTTTGCGTTCCGCCAAAAAACTTTGCATTTGCTCGCAAAACGGTTTGAATTCCCCCGAGAAACTTTGTGTTCACACGCAAAACGTTTTGCGTTCCCCCGAGAAACTTTGCATTCCGCCGAGAAACTTTGCGTTCGCTCACAAAACGTTTTGCGTTCCCACGAAAAACTTTGCGTTTGCTCGCAAAACGTTTTGAATTCCCCCAAGAAACTTTGCATTCCGCCGAGAAACTTTGCGTTCGCTCACAAAACGTTTTGCGTTCCCACGAAAAACTTTGCGTTTGCTCGCAAAACGTTTTGAATTCCCCCGAGAAACCTTGTGTTCACTCGCAAAACGTTTCCCGTTCCCCCGAGAAATTTTGCATTCGCTCGCAAAACTTTTGCATTCCGTCGAGAAACTTTGCTTTTGCTCTCAAAACGTTTTGCGTTCCGCCAAGAAACTTTGCATTTGTTCACAAAAGGTTTTGGGTTCCCCCGTGAAACTTTGCGTTCCGCCAAGAAACTTTGCATTTTCTCGCAAAACGTTTTGCGTTTCCCGAAGAAACCTTTTGAGGTCTTTGCGAACAAACACAAAGTTTCTCAGCGGAATGCAAAACATTTGCAAGAGAACGCAAAAGACATATTGACATACCATTTTTCCTCCATCTCATATTTTTTCCTTCGCCATGCACCTTTAGGGGCTTCATACTCAGGTGATTGGCAAAAAAAAAAAATCTCCTGCATATGAAACTGTGCCCATGAGTGCACTCTGTTGTGAAGGATTTCACATGAACTCTTGCTGATTTTTCTAGGGCAATCTCACAGAGCACACACGTTATCAAACAAAGATCACACACTGTGAATTCTTGACATTATGCGAGAGGGCACAGGGAGCAGCTACAACACTTTTTGCAAACATCTCTGACGACATATGACATTGTGTTCACACAAACGGAAGACTTTTAAATGCTGACCTCTCATGCACAGAAGCATGACACAGCCGACAGGGGGTTCACTGTTGCAATGATAATTCAAAGAGACTCAACAGACTTTATAGCATGGATTAAGAAACTAGGAATTCATCCTACAGGACATGGAAAGCAGATAAAAGGAGCTTCGAGACAAATGCACAAAAGAGCACAAAAGTCATCTATATGGCAATGGTTTTCAAGAGCTACTTAAGTTCTCTTTTGTGTAACCATGATGGACATGTCAAGGCCTATATAATTATCTACATTTATGAAATAATGCAAGCTTTAATGTTAACGCAGACCATGCCCTTTCAAATGCTACACATCATGTGCTCACTACACTAAATTTGCATAATAGAGGCAGATCAAGTAAACAAAAGCCATACAGGATTGAAGATGCATTGATAAAATGATTAGAATGACTTTTCCCAACAGAGAAAAAAAAAAAAACATATTCAATCTTAGTCCATTTCTTCCCTTTATGTTTGCTCAAAATCTTGAGCTTGCTCTGTGTGGACTATAGGCAAACATTGTGAATATCTGCAATTTCAGCAGCATTTGAAATAATATAAAACTTTGATTCTTATACTTTATGAACTAATCTGTTATGCTTGCTTATTCACCTTTACAAAAAAGCACCATGATACATGTTATTAGATAACGGTAAATAATATATAATGATACTGAAAGCAAGATTACCAGAAATGCATTTACCATAAGGCACAGTATATATGTACATTGTATTTCAAGGCACTTCAAAGAATACTATAATTTAACCATAATAATAGTCCCCCAAAAGATGTTATTACCATGGATCTTTGCCCCCAAAAAAACATTTCCATGCTACAATGCATAATATCCTAAGTATATTCAAATAGCATGGAATTTACATTGTACTCTAAGGCACTTTATGGAATACTATAGTATTATCAATATAGCAGTGTCCAAAACCATGGTAATACCTTGATTTATACATGGTACTGTATGATTGATATTCACCATAGAATTCATTTAGTACTCCATTTTGGAGTACCTTGTGTTTCACGAATACAAAAAGAAAAGGAAAAAGGAAAAAAGAACATAATAATACCTTGGCACTTTTGTCTGTCCGATGTTTTATGTTTTGAATACTTTAAAAAAATGACTGAAAACCGAATAAACTTTGTGGGCGCGAACGACATGTGTAAAAGATTTACAACACGACAAAAAAAGAGATTTACAACATAAACATTATTGTCCGATTTTTTTTTACCTGTTCATCCTGATGTTGAACTTTCTCCAGGAGTCTGTCGAGACATCCACGACTTCTCATCAAAACCTCGAAGACATTACGCCTCACACAAACCACCTGCAGATTCTGGCATTTGTTTAGTTCACCTATGACCTATTGAGATCACCTATGACCTGTTTAAAGAAAGCGCGGGGCTCTTTTCCATTGTTTCATTCATTCAGTGATGCGTTCCGCAGTTCTGTCCGCGTCCTCGCCTCGCACTGCGTTTTCACCATGAAATGAGATTCATATCGAACATACAGTATTTCTCAACACTGTGCCGCTTCTAATCTCTATCAAATCTCTTAAAAGCTCGATTCCCCTCCCTTGCTCTCGCTCTATCGCTCTCTCAATGTGTGTCTCTCTTTCCCCCCTCTCTCTCTCTCTCTCTCTCTCTTTTCACTCCACGTATGCTGTCATGCTGTTTGTGCTGGTCACTCTACCCCTCATGTTCATTTTGGGGAGTGTTGATGTTTATTTTAATATCTTTTATTGTACTTTTATACATTATATTTTGCTGGGGACCTCAAGCACAATTCGTTATTAAAATGGAGTCACATTCTGAAAAATGCATGTGTAGCTACTTTGTGGTGAAAAAAAGGCTTTAGTAGACCAATATTTGTTCACTGGGTTTTGATTAGCTCAGATAAACCTATTGAAATAATTTTAATGGTAAAAAGTCTAGTTTAAAACGTGCTAAGGTCTTAGAAATTTACTTTTACATTCCTACATATAATTTTCTTAAAAACAATTTGATTTGATGACTGTTTTAATTGTAACCAAGTAAAAAGTACTGAAAATACACACAGCTTCATTATTATTTTCAAAAAAACAAAATAAAAGTTTTTTAGTCATGGATATTATTACGTTTTTTACTCCTTTTGACTCAAACAAAATATGCCTTTTCACAAAAGAAGGTGAAAAATATTTTTCACTCCTTTGTGTCCTCTCTCTGTTTTATGGTTTGGTATGGTCTGTTTGTTGTCAATTTACAACAAAAATGGCTTACATCATCTTGGCTATGCTACACATTTTAATGCATTTTTAAATACATTTATAGATGCAGAAAAAAAAATCATGTTGATCCATAAGCCTATATCACTGTGACTGCAAGCATGAAAACATAAAATGGTAAAGTCAATCTCAACAGAACATACAGAGCATGTAAAGTGCTGCATATTTGTAATATTTTTCCATTGCAAGAAACAGATAAGAAAAATACAGTTTTTGGGGGGGTTCAAATCTTTGTCAAAAAACTCAGAATTTATATTTTAATTTGGAACCAATCATAAAAGGAGCGAATAAGAATCCTCTATGAATCAAATAAAATCCTGCTGTAGGATAACATTAAATTATTTATTAATTTATTCAGTAAACATCTGCTAGTATTACATGTTATGTGAGTAGATAATATTTGGCATATGTACATTTATATACAGTTTCTCTCTCTCTTCCACCTGAACATCTCATTGAGATTTTTCTTTGCTACTGTCACCTTTGACTTGTTCACTGGGGTCATTTAGGCTCTGTAAGGCTGCTTTGAAAGAATATGTATTGTGAAAAGCATTAATAAAACTGACTTGACTTGCCAAATTATGATAAAAATTCCATTAGTATTCCCTTGGGATCTTCTTTTTGTGATTCAGTACCTTTAACAACACCTTCTGTTGACTTCAACCTTAGGCTGCAGATGTGACATCCTGTCAAAAGCAGAAAAATCTCTCACCTATAGTGGCTCCAGCTTGAGCGAATACACAGAACTGAATAAAAAACATCTGTTTTCTGTGTAAACGTTGAATTGATCACTTTAAAACAACTGCACTGCATCATCAGCCAGAAAGCGTGACTTTGTCATCCAAAAGCTAATATGAGGTCTAATGGTTGAAAAATCGAAATAAAGAGATACAAATCAGAAGCCAGGCTTAACTCTGGAGCACATAACTGAATAGTTGCAGGACAAAACTGACATGAGATATTATTTGATGTATATTGTCTGTAAAAAGAAAAAAAAAGAACATTTCATTCATTAATACAGTTTATTCACTATAGTTTAGAAAATGGTAATAAAATATGACAAGATCTCAGAGTTAAACTGAAAAGAATAAAAATAATCTTAATTATGTCAGATAACACTTAAGCCAAACATGGTCAGGTCAAAGTGTCTGAATAATTTTTGGTTCCCAATTTTTATAAATTTTACTGGTAGTCCACTGTATGAAGAATTTATGGGTATAATATGTCACAGTTTACTTTATTTTGCTATCCTCACTTGCATAAATGAACTATAGTGTCCTGCACCCACTAGTAAATATATATTAAAAAATATCAAAAATGTTTTGGTTTGACTGTATTTAAGATACTTTTAGAGATTTTAGATGTACTTAGTTTGGGGACAAATTTGCAGCTAAATTCCATAGGGGACATCTGGTGATGTTCTTGTTTTGGGAAAATGATTAATTATTAAAAAATACTCTTTTTTAGTCTTTAAAAATGCAAAAGGTTTTCTTTTAAGATATAATCGAGGTATTGTTAAGTCAATGACATGCCCTCATTTAGATAAAATCATTGTGTGTAACCTCAGGCTCTTCCATGGAGGTTGTCAATAATAAGTTCACTTATTATTGACAACCTCTTATGTTAGAAAAAACATATGCTAAATGGCATCTTGCCATCTTCTTTCCTACTAAACATGGACACTGTAGTTTTCATTGCCCATGTCATGACATATAGAGACAACAGATGGGGAATTACATTAAAAACATATTTAATCACATAGAGTATGGGGGGAAAAGGGTATAATACCAGTGTTGGGGGTAATGCATTTCAATAATGTGAGTTATGTAATCAGATTACTTTTTTTCAAGTAACTAGTAAAGTAATGCATTAATTTTAAATTTACAACAAAATATCTGAGGTACTTTTTCGAATAAGTAATGCAAGTTACTTTGTTTTCACATTTATTGACTGACTTGTGGTGTGAAAGAGCCTTTACATTTGCAAAAAATTAAGTTTTAAGTTTTTTTGTTATTAAAAAACAAACAATCAAGCCCAGTCCAGTTGAAAAAAAAAAAGTAACATAAACGTAATGTAATGCATTACTTTCTATAAAAAATAACTAAGTAATGCAATTAGTTACTTTTTTAGGGAGTAACGCAATATTGTAATGCATTACTTTTAAAAGTAACTTTCCCAAACACTGATTAATACAAATTCCCTTGTAATATAAAATAGCAAACCGAATATTAAAACAATCATTTTATATATGACCAAAGACACCTTAATGATGAAAAGAACACTTACTTCATGGGAAAAATATAGCAAAAATGCCAATGCATTTTAGGGTTAAAGTAGAGATCAGCATTCTTTTGTGAGACCATGCATAAGTAATTCCAGTGTTGTA
This sequence comes from Mylopharyngodon piceus, assembly GCA_039654765.1. Classification (NCBI taxonomy): domain Eukaryota; kingdom Metazoa; phylum Chordata; class Actinopteri; order Cypriniformes; family Xenocyprididae; genus Mylopharyngodon; species Mylopharyngodon piceus. The sequence continues at coordinate 4,905,637 of CM077453.1, read as the reverse complement.
TTTTTAGTGCAATAGGGAAACTGTGCAGGGTCTGAAGACATTAAAGTTGCATAAACTCAAGGGGGATGTTCCAAGACCTGGAACCACCCGCTTAACACGAAAGCAGCTGATCACGATTATATAATATAGCACAAATATGTTTCAAACAAAACATTTCAACTACATAATAATAAATTGGATAATTAAACAACTGATAATGTGTTTGATATGACACCTGTGGTTCCTCTGCTAGAAAAAGTGTGTGAACTTGAGGAGAACTGACTTCATACATCCACTAAGTTAATACAAAAGTAACAAAAAGTTAGTTCTTCTGAGAAAAGCTCCAGCAGCATTGCAGATGACACCTAAATTTGTACATTTTTAAGTGTGGCTTGAGTGTCCAGATACTTTTTGGGGCTTCTGTACATCTGATCTACTGAATGAGCACATTAAATGTTTTAAAATGTCCTGACTCTGAAATGCGGCTCTTCCAGAAAATGGCCAGTGAGTAACTAGGTTCAGTGTAGTGCTCAAGACCTTCACCTTCATCTCTCCGAACAGGCTAGCTAAGAGAGTCTGAATTATTCAGTGTCGATTAGAGCACCAAACCAGCACTGGAAAAGATCCAGATCAGTTCACACTCTTTATTTTCTTTTATAACCAGTGCTTGAAATGGAAAAAATTGCTGTTGGTACTCTTGTTTGTATAGCTTATTCTATCAAGCATCATTCCACTAAAAGCTACGAGGCCAGCAAACATAATTCTTGAGAAATTATACCCTAATCATAGCTTCACAGAGACATTTCTGGCCTAGAATCAGTGTTGCCAAGTCTGCGGTTTTCCCGCGGAATTGGGCTACTTCAACACTGTTGCCGCAGATTGTTTTTCATGTCCACAGGTTGAAGCGACCCCAAATAACATGATATTTAGCCTCTGGAATGCAAATTTTACCAGAGGAATCCCTCCAAAAACACAAATTTTACCCCCCGGAATGTGATTTTTACCAGGGGACCCCCCTGAAACGCGATTGGGCTAGTTTTGGGCTACTTTTGAGTAGCAATTGGGCAGGTTTTGTTGTGAAAACCTGGCAACCCTGCCTAGAATATACTTTTAATAAACAGTAGGCTAATAATGATGTTGAACATGTTTGAGAGTGTCTGCGCTCACTAGAGTTCGGCATAGATAGCCTACCTAGGCTACTTTTCTTTTTTACGCACATTACCAAATTTTGTAGGGCCTGTCTTGAACAGAGTTTGGCACATAGCGTCCCATTTTAAATACGCCATGTCAAGTTAAAAGCTGTCAAGTTCTCAAGCTGATTCATTCTTTTGCGCTTAGTCTGTAAAGCACTCGAGTAAATGCGTTGTTCGTGAGCGCTGAAGAAAATTTGACTCATTTTTGTAGAGATGCTACTGAGGGGCCATTTACACAACACCGTTTTCAACTAAAAATGGAAAACTTTTTATTCGTTTTGGGCGTTCATTTACACGACAATGGCGTTTTGGTGGCCTGAAAACGCAAGATTTTGGAATCTGGTTTCAAAGTGCAAGTTCTTGAAGACGATACCGTTATCGTATCCATTTCTCTTCTTTCAGTAACGTTAATAGAGCATTCGTTCAAAGTTATCTGGTCTGTAATAACGTTATCAGAACATTAGCACAGAAATGTTATTTATACATCATTCATGGAACGTTTTTCTGAAACATTTTATTCAGACGTTAGTCTAATGTTTTTTAAACGTTACTACTAACTACTTTTTCAAATGGTTCAGAGAACATTTAAAAGTACACTCTGCAAAATGCTGGGTTAAAAACAAGTTGGGTTGAAAATGGACAAACCTAGCGATTGGGTTGTTTTAAACTAGCAAATGGGTTGTTATAACTCAGCAGTTGGATTAAATGTTTAAATGTTAAACTCAACTATTGTTTAAAAATTACTGTATTGCTCGCTTAAAATGAACCCAAAGTATGTTGTAAATTAACATTTATTAATATGTTTAATGGACATTTATTAATATGTTTAATAAATAATAATTAAACAATAAACATTTATTAATTTGCTTATTAATAAATGTTCACCTTTTGATTATTGTTGTTGCCTCTAGTAATTATGTGTTTGATTTTTAATTTCCAACCTATTTTGGATTAATTTTAAGCCAGCCATATAGTAATTTTTAAACAATAGTTGGTTAAATAAAACTACCCAGCACGTTAGTCAAACATTTAATTTGCTGTGGACCTGCCAGTCACTGTATAGTACTAAATAAAACACAGACCAATGTTGAGAAATAGATGAATGGCACAAGAATGACCAGCTGCAGCCTGCGGGCTACTGACCACTGCATGTGATCATGCTGCATTTGTTGATTTTCTTTCCATTGCATTCAATAAAGCAACGACTAATATACATCATGTGTGCCTATTACAAATGCAGAGCATGTTTGGCCTGCAATCAGCAGCCTTTTAAAGCGTGCGAGTTCGACTCACACTGAGACAAAACCTCATGTCGTGGCACATTTCGCATTTATCTCAGAGTGAACAGAACCTCCTGCAGTTCAATTGCACATTTGCTTTCCCCCCACCTGATAAATATTTCAAATGTGTAAATAAATCATTAACGTATGAAGCCCCTCAGGTAGTGGAGAGTTCATTTAGTGATGTTGTTAGTGTCCACATTTGTGTTTGTATTGATTTGTGACTTCACCTTTGCGTGTGAGTAAGTGTGTGTTTAGAAGGTCAATGCACCTTGAGGTTTGTGAAATGCACTAGGTGCTTTGATTAGTGTGTGTGTGTGTGTGTGTGCGTTTTTGTGATTTATGAGGACACAAATTTGTATAATGACATGGGTATTACACTGGTATTACGACGTAAACATGAAATATGAGGACATTTCATGAGTCCCCATGAGAAAACAAGCTTTTAAATCATACAGAATGATCTTTTTTGAAAATCTGAAATAGCAGAAAGTTTTCTGTGATGGGTAGGTTTAGTGTAAGGGGATAAAATATACAGTTTGTACAGTATAAAAACCATTACGTCTATGGAATGTCCCCATAAAACATGCATGTGTGTGTGTGTGTGTGTGTGTGTGTGACTCTAACTAGTGTTGTCACAGGGGTCCAGACAGATGGCTCTGTGTTTTATTCTCTCTGGTTCTGGCTGCAGTTATGGATGCTGTTTGAAGTTTGCGGTAACAAAGTCGTAGCTTGCAATCCCATTTTATTACCCTCTCATAGTCTTCCCATTAAATTATGTGGTTTGTTTTGTTTTCTTTGGGCACATTAACAAGACATTGTATCAGAAGAGGATAATTTACAAAATGAAATGGTTTTGACAAATTGGACTAGAGTTTTTGTTATATTTTTCATGATGCCTAGACATGCAACAGAATCGGTCTATTCTTGCTGATATATGATTTATCAAACAAATACAGCAGGGGATTTAGCTTCAAATAACATCAGCTGGAGTTTCTTTGTTCTGCTGCTATGCACCCTTGTTGCTTTTGCCTGTCGCAATCTATCCACACCATCATGAACCATGAGCCGTTTGGTGTGCGTATAAATTTGGTGGACAGTGTACTGTCAGAAATGTGTCTTTAGTTGTCAGTCACCCTCTGCATAAAACAAACACACGTAAATATGGTCCTCAAGTGATTTCACATCTGTCAAGCGGTTCTTTGCGTTTCAACTGGCCAGGACCCAAATGGACCATGAAGATGACTCATATAAAATCAAACTTGTTTTAAAAATGTCAGCTTAGGTTATTTAGTCCATGTGTATCACATCACCGCTATGTTAATGTATCTCCTCTAGACTGTCTTGTTAGTGATCATTTCCATGTGCAATGGCTCGATAAGATAATGTAAGATAAGGTACTGCATGTCCAAAGCACTCTAATGTTTGTGTACATTATATATTTTTTCCACAGAATATTGCTTTGTATTTTTATCAAGTTTTTGGCCAAGTCTCACTATTAACTAACTATTAACTATGACTTTTGCCTCAATAAACTCCTAATTATGGCTTATTAATAGTTAAGTAGTAGTTAAGTCTAAACAAATCTTCATGTTAATGATTTACTCCAGTAAAAAGATTTTTAATACTTTAATTCATCAAGGACGCATTAAATTGATCAAAAGTGACTGTAAACAGACATTTATAATGCTACAAATGATTTCTATTCCAAATAAATGCTGTTCTTTTGAACTTTATATTCATCAGAAAATTCTGAAAAAAATGTATCACAGTTTCCACAAAACTATTAAGTAGCAAAAACTGTTTCCACATTGATAATACTAAGAACCAATATTAATAATTGAGCATCAAATCAGCATATTAGAATGATGACTGGAGTAATGATCAAAGGGATAAATTACATTTTACAATATATTCCATTAGTATACATTTATTTAAATTGTAATAATATTTCACAATATTACTGTTTTTACTGTATTTTTGATCAAATAAATGCAGCCTTGGTGAGCACAAAATTATATAATTAGTGAGTACATCATGAATCCATTTACCAAACCATTTTTTGTCTTATCCTGAATCACTATGGTACACCTAATATTAAGTGTTTATATTCGGACTATTTTAGACTGGTTCGGGTTGTACCACTGCGGAGTAGCACAGTACCTGCGTGACTCGTCATAGACATAAACATAGAGATGTACCTCCGGCCAGTGGCGCCTGCAGCCGTACGGCTGTACGTGTGCGTACCATGAGAGGGCGCTAAATAATGCCGTTTTTATTTTTAACATATTTTTTAAATTGATTATTAAAATCTATCTGCGTACACTCAAGACATATTAAAAAGCAAGAGAGAATGAGAATAAATAAAGGTGTGCGTTTGTGTGTTGTAAAGTCAAATGTGTGTATGTGCGTGCCTGGGTGGGCGCGGGGGATTTGGGTGAAAAGAATCTGATTGGCTAGTTTAGTTTCGTCGATTTTTTTCACACATGAAAATGACATTACATATAGTTAATGTTTAAAAACAGGCTCAAAATGAGTAAACGCTCTCTAAAACAGCTAAATTCGATTGAAACATTTGCAAAAAAGGGCTAAAACTATTGAGTAAAGATGGAGAAATAAAGCCTCTTAAATTTTTAAAGCTTTTCTCTAAATGTTTCGGGAAAAGTTCCAAAGCATCAAGAGTGTCGAAAACAGTGCCATCTTGTGGCAGGTAAAATTTACAGCAGCCATAAACCTGAATTGTCAGCTCCATTGTTTTATCTATTAAGCACAAATAAAAGCCTGACGACGATAAATGTGTTTATTTTTCTGATAATATAATTCACATATTAAAGTGTGGCAATAAATTAAATGTAAAACGATAATAATACCTACTGAGATGTTTGAGGCAAGTAAATTGTGCAGTTATTTTATTGTTTTTATACTAGCCTATTTATATGACAGAACATATGATAATGTAATATAGTCTACAGGCTTATATATTTAAAATGTTAGTAAATGGACTTGAACTTCCATATACCTGTAGAGTAGTGGTCTGAGTTCAAACATTCCAAGTTAGTGCAGTTAATGCACTAATTTGTGCAGTAATTGATTTAATCACTTTTTGCAGACAGCAAAAAAAAAAAAAAAAAAAAAAAAACAAGAAAAAAAGAAAAGAAAGAAAAGTTCTAGTTCTGTGCATACCCTGAGATAAAATCCTGCAGGCACCCCTGCCTCCGGCTAGGTGGCTACAACGTTCTTCCGCAAGATGCATGTAGTCAAGTCCTTTTGAGGAAAGTCTTGTCACTCGGCGGCCATATTTGCAACGCCTCCTGGCAGCTATTTCGGGCATCCAAGACCAAGTCCTATCTATTTGAATGGGGGAATCCTGAAATCTCAAAAAGTGCTTGGCGAACTCACAATTAAATAACAAATTTCAAATCAGCAACAAAACCTGACATGAAATGTCCCATACATGTTGTTTCTTATGCTCAAATAGCGTTAAAAAAGCTTATTTTTCAGGCTAGACGAGCCAATGCGCATGTGCAGTCCTAAGCGCGAGTCTCATGTTTCGATGGGAACCGGAGCTTCTAACTGCAGCTGCAGTGACGCAATGACTTTATCAATCAGCGATTGGCTCTTTTACTTAGAAGGCGGGACGTATTCCGCCATATTGCGCGTTGCAGTTTCTCTCATTCATAACAGTCTTTTAACCGCTAGAGCCCCAAAAAGTTACGGACTGCACTGCAGCTTTAAACAATTATCAATTTTCAAAGCTAATGCGGACTCTTCCCCATGTGACAACTAGCCCCGGTCTCCCGTATTACATGAGCTAAAATAAACACTGCTCTCTCCGTGGACACAGAAGCGAAGTTTAAGCAGGAAGTGTATTGTTTAAGAAGGAGATTGCATCTTCCTTCCTCCGCATAGTGATGATGCCATTTCTGATGAATCCCTTGAGCCTGTGGCCCTGGTGTTTGGGGTTAAATGTGAATAGACAGATGTGCCAGAGCCAGAACTGCTGCAGAGCTGTCTGTAAATCCAAGCCATCCTCTTCAATAATGCAGGAACCCACATGTGACGGGCACATGGTCATGCATGGAGTTGAGCATCCTTGCAGGGAGGAACACACTCCTGGGGATAACGGTAGACGAGCGCGTCTTTACTTCTTTTGAACGCTTCTAAACATCCATCCCTTTTCATTGTGCCATTATTTAACAGGTCTTTATTTATACCAGCTATGCAGTAATGAATTTTTGATGATTGGTTTGAAGTCCGCTGTGGTTGAAAGATAAATTAGTAGAGAAGACCTGGGGAATTTGTGACATTTTTTTTACTTTTTTCTACATAAACTGAGGCTTCTACAAAAATAACCACTAATTTATATATATATATATATCAATCTGGCATGATTTCTACCAGCAAGTGTGAGCACCTGTCATTTGTGTTCAACATTCAAGCAACAGCCTAGTTTAAATTCAAAATCATCATAACTTTGGACAGTAGAATACAGTAGAATACACTTTTTTTTTTTTTTTTTTTACCACATACATTAAACTATTTTTTGTGATATAATTATGCCTTTCTTTTTTTTTCAGACATTATTGTTGACATTATTGACATAATTGTCATCCCCATTTATTTATCATCCATCTTTTCGTCTTGAGAGTTCTTTTAACATGATGCTCTTCAAAATGCATGGGCTCAAATATTTCCTTGTATTTTGTCGCCCTCTACTGTTTAATATGAAGACTACAATAAAAGAGTGGTTTAAATAATTGTCCCCGTAGTAATGCCTGAGATATTAAATTCAGATAGGTTTAGAATATTATTTAATGTTATCATAAGAATATCTTTTACGTTAAACTTATAATAAAATGAATTCTATCATATAATATAAATATAATGGATATTAGTGGACGCATTGTAAAAACAGTTCTGTCTCTTTAAGAAAGTCCATTCTGTCTTCTTGACGCTTGATTTAGACGTCAGAGCCACTTTCTGCGCCACATGTGTTGAACGAGTAGTCGATTTATTTCTGGATTTTTCTCCAAAACTTCTTGACTCAAATCTTTATGGATGAAGATAGTATTTTACATGAAACAGTGGTCACTCTTTCAAAGTAAGAATTACTTCAAATAAAGGTGTTTTTGAAAAGGTATTGATTTGTTGAGTACGTGAGCAGATATTACTACAGAGTTACATTAGATATTAAAGCTGGAAGTTTCCGTTTTAATGAGATTTTACAAGATTTCTAATATCCTGCATTCTTTATTTCAGTCTGTAATAGTTGTCACATATAGTTATGGCTCTCCTGGAGAAGAATGACGTTACAACACAAGCTATGGCCAGTGAAGAGGAGTTAAATGACCCTAAACCAGAGGAGGGGGAGAATGCAAACGGTGTCCAACATGCTGACCAGGAGATGAACTGTGAAGATGGCTATGATGATGATGGAGGTCTTGAATTGGAGACTTATGAAGAAGATGAGCTTGAGAAACCAAAGGACAAGAAACTTGTTCCGGGTATCGTGTATATAGGACACATCCCTCCGAGGTTGAGACCAAAACACATGCGGAATATGCTGAGTATGTACGGAGAGATCGGCAGGATCTTCCTACAGCCTGAAGGTAAAGCGACATGATTGACATAAAGCTGGTCACTTGTCAGGCAGTAATAGACGTGTATATTGTCTTAGTACAGTTATTACAGTTCAGCCTGTCTATGGCAATTTTTAAAGACCCTATGAATTAGTGTACTCCTGAAAGTAATAAATTAAATTATAAATCGCTAAATCCAACTAAACCAACTTTTCACAGATTCACAGAATATTTTTCTTCCAGAGAAAAAATAAATAAATAAATTGAGCAACAAATCAACATATTAAAATTTCTTAAAAAGTTAAAACATTAGTATTGTGTTTAAAAATGAATATAAACTTGTTTTCTTTGCATTATTCGAGGTCTGAAAACATTATTTTACCATTTTTTTTAAAACGTTATTTTGACCAGTTGTCATTTTCTGCAAATAAATGCTCTAAAATACAATATTTTTATTTGAAATTTGAAAATTTGTAGAATAAATAAAAAATGTTAGTTTTACTGAAACAGATACGTATAAATAATAAATTCAGAGAAACTGCAAATTTTGCAGTGGTCTCTTAATTTTATATATATATATATATATATATATATATATATACACAGTATCTCACAGAAGTGAGTACACCCCTCACATTTTTGTAAATATTTTATTATATCTTTTCATGTGACAACACTGAAGAAATGACACTTTGCTACAATGTAAAGTAGTGAGTGTACAGCTTGTATAACAGTGTAAATTTGCTGTCCCCTCAAAATAACTCAACACACAGCCATTAATGTCTAAACCGCTGGCCACAAAAGTGAGTACACCCCTAAGTAAAAATGTATAAATTGGGCCCAATTAGCCATTTTCTCTCCCCGGTGTCATGTGACTCGTTAGTGTTACAAGGTCTCAGGTGTGAATGGGGAGCAGGTGTGTTAAATTTGGTGTTATCGCTCTCACTCTCTCATACTGGTCACTGGAAGTTCAACATGGCACCTCATGGCAAAGAACTCTCTGAGGATCTGAAAAAAAGAATTGTTGCTCTACATAAAGATGGCGTAGGCTATAAGAAGATTGCCAAGACCCTGAAACTGAGCTGCAGCACGGTGGCCAAGACCATACAGCGGTTTAACAGGACAGGTTCCACTCAGAACAGGCCTCGCCATGGTCGACCAAAGAAGTTGAGTGCACGTGCTCAGCGTCATATCCAGAGGTTGTGTTTGGGAAATAGACGTATGAGTGCTGCCAGCATTGCTGCAGAAGTTGAAGGGGTGGGGGGTCAGCCTGTCAGTGCTCAGACCATACACTGCACACTGCATCAAATTGGTCTGCATGGCTGTCGTCCCAGAAGGAAGCCTCTTCTAAAGATGATGCACAAGAAAGCCCACAAACAGTTTGCTGAAGACAAGCAGACTAACGACATGGATTACTGGAACCATGTCCTGTGGTCTGATGAGAACAAGAACAAACTTATTTGGTTCAGATGGTGTCCAACATGAATAACGACCCCAAACACACATCCAAGACGACCACTGCCTTGCTGAAGAAGCTAAGGGTACCTAAACCCTATTGAGCATCTGTGGGGCATCCTCAAACGGAAGGTGGATGAGCGCAAGGTCTCTAACATCCACCAGCTCCGTGATGTTGTCATGGAGGAGTGGAAGAGGACTCCAGTGGCAACCGGTCAAGTCAAGTCACCTTTATTTATATAGCGCTTTTTACAATGTAGATTGTGTCAAAGCAGCTTTACATTGATAACTGGTACATTATTTGGCTGCACAGCAGCTCTTAAAGAATAGTGTCAATGCAGGTAGATCAAAGCACTGTTGAATATCAAATGTCAAGTCAAATGTCAAGTGTCCCCAACTAAGCAAGCCAAAAGGCGACAGCGGCAAGGAACCCAAACTCCATCAGGTGACATCAGGTGGCAGACAAGTGGCAACTTCAGGTGGCAGACAAGTGGCAACATCAGGTGGCAGACAAGTGGCAGACAAGAGGACTCCGGTGGCAACCTGTAAAGCTCTGGTGAACTCCATGCCCAAGAGGGTTAAGGCAGTGCTGGAAAATAATGGTGGCCACACAAAATATTGACACTTTGGGCCCAATTTGGACATTTTCACTTAGGGGTGTACTCACTTTTGTGGCCAGCGGTTTAGACATTAATGGCTGTGTGTTGAGTTATTTTGAGGGGACAGCAAATTTACACTGTTATACAAGCTGTACACTCACTACTTTACATTGTAGCAAAGTGTCATTTCTTCAGTGTTGTCACATTAAAAGATATAATAAAATATTTACAAAAATGTGAGGGGTGTACTCACTTCTGTGAGATACTATACTATATATATATATATATATATATATAATTATACAAATGAGTACACCCCCTCTGAAACTTCTGAAAGTCAGCAATTACTCAATTACTTAGAAGACATGTTAGGGTTCTTTAGAGATATAATGTTCCAGCAAGTCTGCTTAATCAATTACCAAAGAAGCATGTCAAAATTAGTCAGGAAAATAAGATTTTCTTATCAAGGTGATAAAATGTTGTGTAGCAAAAATGAGTACACCCTCCTAAAAGTTACTAAAAAAAAAAATTAAAAAATTTCTGGTGTAAGTT